>JARHVA010001425.1:832500-1385000 GCA_037957365.1 Torreya grandis | reverse complement strand
TGCCATTTGATGATGAATGTTTTTTTCTTCCAAATATATCTTTGAATTATTTATTGGTGAATTACTCCCCATGATCTGAGTGGAAGGTTTTGATTCTTTGACTAGTTTCTATTTCAATGGGAACTTTGATTTTTTTTAAAGTTTCAAAGGCTTGACTCTTTTTTTTGAGATAGTATACCCACATTTTTTTGGAGAAATCATCAACAAAGAGCATGAATCATTTAAACCCAACATGACTAGGTGTTATTGGTCTAAAAGATTGATATGGACCAACTCAAATTTTTCTTGGGCTCGATATGTACTTTTCTAAAATGGTTTTCTATGTTATTTACCTACTAAGTAATTTTGACACTTATTTGTACCTTTTTTAGATGTAACAACCCTCTTACCATGTCAAAATAGTTGAGTGTGTTGAGATATCTAAAAATAATGTGACCAAATATCTTTTGCTAAAATTATGTTGAATATGTGTTCTTTATAAAAATTGCCTAATTAATTTTCTAAATGAAATCAAGATAAAACATTCAACTCATATTGGATGATTGTGCAACAATTTTGGAATTTTTAAAGTTATCTCTTATTAAACACATTTTATTTCCACCTTTACAGTCAAAGTAAATATTCATATTATGGTCCAATATTTGACTAATTGATAATATATTCTTAGTTAAACTAGGTACATATAATAGATCTATGATTCTGTAGGTTTGTGTGCCAAGAGGCAAAGCAATATTGCCAATTCATTGTACACTATATGATGTATCATCACCCAAATAAACATTATTTTTATTGGGTGTGTCCTTCAAAGTGAAAAAACAATTTTTTCATCCAGTCATGTGTCAAGTTGTACCCAAATAGATATACCAAATATCACTTTGTGAAGTAAATTCTTCATGGAAATTAGTAAAGTACAAGAAGTCTCCATCTTCATCATTCTCTTCCTATTCAATGATGTTACCTTATTGATTTTATTTATTCTACCAAGTTCCCTTTTTATGTACTTGTGGTTTACTTTGAATTTATGGGGATGATTTTTGGGTAGTGGTCTTCTAGCCATTAGAAGATCCTTTATATAAAGTATTATAGCAATAATATTTTAATTCATGTCCCTTATTACCATAAATGAGACATCATTTTTGAGACATAGCCCCTTGTGGATTATACCATTAAATTTTATTTGGTGATTTATTATAAGAATTGGATGGTTTCATGCATTTATATTGATGAGAAGTGATAACATGTTCTTATTCTTATTAAATATTGAAAGAATCTTCTAGTTGTAATATATTTACCATTTTTTCAAATTTTATGATAGTCAAAGTAGTCACAAAGATTTTATATGAGGGTGGCATAACTCTCGAGATAGTAGGTTAAAGAGAGTCATATAAGACTATTTCACCCAAGGATTGGAGTTATGTTCTTAGTATTATAACACATCTAAGAAAGGCCTCTAGTTTTTCACCTGATTTCAATTTTAAAGAGTGAAGTTGACTCTATAGGTGTAGAATAGTGATCTCATTTTTGGCCTCATGTACTATTTGGAGCTTATCCCAATATTTATTAATTGTTGTGGCTTCATAGATGTGTTCTTGAACTTAATATGAAACTACAAACATGATGATAAATTTTTTATTTTGATTGGTTTTGTCATACTTACATTGTTGATCAACATCTATGGCATGTTGGGTGAATGTGCCATTTACAATAGGCCAAATTTCTTCAAATTCTAATTGATTTTTGATCTTTATCTTCCAAGAAGAGAAAAATCTGCCTTTGAGTAAATAAAAATATGATAGATAAAACTTTAGATTTTGTGCAACCATGGTCAAGATTGTGGGTGATGGAAATGTTCCTTATCACTCTAGGTATAAAGGTCTCCCTTTATATATACCTTCAGATCGATATACTAAACCTTTATATATACATTCCCTTTCTATATACCCATTAGTATGTGGAAGAAACTCTCTTTATATATACCTAGTGGTAAGTGAAAGAGGCATTAACATATGTGAAAGATAGTATTACATGGTACCTAGATAGCACATGAATATGTTCATCCAATCATTAGCATTTAGATGGAATTCCACATATGTGGCATAACTTCCTGTTATACTTGGAATTTCTACCTTCAGTATTTATGCCATTTGATTGAAATAGAAAAGTAATGGAGGGATGTCTATGAGTGCGAGTGTCCTTATTTCTCTCTAAGATTTATAGGGATGAAACTGAAATGCTATTGTTATAGCTATAGTAGGATATGTACATTGTATCTCAAGCATGATGACTTTACCCATAAATTTGAGCTATAGGCATCACTTGCACTAAACATTAAGTTTGAGTTAAACACTCATGATTTGTGCAACATAATATTAAAATAAATTTACAAGCAATGCAAATATAATACAATAGAGAAATTAAGTTGCACTCTTTTGCCATAAAATTAATTTTTTTGATTTTTTTCATTTTTGAGCTCTTTGGCCTCTTTTACAATTTTTTTTTAATTTTTCTATGTTTTGAGAACTTTTCCCTCCTTTTCAGAAAATTTATGTTTTTTGACTTTTTGTGCTAAATTAGTTAGTCATAACTACATTTGGTATATTTCCCAAAGTTGGTTGAATGGCTAAAAAAAAATATTCTAAAATTTCTTTTGGGATGAATTGAGCCTCTCACCTACTCTTTATTTAAAAGAGTCCCTACCATTCCACCTATGCATCCTTACAAGTCCATAGAAGATAAAGCTTGCATTTAAAGGCTTAAAACTTTGATTTTTAAGGAAAACCACCTTCTTATTCAATACCAAAGGTTTGACACAAAGGTAGTTTTTGAGTGAAATTCTACCAAAGAAATAATTTAATAGGCAATTTTTTAGTATGAAAAGTGGTTTTAGAAAAAAATGTTGCATATAAGGATTTTTAAAATCACTTTTAGATAATACAGGTTGTTTTTGGTTCCTTAGAATATAAACTAAATTTTTTATTTATGAACTATATAAATGAGAAATTTAAACCACCAACCTTTCAAATGCTATCCAAGAGGACTAAACTTGACTAATGTTTATACAAAATTCCACACCATGTGTTTGGAGGTATGACATTTTGAGACACCATAATAGGTAAAAACACCTATGATTTTGTTGAAAAGTGCCTCAATACAAATCAACACTTCAAAATGGTCATTCTTTTATAGAATAATGATGCCTAAGTGTATGTTGGCACTTTAGTTTTAATATATTATGTCCTAAAAATTCCTTTATGTTAATAAAAACACCTTTTTGATTATTATTACATCCTATTTTTTATATTTTCATCTTAACACCTTATATTCTACTCAAAAGTTGAGTTTTTAGCTTAAAATGGGTGATCTAGCTTCACATTTAGATCCTATGCCAAATGTACAAGCACTACCTCTAGGGTTCATAGATCATTCAATGATGGATATGTATATTTTAGGGAGTGTGGATATAGGGGAGTTTTTTTTTTAAGAGGAAATAGAGTTCAATGGACTCTTGTTTGATTAAGCTTCATAAAAACTCAATTATCTCACTTGAATAATACCTACACTCTCTCACAAGTTTAGAAGACTTGTTTCCTCTAATACTAGATCTTAGGCACAAATAATATTTTATTCAAACCATCTTGAAATCTTTTATAGACATGTATTTATACATAGTTATATACTAATAATAGTATATATAAAATAGGGAGAGCACTATCCTAATATCCCTATAAAGTAGGGTTTCTAACACCAAACCTCCCTAATATTATATGAGAGTTACAATAATCTATAAATGAAATATTTATGGATAGTTCAAATAAACTAATTATCTACCCTACCTACTATGAGTAATAAAAATATTACTCATTTATATTTATTTTCAATGGTGAATTAATCACCCCTAGGTTAATCATAATATTTTTAGGAATTTTCCTTTTTATTAGAGGTACAAGATCACTGAGAGTGGGGGTGAATCAATCAACTAATATTTCATTTTATGATCACTTATCATTCATTCATTTTCATGAATCAACACAAGCATATGCAACTATATTACCATCAAATAAAGGAGACCACATACAAATCATGAATAAGAGAGGCTCATCATAATAAAACATCTAATGTGAGAAACTCTGATGGGGAATAAAACCCACTCTCAAGCTTGCAAACACATGGATTACTTATCTTATAAGGTATTACAAACATGAGACTTTAGTGGAACACCCATTCCACAAGGAAAACCTACCCCTTAGATGGTCAAGTCCTTCTAACCTATATTTAGTGAAACACCTGCTTCATAAGGAACACCTACCCCTAGGATGGTCAAGTCTTTCTAACCTAGATTTAGTGAAACACCTACTTCACAAGGAACACTTACCCCTAGGATGGTCAAGTCCTTCTAAACTAGATATTGAGCACCCTCCCAACACTTATGATATTAACATCTTCTAAACACTAATTTCTTGCCAATCTAATGGAGATAATATGTATATCAACCTCCTTCACTTATTCACACAACCATGAACATCCAAAACCACATTTTGAATCACTCTACACTTATCAACAACAACTCTATCAAAACATTAAAAATATGACCAAATAGTCATACACATAGTCCAAACTTTGATCTACCTCTCAAATTAACCACCAAGCTTACACAGACACCACCTATCCTTCAGTCACACTCAAGGCATCCAAAACATCCTTTTGGATCACTCTAGACCTCTTTGTTCATCCTCAATATTCAAACCTACAAGATCACTATTTATAACATCATAAATATGACCTATAGGTCATACACAAAATCATCAACCTACTCTTCTCTATAACCCATCCATTAGGCACACTCCCTTTCTTCTATCCTTCGCTTCACAACACTCACACATGCCTCTCTTTCATAAGTCTTCAAACTTGTAAGAACACTATTTATGACTTCATAAATATGAATTATAGGTCATACACACAATCATCAGCCTGATATGTTCTTCAATCCATATAATAGCCACACTTACTCTCCTTTGCCTCTCAACTCTATAATCTTCCTCCACTTAGATCCCCTTATCACAAGTCTAGAAATCATTATCTTTAATTTGACTATTTATAGATCCTTCATGAATATCACCATCTAGGTCAGCCATAATACTTGACTTAACCCTAAATACATATTACATATCTCAATACCATTCTCATAGGTTTTCCATAGCATCTGTGGGTCACCCTTAAGTAGCTACACCTTTCAATTAGGCCTTGGTAGCCCTTATAGGTCTCATAGAGACCTATTCAACCATTTATCACTCCATTGAGTAAAAAAAGAACAAAAGATCAATTTTAAATACATGTATCTACTTCATATTATCATTATGATAGTATTAAATGATTACTCCTACCAAAACACTCCTCTACTAAAACATAATTTTCTCTAAGAACATTATGTACACAAGAACACCATGAATGAACACATAGTACACTTATAAGCATTTGTTTATACTAAATATGGATTGTTCAAAACTTAAAAATCCATAAAATGATCCTTAGGGAGTCTAAAATATTATCTAATAGCTAATTCCCCTTGAGACATCTAAATGCTATCAAGAACAACTCAAATATCCTTCTCAGGTCACCTACAGAACATGGTCAGACATAGTAAAATTTGGAGCTCAATAAATTTAATTGTATAAACATTCAAACCTTATAACTAGATTATATGGATTCATCTTGAATTATTATATATATTTTATTTTTACTTCACATTTTAATTCCTCCTAGATAAAAAGTTATGGCTCAAACATTGCATTTTATTTTTCCCTTTGCTAAATTCAAATGCCAACAGTCACTGTTAAACATCGAACACTTTGCCATCATATCATGCCCTCACATCAATTGAATAAATATGGATCATCAATATCCATAAAAATTATCTTGATATTTAACTATGCTAAATTTTAAACATCAAACACTTGTTATCATCTCACTGATTCTTGATAATTTGGAACAAACACGCTCCATCAATCTCTTTGAGAGTAGCCTAGACTTTAACTTGCAACACTCACCATTAGATATTTATCTAAACCCCTAAAATTATGAGAATTATCACCATAACATGAATTTTGAATACTTTTATATCATTCCATGTGTTTGTGCCACTTGATAGTTCCACATTCTTTACTGACTCTTTGACTTGTCCTAGACCATTAATCTTTATAAGTATAAACTGTCACTCACCATTGATATTCTATCAGATTAGCAAGCTTGTGACACTTGTCACCAATATGTGAAAACTTAAACATGTTGAATTCATATGCACCATTAATCTCAATATTTATTATTAATCACTCACCACTTGATCTTATAAACCAATGACCTTAGACATCAATGTGATTAAACTTGGCAGTCTTTGGCCCATCACAATCTACTAGAGCAACTTTGAAGTTTTATAGCTTGAACTAGAAATCATTTCAAGACTCCAAATTTTTAGGGTATCTTAATTATACTATAGATAACATTTTCATTTAAAAATTTTACCATTATTGACTTTCTTCACACCTAAATTAAATACACAAACTTACTAGTTCATACATATCTACATGACGTGCAGTGATGGTCTTGCTTCTCTTAAGCTAGAATATGCATTTTGTTTATTCCAAATACTCACAAAACATACCATACCTTTGTAAAGACATATATGAATGCCTCACAACCTAAAACTTAGAACATGTCAACTTGGGATTAATGTGATCACACCCATATGAACAACTCCCCTTGAATCATCCATACATGGCAATGCTGATATGAGCAAAGAACCTACTCAGATTTTTCTACCACTAGACCCAAAATGTCTAGATGAACATAATGAAGAACTAGATGAACACCATGCATTTACATAATAATTTTAATCACTCTTGACACCCCATAAGACCTATACAACATGATCTTATCATCCATAACATTAATCAACTTCCTATCCAAGCATATACTTATGATCTATGCTTACATACTAGGCTACCAAGCCTATGCCAACACACTATTCACATGTTTGTCTTCTCTCATTGACTTGAAAACACATAAACATTGAAGATACTATATGATAATCCTTAAACAATACTTACCTTGTCTCATATGCATCCAAATCTTGCCTTGTACAACTTCAGGCTCAAACTCATCATCATCATGACATCACCACTTTGTCATTCCCTTTAACATCAATGCACACATACCATAAATATTTCACATTAATGAAATTTTTTTACAATAATATCCCCCTTTATCATTGATGGAAACCTCTTGTTTTCCTTCTCCCCCTTCACCATTAGTGACAAAGTGGACTAAATAGCCACCAAGCTCCTCTTAACATCATGGATGTATTCAAATAAACTTATAGGTGCTCAGGATACTTACATACCTCATATGAAAAAACTTCTCCCTCCTTTGACATACACCAATATGAACTTGGGCTTCCTTGATCCTTAGCCCTGTTAACCTATAAAACTCACAAGCTCCCTTTGCTTATGCATGAAGATTCAACACATTTTCTCAATGATTGGGACATCTCACAAATGATTCTCCTTACATCATGCATGGATTCATAAGTCATTCAAAATATTTGAGTTAACTCCCCCTAACTCTATGAATACCACATTGTAATTTTAAACCATGCACCATGACAACACTCTTCTTTTATTATGCACTTCTATCAATGAGGAATAAACACACATGAGCACCAAAACTAATTAAACTCACCTTGAGAACTCTGAGAAGGACTCCCCTTAAGATATCTAAGACATTTCACTATCTTAATCATCTTTATATCTCCACACACCATGAATAACCACCACATAGGCTTACTAGCCTTCTCTCTCAAGCCACCTCAAGGACCACCAATAGAACTTCATGTCACTAAGCCTACAACAACACCTCTACTCTAAGCCTTATTGATCTTTGGACCTAAAAATTTTAACAATATAGATGCTACTCACCAAATAATAAACTTGATCTAAACAAACCTAATAACTCACCTTGAAACACTCATGCCTTGCTCTTTTGGAGAAACTAAGCAAAAGCATCAAATCTTCACACTAGGCATATCTAGACTCCTTATAGCCCTACTTGGAACTTGTAGATCCCAAAAATTTTAGTAGAGATATTTTTAAGACCTAAAAATTCATATATGGATCACTCTCACATGTCTCATCAAGCACACCAATTTTCATCACCTAGCTCATCTTCTGCAACATACTTCCTTCATAAACCTTTTAGCTAATTAGGATTCCATCTTGACAAAAACTTGAATAATTTGAAAAAAACAAACCTTAAAATCTATATGAATCTTCATTTGACAGCCCATTTGACCCATTCAACCTATTAATAAGCCTCAAACCTCAACTCATAAGGCAAACCACTTTTCTATCATAGCCCAAAACTCTAAAATCTCAAAATTAAACAAGGTCAAAAAACCTCCTTTTGGTCAATGTCCACCTCTGAAACTTCTTGCATACCTAGAGACAACCATCACACACTTCTAGACCAAGATTTTAGAATCCATAATTTTGAGAACCCATACATCCTATAACCCATTTTAGGCCTACTTGCCCTTAAGCCAAAAACAAAGAAAACTGAGAGCACTAAAAAATCTCCAATTTGACTTCAACATGCCTTTAGACCATAAAACCACCTAGAGAATACTATAATAAGGTCAATAGACATTTATATGAAAAAATATCACCTTGACAACTCAAAAATCCTCCTTTTCCACCTAGAAACCTTCAATTTGACTCTCCAAACTGAAAACACCCTTGTAAGACCACATGCTTCTTCAAACTGAGAAATTTTTTCATGAAGCACAACAAAGAAATCTCTACTTCAAAAGGACCTAGAATAGAGGAAAATACCAATACTCATCATAATAATAAAGAAAATTATTCTTCTTCTTCCTTTTCTTGACTGAAACAACTTACTTGGCATCCATCTCTTCTTTGACTTCCTTGACAATACATGATGAAAACATAGGTTCTTGGCATATCTCTTCAAATAACACCTTATCCTCTTTGAAAGTAAATGACAATAACTCTTGGAAATCATGAGAATCCTTCTTACCTAAAAAATTGTCAACTACAGAAAATAAAACATCAAATTGAGATCCTTCTTTTAGATGCTCCTTGGCCTTGAATGGTATAACTGACTTGATTTTTGGATCATCCACCTTCTTATCCATTTAGACTTATATAAAGCTTCATTGGCACTCTTGAGACACCTTCAAAACTGATTCCTTTTCTACAATATCAAAATTTTGATCCTTGAACTCAATAGGATGAGCCTTCACTTCCTTAGGTCTCCACATAAGGTTTTGACTTTTGATATGCTTTCTAGGAGTCTCTCCCTTATTCAGATGACTTGAGGGATTATCAAATTTACTAGGAAAAAGTCTATCAATATGAAATTTATTATCACCAATAAAACAAATAACATCATTCATTCCTTTTGATAGATTTGAACTGTGATCAATCTTTGGCCAAAAACTCCTTATATCATAGCTTCATGAATGCCCATACTTGACTGACTTCCTTCTACAGTCCTTAGCTTTATAATCATAATTATTACATGTATAACAATGACCATGGAATAAACTAGCATACCTTAAAGCATTTGGTTGTCTAACAGACCTTCTTGCATTGCTTTCAAAGCTTGTATTCTTCTTAGTTTTCTTGAGCTTTAAATGTTCCTTTTCTATCTTGTCCAACTTATATATGAGTTTTTCATGCTCTACTCTTAAGGAATAAAGATTAGTCTTCAACTCATCATGCTCACCTTGGTTTGAACTCACCTTGGTATTGTCTTCTTCTAACTGAATCTTGAGATATCTTCACTTTTCTTCTCTTAATTTTAGGCTAAAATTTGAAACCTCTAATTAAATTCTAAGATATTTTATGACCTCATTATCCTCCTTAGATTATTTATCCATGTCATCCTTTAATCTACATGTTTTCTCTTCAAGATACTGTATCAGCTCTTGATACTTATTCTCATCTCTCTTGGTCTTGCCTAACAAACGTCCCTTTAGAGAACTTACTTGTGCTTCAAGACCTTTGATCACATACCTCATCTTGTGATTCCTATTTATTATCTTAGCTTCTAGATTCACTTCTTCTTCCTTGCTATCATAGAACACTTCTTATCCACTGTCATGGAAAATTTATTCATCACACATGATGTCCTTTTCTTTTGAACAACTTTCCTCTTTTGAACTCAAACATGCCTTGGCATCTTCTAGTTGAACCATGAGATCATTGATAGATTTCTCATCTTCTTTGGCATCTTTATTCAAAGTACATGTCTACTCTTCAAGTGCCTTGATCACAACCTTCCACTATTGATTCTCTTTCTTCAACTCTTTATCTCTCTTCTGCTACTTAGGATCTCCTTCAAGCTGTTAATGTTCCTCCAAAGGACCTACTTTGATACCAATTATTAGAGGTATAAGATGACTGAGAGCCATGGGGTGAATTAGTCAACCAATATTTTTTTATCACTTATCATTCATTCATTGGCATTCATGAATCAACACAACAAACATATGTAACTAGATTACCATCAAAGCAAGGAGACCACATACAAAGCATGAATAAAAGAATCACATCATAACACAACATCTAATGTGGGAAACCCTCATAGAGAATAAAACCCACTCTCAAGCCTATAAATACATGGACTATTTATCTTATAAGGCATTGAAAACATGATACTTTAGTGAAACACCCATTCTATAAGGAACACTTGTCCCTAAGATGTTCAAGTCCTTTTAACCTAGATTTAGTGAAACACCTACTTCATAAGGAGCACTAACCCCTAGGTTGGTCAAGTATTTATAACCTAGATTTAGTGAAACACCTACTTCATAATGAGCACCTACCCATAGGATGGTCAAGTCCTTCTAACCTATATGTTGAGCACCCTCCCAACACCTATGATATGAACATCTCTTAAACAATGATTGCCTACCAATCTGATAGAGATATAATGTATATCAACCCCATTTACTTCTTCACACATGCAAAATAACCTTTTGGATCACTCTAAATTTTTTAGAAATAACTCTATCATAACCTCAAAAACATGACCAAATGGTCATACACATAGTCCACACTCTAATCTACCTCTCAAATTAACCACCAAGCTTACACAAACATCATTTATCCTTCACTTAGACTCAAGGCATCCAAAACATCCTTTTTGATCACTATCTACCTCTCCACTCATCCTCAATCTTCAAATCTACAAGAACATTGTTTCTAAAATCATAAATATGACCTATAGGTCATACACACAATCATCAACCTGCTCTACACTATAACCCATCCACTAAGCACACTCCCTTTCTTCTATCCTTCACTCCACAACACTCATACATGCGTCTCTTTCACAAGTATTTAAACCCATAAGAGAACTATTTTTGACATTAGAAATATGAACTATAGGTCATACATAAATTAATCACCCTACTCTATTCTTCAATCCATCCACTAGGCACCCTTACTCTCATTTTCCTCTCAACTCTATACTCTTCTTCCACTTAGAGCCGCTTCTCACATGTCTAAAAAGCATCATCCTTGATTTCACTATTTATATAACCTTCATGAGTATCACCATCTAGGTCAACCATAATACTTTCCATAACCCTTAAAACATCTTACATATCTCAATACCATTACCATAGGTCAACCATAGCATCCATGGGTCGCCCTTAAGTAGCTACACCTTTCAATTAGGCCTTAGTACCCATTATAGGTCTCATGGAGACCTATTCACCTATTTAGCTCTCCATTGAGTAAAAAAATAAAAAATATCACTTTTAAATACATGGTTCCACTCCATATGATCCTTATGAAATTCTCAAATGATTAATCTTTCCAAAGCACTCTTTTGCTAATGCACAACTTTCTTAAACAATATTTAATACACAAAAACACCATGAAAAAAAACATGATCAACTTATAAGAATTTGTTCATATAAATATGGATTGGTCAAACCTATAAAATACATAAATATCATCCTCAAGGAGTATACAACATTATTTAATAGCTAAGTCCCCTTGAAACATCTAAATGCTATCAAGAACAACTCAAATATCCTTCTCGGGTCACTTACAAAACATGGTCAAACACACAATCAACTTTGGATCTCAATAACTTTGACTATACAAATACTAAAACCTTATAAATAGGTTTTTTAGATGCATCATGAAGTCCTCTACAACTTTTATTTTTACTACACCTTTTAATTTGTCCCAGATAAAAAATTATGGCTCAAATATTGTAGATTAGTTTTTCCCTTTTCTAAATTCAAATGCCAATGGTCACTATTAAACATCGAACACTTTGCCATCATATCATGCCCTCACATCACTTGAAAAAATATGCATCATCAATCTCACTAGAAATTAGCCTTATCTTTAACTATGCTAAATGCTAAACATCAATCACTTGTTATCATCTTACTACTTCCTAATAATTTGAAATAAACATGCTCTGTCGATCTCTTTAAGAGTAGCTTAAAATTTAATTTGTAACACTCACCATTAGATCTTGATCATAAATATTTAAATTATGACACTTGAAACCATTGTGTGCCTTCTAAACACTTTATTGTCAGTCCATGTGCTTGTGCCACTTGGCAATCTTTTGTACTTTGTTGACTCTTTGACTTGTCCCATACCTTTAATCTTCATAAGTACGAACTGCCACTCACCATTGATCTTCTATAAAATTAGTGAGCTTGTGACACTTGTCACCAGTGTGTGCAACCTTTGACAAGTTGAATTGATACACACCATTGATCTCAATATGTGTGATTAAGTGCTCACCATTATATCTTCTAGACCAATGACCTCAAACATCAATGTGATTAAAATTGATGGTTTATGGCCCATCACAATCTGCTAGAGCAACTTTGAAGTTTTCTAACTTGAGCTAGAAATCACTTCAAGACTCCAAATTTTTATGGTATTTTATTGGTACTATAGAAAATATTTCCATGTAAAACTTTGAGCAATATTGACTTTATTCGTACCTCAATTAAATTCACAAAATTATTAGTTCATACATATCTGCATGATGTGCAGTGATGGTCTATCTTCTCTTACACTAGAATATACATTTTTCTCATTCCAAATGCTCATAAAGAATACCAAAGCTTTATCAAGACATCTATGAATGCCTTATAATTTTAAACTTAGAACATGCCAACTTGAGACTAATTTTATCACACTTATATGACCAACTCCCCCTGACTCATCCATACGTGGTAATGGTGATGTCAGCAAACAACTTACTCATATTTTTCTTCCACTAGACCCAAAATGTCTAGATGAACATATTGAAGAACCATATGAACACCATACATTAATATAAGCATTTTAAGTAACATTGACACCCCATAGGACCTATAAAACATGATCAATCATCCATAACATTCATCAACTTCCTATCCAAGCATATACTGATGATTCATGCTTACATACTAGGCTACCAAGCCTATACCAACACACTGTTCACATGCTTGTCTTCTCTCTTTAACCTAAAACCACATCAACATGCTAGATACAATATGATAAGCCTCAAATAATACTTACCTTAGCTCATATTCATCCAAATCCTACCTTGCACAACTTTAGGCTCAAACTCATCATCATCATGACATCACCACTTTATCATTACCTTTGACATGAATGCAAACATGACATCAATATTTGACATTAATGATAATTCTTTCCAAAACTATTCACATGCATATGCTTGTTGAAGTAGTATTATTATTTTTTTAGCTTTAAATAAATTTCGTATTCATATGATTATGCATTTTGAGTAGATTTTATTATCTTTGTTTAGCTTCAAATTAGTTTAGTATTTTTAATTTTATTTAGCTATAAGACAAGGGTTTACCCTATGGTAATTCAAATTGGACAACTGATATATATTCCACATATATTCTTTTTGTTGTATAAAATATCTTATTAATTTGTAATGAAGCTTAGTTTATTATAATTGAGAATATAAGAGTTTGGATTTATTATAACACACTAATCCCTAATAATTTGTGTGTTATATCTCAGATTGAATCCTCAATTTAGATCAAAATGATATTAAAAAATTTAACATTGGACAATTCTATCTTACTCCAAAAAACCATTAAAACCACATCCAATCATCAACTAATGCAAATTCATCTAAATACGATAAGGGTAAAGGACATATGGTAGATTCTTGTTATGGTACACAAACCACACAAAAAGGTTAGTCTTATTATAACCTCCCTAAAAAATATGGATTTGGACTCAACTGTGCATAATAGATGGGGTATAATGCCAAAGGTGTAGACAAATACGAAGAAGGTATTGCATATCCTGTTCTTTTAATTATTATTAAATATAAACAAGGAATTAGTTATAACAATGAAGAAAAGACATAGAGACTTTCCAAGTGTGTGCATATGAATGATCAAACACTAACTAAGAACATTAATATAATTTATGATAAGAATGAAAAATATTTTAGGGTTCACAACATTTTCAAAGGTAGAAATTATTTCTAATACATTCACATGATAATACAATCCCTTTATGCTCAATTTATGGAGTCTAAAATGAACCACTATCGATAAAAGGAAATAATAATGTATGTCTCATAAAAAGATGCGTATAAATGTGTGCCTCATTTCACACTTAATAATTTTTCTCCTATTATTGATCCTTTTTTATACTCATTTAATTGTGAAAATAATCACATATATATGGTTTATCATGGCATAAGACCTTCAAACCATCATATTATAAAATTTCAAAATATGAATGCTTTTCCACCTTTAATTTCTATCACCTATAGTATGCCTAAAATGACAACTTATACTATCCCACATACTAAGGTAATCATATCACAACCTCTCACACATACCAATGATTTAATCATTTGACATGATGTTTGGATAAAGGAAAGCACTATTTTTTAAGAGGATACCAAAGTTAATACAATAACTTGCATTAATAATTACTACATTAATAATGATTATAATGATGCTACATTACTCTTCTTGGACTCATGTGTCCTAAGACATCTAAATCTCGCCTGTTGACATAAAATCTAAAGGTGTTGGTTGTAGATGGTTTTATGTTAAATATGTTAACTTTGGTGATACTGATGTATCACAAGGGTTAGTATTGGTTAACTTATTTATCATTCAATTAAAAAAATTAGTGCCTATGTTCACAATAATGTATGCACAATACACATAACACAGTTTTTCATAATTTAACAAATATATATATATATAATCACTAAATACAAATGTTCATATGCTCTCTATTCTATACCATAATTACATAGGATACTATGATTTGTAGCCTTTATACAATTTATCTATGTTTTCCTCTACTCTTCTCTACCTTAGTTATCTATTTAAATGCTAAGATATAAATATATATACCAAAACAACACAACTAAATAATAATGTATGTGAGAGACACATCTTTTCTCTAATTAGGTCATCTTTTTTCTCTACAAATCCTTCTTTCTTACCACAAATCTAATCCATAGAATCCTCGATTCTATCAACCTAGATGAGTGTTATGTTGCTATGGTAATGGAATCAGCTCTATGGTACATGTGGTGTAGTTCTTTAACTAATAGATAATCCTACCAAAATTTTCCTAGATTTTATATCTTTATCTTATCCTCAAGATAACTCTAAGTGTTGACAAGTATCAAAATTTCCTCAATCCACCTAAGTGTATCATTGTTTTTGGAATTTCTATAGTGCACTATTAGATATCATGAAGTTGGTGCCCCTTCCTTGGGAAGATGTTGTTGGTACTTACAATAGTCTGAGAAAACGTCTCCTAATTTGAAATGATTTTCTTGGCCTCCATAATCATATTACTTATAGCCAAATTTTCCTTTGCTACTAAGATAATTTCATTTAGGACATGATATTTTTATAGTGAGATAATTAATTAGTATGTGTCTTAAGGTGAACCTCCATTTTATCTATTTGATTGCTCAAGAACTCACCATAATCATCCATTTATTTGTAGATGGATAATCATTCTCTTTGTTTATCCTTATAGAGTTCATGCAAGGATATAATTTTAGCCCATTTTATAGTGGAATGTATGTGATAATATATAAATCTATTTGAGGCTACACTCAACTATTTTTCCATTTCCTCCAACTCAACTTTCTTATCATTTGTTCATAATGACAAGCTAAGTGAATAAGTGAAATAGGTGGTTGCGTCTTCTAATTTATCCTTCAACTTTCCTCCTTGTTCTTTGTATGCTTCTTTATTGGTTTGATCTTACCCTAGAAGTGGCCCTAATATCTCTTCCTTATATTCATCTCTAGCCTCACATTTGAAGAGGCATCTATCCACTATGGATCTAATGTGGCTAATGAATTGTTCTACTATTTCTACTAACTATTGTTCTTTTGGCAGAGTAGTGTCTGGATTGAAATGTGGTTGAGTGGTGGTCAAATAAGATAATTTTTTCTTAATTACTTCCTCTATGGTGATGTAATGGATCATTCAATCCCATTTGGTGCTTTGGATGAGAGTTTGACCTATCATTTATTTATTAATTAGAGTTAGGTTTTAAATTTCCTTCCTTTAACAGGCTAGAGAAAAATTGATGGCACTAGGATGGTGGAGGTATTTTATTTGTGATTTGTTAGTTCTAATTTTATTTGTGGTAGTAGATCCATAAGAGTTTTTGTAATGCTTGGGATTACCCCCATTGTGCTTAAGACGTTTAGTGTGGCAACCTAATAGGTGGTATCCTTTGCTCTTGGACTTATCTCCTTTTCCTTCCCTTTCTATTATAAATCCACTTTTTGTTCTTTTTATTTCTTCTATTATAGATCTTGTTTCTATATTTTTATTTTCTTCTTGAATTTTCCTTTCCTCTTCTTCTAATTTTTTAGACAATATTTTATGATTATATATCACCTCAATCTTATACAATTGGCAAACTCAAACCTTGGTTGTTCCTCTTAGTTCTTTACCTTTCCCACTTCTTCAAGTCTCATATTTGCTATATATTTGTGCCCTTTGGCTTATATATCTTAGTTCAACCAATATTATGTTGATGACTTAGACCTTATATCTTGCCCAAAATTCTTAAAATGTACTTATCTTCCATCTTGATAAGTTTTGAACGTGTACCTACTTTTCTACTCCTTGGAAACTAACGTTTGGGACATAAATAAATATCGATGATATTGCCATGTCTTGATTCAAGTGTCTATTGATATAAATTCATGTAATTTGCAAATAAAATATATCCTAATGGTTATACTAAGTGTTTTAATGTAATTTATTACTCCAAAGGGATGATATAAATACAAGATCAACCCTCATTCATTCCTCACCTAGAAACACCTAGGAACACCTAAAATTTATATAAAAGGACATTCAAAGATAATTTAATTGAAAAAAGATTCCATATTTATTTATATTTGCATACCAGTCATAGAGATTACACATATACAGGTCTAAAGTACTAAAGGAGAAACCCAAGATCCCAATTTTCCAAGTTAAAAGCTAGGCTACTATTGTACTTGCTTTGCACATATTTTATGATTCACACACAATAAAACACATAGGGGAGAACTACATGAGTCTAAGTCCCTCTTCTAGAGTATTGGTTATGTAGGTAGTGCCCTCTAATAGCAAGTTCTTTGGGGTTAGCTTGACACCATGTTCCCACTAACCCATTTTCCCCCAAGGTCATTATGAAGATGGAGAACTAGGGTTTTTCCATTTCACAAGGAGAGATAGTCCATGACCCATATCTAAATACACTAGAGTGAATAAAAATCAAAACCTAAAAGCATCCAAGTGGTCCCATACTATTATAGTATGTATTATGTACAAGACACTAGCATCTAACCCAAATAGTAACATCAATTCAACCATCCTAGGCTAACGTTACTATATAAAGTGCCAAAAGTATTAGAGCTAGAATCTAATGACTATTATAGAATCTCATTCTATCCTACTTTATACATATTCTAGATCTAGAAATGCATTAGCATAAGAACAAGATAATTACATCACTTTTTTGTCATTTTTATATCTAACATAGTTGTACTTTTCATTTTTAGACTATTTCAACATAATAAATTTAGTGTATATTTATATCTGAGTTTAACATCTAATTAGCCTACTATAGATCTAATTATCACCCATGTTAAATTTCATTTCTATATACCCATTTAATTAAAATTTAGGGTTAATAATAAGATCACCTTATATCAACATTTTAAGGTTAAACATTTGGTGAACCTAATCTTTGAACATCAAACCCTAGGTCACTTAGGTTTTTTTTATTTTTTTATTGCTAATCCTTGATTGTCATAGAATATGTACAACATGGATGCATCTATTACCCATTTTGAATTCTAATATGTCATAATTTTTATGGATTCTAATATGTCATAATTTTTATGGTTTGTTATATTACTTTCCTTATCAAATATTATAACCAAATCCATGTCAATAATGAGAGGGATTTAAACTGAACACAACACTTAATCTCTTTTTAAAATTCATTTTAAAGTTATAGAGCCTGCATACACATAATATTTTTAAATTTTATTGATTTTTGACACTTCCTATCTTGAAGGAACCTATCGAGTCTTAATTCATTTGAGTACATGCCTTAATGGGTACATCAAGAAAGGGGTGGGTAGACCATCGATGCTTCATAAGATTGTCATTCCTTTTTCCACTTGCCATCCACACTCTAGCCTCCTAAAACCATTGAACCTAAGATTATTCTTCTTAGTTTTATCTATTCCCATAATTTACTATGTTTTATCCTTCATTTCTTACCTTAACACCCTTTTGACCTATCAGTTGTGCTAAGTCAACCAGGTTGACCTAGTATAGTTTAGGGACCTTTTCTCTCTTTTGGTTTGTTGGCCTCTTAGCTGACCTAACACAGACCTAGAGAGTTAACCTCAAGTACATACTAGGTCGATTGGGTTGACCTAACACAGTCAACATTCTCAAAAGTTTTTAAGGTAAGATACTACTATATATACAAGTTCATTTGCTACCATTTCATAAGAATGAATAATTAAGTGAATAAGTGTGAATGAACATCTACCTATTGACCATTCTACTTTTGGAATAAAGCTTTAGGGTTCAATACTTTATTTAAGATCTAATATCATCTTATGGATAAGTATTTTTGATGATTGGATAGGTTATGTAGCCTAGATCTAATTTATCTTAATCATCCTTACATATCATGAAAATCTCTTACGAAGCACCTTTGCTAAGGGGAGATTGAGGCTCGACCAGTTCATCTTCAAAGGCAAGTATTACTAACTTTATTCCTCCTTTGTATCAGTAGATAGATAGAGCATTTGTATTCATATCTTCCATGTATTAGGATTATGTATACATTGAGATGAGTATATGTCTCCTATACATGTTTAGTTTAATTGTTTTATTTCTAAACCCCACTTTGTGTCACAAGCTTTAGTACACACTATATTAAACTTAATTTTCTTGTTATTAAATTAGTAAAATATTAAATCATAGGACTCTTTTAGGGTTGTTATGCGATTATGTTAGACTATAGGATTTTGAACCCTATCTCACATAGTGTGTTGTGACAAGTGATCCCCTAATCAGGTCTAATGGATCCTCACATTGGTCATTCTCTCACTTAATAATTGTATGCTCTCCAATTAGAAGTGTAGGTGTGCTCTATCCCATCTGATCTAGGATTGATTTATGGACATGATGCATTTTTGTTTACATACATTCTAGTGAAACTAACATGAATCAAATCCTTACAAGTTTTATTTCACTTATTTCACTTATCTTCATCATTATTTATATCATATCTTTACTACGCTAGATCGACCTTGTTGACCTAGTTTATTTATCTCTATATATAGGTTTGTAGGAATAAATAACTAGCTCAACTAGTTTAACCTAGTATAGGTTTTAGAATTTGTAGAATTATATTCAGATAACTAGATTGACCAACATGACCTAGTATAGCTTTTACCAAATTTTAGACTAATTATTCAGTTAACTAGGTTGACTAGGTTGACCTAGTGCATTTTTAGCACTTTTTCAGTAAGTTTCTCTATAGCTTGATTGAGTAGCTCGACCAAGTTTTTAGGTTTTTGATAGTTTTCTCCAAGGTCTCAGATCATAAATCTTATCCTTTTTATCTTTTAACCATTCACGTGAGTTTCTAATTCTCTATATCTTTATATTTTTGTACTTTCCTTTCATAGTTTGAAATCTTTAAAAATTGCCTCTACACAGTCAACTAAGTTGACCTTATAGACCTAGTTTTATGTTCTATGTGTTTTGAAATAACTAGGTCAACCTGACTGACCTGGTTCATTTTTAGACTTTGCTTCCACAGTATATGTTTGACCCTATCGACCCTATTCTGTATGATTGTCCATATAGTTTCTCAGCTATACCTTATTTCAAAGTGGGAATTAACCATATATGTTAATCACATCCTTCTTTTCATTTTCTTTCATGCTTAGAATATCTTATATAGTATAATTAAGGGATTTTTAATTAATCACTTAGCTACACTATTTTTATTCTTTTACACACATGGCTAAACCACATAACATCAACAAGCATTTAAACATTTGACTACCTATGTCTACCTACTTGGATTTCATCACCAAGGGGGAAGCTAACTTGATGCTCTGGTCAAGTATAAAGCATGGTTAATGGTATATTTTTGATAATCACCCAACACCCTTATCACTATGATGTGTGAAGTGAGGGGGTAGGCCCTAATACCAAGCCTATATCATTGCCACTATAGTCCCTTTCATCTTAAACTTGCCTAAAACTATCCTTAGATTTTTATCAAGTACCTTACTTAAAGCCAATCTTTCTTTCACACTTAAAATAATTCTTAATAGTCTAATCAACATTCTAGGTTGACAAAGTAGCTAGCTTTACTTTCAAGTTGTTTGCTTGCTCTTTATTCAATTATGTGTGAAAAAGCTTGCATTAGCTAGCATTAGTACAAGATTTTGCTTTGTGTGCATCAATTGGATTGGTCAGAATCAATTCAATTGAATATTTATTTCCCTTTTAGTACTTACTACTTTCTTACATTTATTTCAAATATCTTTCTTTAGTTCATAGTTTGTTATCATCTTTGTTTTCTTCCTTGTCTATTGTGTTAGGTCAACCCTGTCAACCTATTATCTTTTTTAGCCCATGTACACTATGCTAGGTCAACCTAGTCAACCTAGTGATATTTATATCACCTTTGACTTTTTATTCTAGTCACCATTTACTAAACTAGGTAGATCCTGTAGACCCAGTATAGTTTTACAGTCCCTATTTTACACTAGGTCGACCAGGTCAACCTAGTACTATTGCCAGTCTCTTTCTGATCCTTTTATTTCTCATCTTATCTCTTTTCATTTCATCATGGACTTTATTTTCAGTGATGAAACTAAATTTCATTCAATATACATGATGTAATTCACCAATCTTAATAGGGTATCCCATAAATAGAGTAGGGCTCCTTTTGTGAATGCTAGTAATGTTCATATTGTAACCCACACGATGGACTATGAGACCCATCCTCATACCCCTTTGTAGTAAAAACCTCCTCTTATCTTAGAGGATCACTTTAATTAGAGTATACTTCTAAAATTCTATTATTTATCATGGAATTCCCTCAACATGGAAGGAAGGATCCTTCCACCATCTATAACCTCATGATTAACTGTCAAGTTGAAGAACCTCATTCTCCTACTCCCACTTTCTCAACTAGATTTATGGGTACCAATTTATTTTCTTCTCAACCTCTTCCTTCAATCTTGGCTCCTTCTTATACTATGACATCTTCTTCTATAACTTTTTCCACCTCCATGCCTAGTATCTCAACTAATATGGTAGGTTCTACATCTAGTGGGCCTCTTATAAGATCCACTATCCTTAATCCTTCCACTAGTTCATTAGTTTCCACCCAAGGAACTCATGCTTCAAATTCTTCTTCTTCTCAACCATTTAGTAGTCCATCTTTTACTTCATAAGCAAAATTTTCCTTTAGTGCCTCAAATTCTCATAGATCTTCTTAAGCTCATACCAGTGCTAATAGTGGTTCCCAAACCACTAATAATAACACTAATGCCAATGTTACTTATTCTAATAAAACTAATCAAACTCATCAGCTATTGTTTAAAACTCTCAATCAAATGAACACTTTCCAATCTCATAATATAAATCAAATGATATGAATGCAAAATTACCTTCTTAATCTTCAATCCAATCCTCAACCAATGGCTTGGGGCACACATAACCAAAGTGTTCCACCCCCTCATCTTCAATATTATCAAGGTAATATCATTACTCAACCTCCATTAGTTAATAAATTCATTAAATATTTAAAAATTGAACCTCTTACCACCCAAATTGCTAACATTAACATTGGAGGTATAACACTGCAATTTCTTACAATAGATCAACTGATCCTATGATTCACCTCAAGACATTTGGAAATATTTACAAGGATTAGGTAAAATTAAATACCTTTTCCACTACCAAAATCTTAGCCAAAACCCTCATGGGTAATTCCTTGAATTGGTACGATCAACTTAGAACACACTCTATCACTAGTTTGGAGGATTTAGTAAATGTTTTAGTTCAATAATTTCAAACTAGTGATCTTCCAGAGAACACTTTGGCCCATTTCATCAATTGCAAACAAAATGAAAATGAAACATCCCAAGCCTTTGTTAAGTGATGGAAGATTTTATCAAATAAATGTGAACATAACATGGTGGATGATAAGATTTTTCATCTCTTTACAAATGATTTATTTCTTAAATTACAATATTGAGTCTATACCCTTTCTCCACATACCTTTCAAGAAGATATTGATCAAGCCAAAAGAAAAGATTTCCTCATGCATCAATTCTAGCCACCCCAATCTTCCATGGGCCCTCACCTATTAGTCAAGAATAAAAACCAAAATATTACCAATGATGGTGTTATAGATTCATATGACAACATTCACAAAGTTCAAGCTATCATTCTTACCCTTTCTTCATAACTAACTCCTCAATAATTCACTAATCCTCATTTCTTAATAAACAACATTAATGTCCATAAAAATTTATTAGCCAAATTACTTAAACATGTACCCAAGCCTCTCCCTTACGAGCTTGACCCTACTTGACCTATGAAATCATGGTATGATCCTAATAATTTTTATTGGTTTCATGTTAGCTGGGGTCACTCTCACGAGACTTGTAGAAAGCTTCACAATTTAGCCATGAAATATATTCTTGGCCCAAATTTCAGTCATGATTCCATTATTTGTAAGCATCAACAAGCTTATGATATTGATTTCAAATACTATAAATCACATGATAAAAATCAAGCCTTAAATCAAGAAAAAATTCATTTAACTATCTATAAAGACCCCTTGCCTAATCATTAACCAATTTAAGAAAGTCAAGACAAGCCCACTTCTTCCACAAATAACTTATAAAGTATTGTTGAACCAAATTGCAAAGAGAGTGTGGTTAGCATGACTAATATGTGAAGAGTGGTGGCTTTAATTAATTTACAACCTATCTACACTTCTCTTTCTCATAAGACATATCATGTTATCTAGGATTCTTTTCCAACTCATTTAAATGAGTTTGGGCAAGAAGATGTTATTTATTTTGATGATCCAATTTATTATTACCCCTTAGATGACACATCTCATACTATTTTTACTTCTTTCCCACCATCTTCTAATACTAATTACAATCCAATTTCTACTAACACTTCTTATTCCAAATTTCAAGATCAATCTAAACCAACTACTTCTTCATCACAAAATAATTTACAACCTTCTTCTCAACCTTATCATTATTATCAACATAAGTTTCAATGCTCTTCAGATCTACCTTTTGAATACCTTCTTAACCATTACACACTTATATCTAACAATCTCCTTATGGGTTATGATGAGTGGGATCTCATTGCAAAACTTACTAATCTTCCATCCCAAATCCTTTTTTTTGAACTCATAAGGACATCTCCACATCATAGAAACTACCTCATGTAACTCTTATTCAAGATGAATATCCCTCACCCTCCTCTAGTAAGATAGGAGGTAACTTTATCTGGATCTGAGGATAGTATCTTAAAATAATATGAAGAGATGTCCATTAACATTGATGAAACTCTTAACACTTCTCTTTCTTTATGATTTTCTATCAAATGATTCTGGACGAGATTCTACTTCATGCAGATGATCTTCCATTATTTATTAACATCTAAATAGGTGATATCCAAGTTAAGCAAGCCTTGATCGATGAGGGTTCTGGAACCTATGTCACTTCCTTTTATTTCATTAAGACTCTTGGGTATTCTAAATGTAATCTCATGTCTACACGTAACACATGCCAAGGATACGATAAAATAAAAATGCCTCCTTTAGGGTGTGTGTGGCTTCCCATTACCATCCCACCTCTCACTATTCATGTGAAGGTAATGATCTTCAAATTTCCCTTTTCATATAACATCTTTATTGGTAGGCTGTGGACTCATCGTATATAATCTATCATATCTTCTACTTGCTAATGCATAAAATTTCCTCACAATGGAGCCATTTACATGATTCAAGGAGACACTAACCCTTGAAATTTTGAACAATTATAGGATTGTGGTGTCTTCAAGATTCCTACTCTTGAACCTTTGCCTAGTGTTCCATTTCATGATTCATAACATTTCAACTTTCCTATCAACTGAACTAAAGGTTACAATGGGCATCATGAGCTCATTGGTAACATTCCTCCAAACCTTTTAGACCTTGATGAAGATGAGCTTGATGAGATTAACTTAAAGATCAAAAATTTTAATCTCTCACCTCATCTAATCTCTCAACTCCTTGCTTCCTTATAACATCATTCTCATAAGACTCTTTGTGATGACATTCTTGTAGCCTTAACCAAGACTAGGCACTCTATTCACCAAGATTCCTTCGATGCCAAGGTCATCCCGACCTATGTCATCAATCTTCATACTCTAGATTATGATGATGGCTATTTTTTAGATGATCCTCTCTTAAGCAACCTTGTTCATTCCCATGATTATGAGATTGTTTATTATCACTCTTCTTTACTTGAGTATTTTCATGCATCTCATCATTCTCTTTCTTTTATAGTTCTTGATTCTTGCATTTTTCCTCTTTATCATAGGGTAGAAATGGAACTAATACCTTCAATTTATAAGGAACCACTTAGGACCATGCTCTTAGATCATGCTATGACTGACCTTACCACTTTGACACACCTAGGGAAATCTTCAAAAAATTTGTGAATCCCACCCCTCCTTTAGTAGGGTCATCTATAGTTAATCCTATTCTTTTTTCCACTCTAGTTGATCCTATTTCATTTCCTACTGTTACTGAGCCTTTTCCTACTTCTCCTCCTAGTGATCCTCTTATTGAGCCTAGTTCCAATCCTTTCCCATCATCACCCTCCTTGATCATGGTTTGATTTTACTACCTAAGATAGATCTTTTGCCCACCAAATGGGTTGATGAGTCCTTTTCAGTTACTTTCACTACTATTTTACCTCCTTCTATGAGTGCTCCTAAAACCACTCATAAGTGTATATGTTGCTTCCATGGGATTAATAATCACTCTTATACCCCTTTTCATAATGTGTGACAATACCTCAATACCTTGCATTCTTCTTCCCCACCATTAGACAAAGACATACCTCCTCCAGAGGTATTTTTTGAATATTTAGCTAATTATGGTGAGGTATATTATCTATGGCACCTATATGGTATGCATCACACTAATCATTGCCATATTCTTTAATAATATCTTAAGGATCAACTTATAGCCATCCCTGGACCTTTTACCATTCCTCCCATAGGTTGTTCTTGCAAGAAGGCTCCTCCTTCTTCTCCCATGGCTCTATTACCTCTTTTGGTCCCTTTACCACGTTTTTTGCCTCCACCTATGATTCCTTCACCTGTGGACCCTCCCTCACTTGTGGATCCTTATCCACCCATAAGTGCTTCACCTATGGATCCTTTTCTACCTGTTATTCCTTCTTCTCTTGTAGATCATGTTTTCATGCATTGTCCTAACTAGCCTTTGCCTAAATTTCCTCCTTAGCATGATCCTTTAAACATTCCTACTTTTTTAGTTGAGGAGATCAGAAAAGAATTATTTGCTAAGTATTCACTGAAGATTGATGAGACCTTAGCAACAATACACATTTAGCTTCATAAAGACTTATCAAATGTATTAGATAATGTGTTGGGATAGATTTACCAGTATTTATGAGCACATGTATGGTGCTTTCTAGATTATATTTGTATTATATGTGTGCTCTAATCTTATTTATATCTTGATTATATCATTTGACACTATGTAAAATTCTTTCTTATCTTTATCATGTTTTTTCTTCTTATTGTACTATAGTTAGCTTATGTTGTCATTTTACATTTCACATATACTTATCTTTTTCTTATCATTACTTTCTTTTCCTTTAGAGTTTTTATAAAAAATCTTCCCTTGTATCTTCATGATTGTTTGCTTTCTTATCCTTATTTTTCATAGATAATTGTCATGGTGAATTGGTTATATCTACCCTCTTCTCTTTGATTACTATCTCCTATTACCATGTGATCAGTTTGAAAGCAATCTTTCTCATTATTATTTCCTTTCACTGATCCTCCTTTAGATCTCCTTTTTACACAAACTAAGCATATACATGGTTGAGACTTAAGATCACATGCTTAGTTCAGTGTCAATCCTACGTGTTATAGTTAGTCTTTTATCTTGGATCACTTAGCTTTCTTTATCCTTAGCCTATAGTTCATTTGTGTGTATCACTATCTCTCTCATGATTGGTCATTCCAAATTTGTATGGAGGAGGAATCTTAAACAATCCTTAAAAAAACTTTTGAAAGATAAATCAGTTAAATAAAAGGCAATGATATCAAAAGGAAATAATATTGAATATTCTTAAAAGTCTAATCACACTAAAAGATGTGATTCAAATCACATATCCTTCTTCTAATTGAAGCTCAAACTCCACAATTGGCCTCATGATAGAGTTAAGGTCCTTTGGGGTGAAATAGGCTAGTAGATTAGTAGAGGAGAATAAAAAAATCTGTTACTGCTCCTACTTTCTCACATAAGTACCCAATCTTCGTAGTAGACTAATGACTCTATAAGGGGTCCTAAAGAGCAAGGAACACATTTTGGGAAGGTAGGTCCATTTTAATTTTACTTGTACCAATCTACCATCATGAGTTGATCTTAGTAGCACACCTATTTTGTCTACAAAGATTTGTATCTATTGCAAGCAAGTTTCCTTTATACATAGACCACCACTAGTCCTTTAGTGTCTTTTCATGTCCTTAGTATGCCTCTTGTCTCCTAATGTATTCTCATAATATGCCTAAGTCTTGCTTCTTACACTCCCTTTGTCATTACTTTTCCTTCATATTTTCTCTTGGGAAATATTTTTTTGCTTATTGATCACTCCCCATGGGATTTCATTTGTGAGTTACTTTGTAAGACCATGGATAAGACCTAACATACCTCACAAATTACCATCTTTTCCATCCTATTACCTACATACTTGATTTACCATTACTTATCCTTCTACTTACCAATCTTGATTTGGTACCCCTTGGGTTTTTATTTTATGAGTTACAGTATAACCCTGTGGATAGGACCCAACCCTCATAAAATTTTCCAATAATCAAAGTCACCATCTAACATTACATGTGTCAAATATGAAATAATATTTGATTGATTATGACGTTACATGTCATTGACATACTTCCCATCTTGATATTTAGTATGTTTTATGCTTCATTTTTTTCACCTTTTATTTTCTTATTTTTTGAGTGCATGTAAGATTACAACCATTTCTTAAATTTTTCATACTTCTTAGCTTGAATTAGTATGATAAATTTAAGACCAAATTTTTTTAATTTTTTTTCTTTTGTACTTCCCATTATGAAATAGTATAATTGATTGACTTAATTTTGATTTGTTTTTATTACCATTCATGCCCTTTTACATACCTTCCATTTTATTACATTGTTTGTCATACTTAACAAAGTGATATTTAGTATGATTTTAATTGTTTTAATTTGGTTAAAAAATCTTTTACATTAGTTTAAAAACAAATCCCTTTTTACCATCTTGTTTGCCATTTTATTGGATTTTTATACTTAGTTATTTTTTGTTATTACACATTTCCCAACTTGAACTAGTGTGTAGTACACTTATTTGATTGATTATATTTTTCAAAGTCCTTTTTCACTTGTTTATTTTTAACCATGCATGTGTAATTCGTAATGATAAAAAACAAACCACACCATATATATTTCCTATAGCATATACAACAAAGCTAAATACATGAGCTAGAAATAAATATATCCAAAGCATCCAAAACTTCAACCATAATGAACAAAAACAAAAACCATCATAAATAAAACATACACAACTAACACCAATAAACCAAAATGATACATCATATATATACCATGAGTTTTATACAACATATACAACCATATACAAATCATTAGGACAAGGGATGAGCTCCACCCTATCTATCTTATAGCCTAGCCATGCTACCTACTGAGGCCTCAGTCTGACTCCTCCAAATGGTATGATGTAATGAGATATTTTTTGATCTCAATCCCTATAGGCATGTTATCCATACCTATGCCTACACCAACTCATCTTGGGTTACTATATGTGTTTGTGTCAACTGAGTTTGCATCGCTATATATGCCTACATCATCTAGGTCACTATCTCCAAATTCATAACTCTCTCATTTACCAAGGCCTACCAGGCCTATCTCCCCCCTACTCCCATCTCTACTAGTGGCTGCACCCTCTCCCTCTACACTTGTATCTACCTTGTTACCTTGCCAATTAATCTAAACTAGCTCACCTAAGTTGGGGTAGATGGTACATTTAAATCCTCTAGTGTCATGGGGTTATGGTTATAAAGTCTTATTTAGGATGCCATGGAGTGATCCCCTCACTAGAGACCCCCATCTCTCCTCTTCATCCTTAGGTATTCCTACAAAATCACACTAGATGGATATTAGATCACTGTCATATCTCATAATATTTATCTATATCTCTCTACTACCAAATAAAAACTTAAAAAACAATTGAACCATCTTCATACCTATCTATGTCTCAACTCCTATGATATCATCCTCTACATGATCACCTAGCATAATCTCCCCATATATATGACCTCATAGTGCCTCCTCAGTAGGTTGCCTCTTTAGCTCAAACCTGGCTATCATAGCTCATGCCTATCTCAAACTACATCTAAGTGGTCTCTCCATCATCTCCTCTATATCATCTATGGGATTAGTCAAGATGTCTATAGTCTCTACTTTCTCTTGTTTTCATCACCATCATGTCTTTAAAGGATACTACTCATCTTGTTATGGGACTGGTAGGCTTGACTAGTCTATGGTCACTCCCAACATGGCCTCAGTGTTGACCTCACCATTAGTCATCCAAGTCCCCTCTTCCCTTATGGATTTCTTACATGCTAAGTCCACTGGTCAAACATCAATATAAGTGTTACCAAATGAGGTAGGCCCATCTATCTTGGAACCTATGCCATTATATGTGGCTTTCTCCACCATGTATAGTGTCTAATCACCTCTCTCCTCTCTAGTGCTAGTGTAACTATGTACCAACTCACCCATGTAGTATTTATGTGCCTATATGACTACCACACAATGTTTGCACATCTCGTTGACTATAGTACTAGCATATGGGGCATAACCCATGTTACCTAGTCCTATCTTTATCTCTACACTTGAGGTAACCTATCATTGACCACATGGGGTAACCCAACCAGTTGATACATGAGAAATATTTCATATATCCATATTGTCAATATTATGATCAGTCCCATATCCTTCTACCCTCTGACCAACATCTCAAATAAATCATGAATGAGCTAGACCCAGATGATAGAACCTAGATTTTATAATACTCCCTCCTCTAGCATCATCCTACTCAAAGCTACCATGAATAGTGGTACCTTGTCATCTAACTTTTGATAAAGCACTTACTATGTCATAAGGCCTATTACTACCTTCTAGAGCTCAAGAATCTATGATATATACACATCATCCATACTGGCTCTCCATCCTCTCAATATCAACTCTAAGACTATAGCCCACATGGCTAAGGCTCTCCTCTCCTCTAAGTTATTTAGTATCCCTATGGTCATCGATGCTCCTACTATGGGTAGCCTAAGGATGGTATGGACATCCTTTGACGCTATACCCACCTCTATTAGATCCCCTCCACCTCCCATCTAAAGGTGTTAATAAACTATTCCTATCATCACAAGAACATGACTAATAGGTCAACACTAAGGGGGATCATACACATCTCAGATATACCTCTTAGACCTATGGCTACCAATCTAGCTTGATCTCCATCTGTCAATCTCTCTAACAAATTTGGTAACCAAGACACATCCACCAACCTCCAAAATCTTAACCATATTTTCAACCAAGAAGTAAAAAAGAATTTATTAGTTCCTCCATGCCATGCATAATCAAAATACATTATTTACACATTATTTTTACAGTTTTAATTAAAAGCAAGCCTAATTGCTTTTACATTATTAATTTTATCCTATTTCTATCTTGCTTGGTTCCTCTTACCCTCCTTTAGTCATTTTGGGCCATTTTATCCCTCTTTCAACTTTATGCATGATTTTACATGCTTATTTTAGTTCCTTGGTCAACCTAGTTTGATCAAAATTTCCCTATTTTTCTCATAGTTGACTTTAAATTCTAAGTCACCCCTCTTATTTTCCCCTCCTTGGCAGTGAGTTTTCATTCTCGACCTTATGGACTAGTTTCTCACTCTATTTTAGATTTTTAGCCTACATATAATACTAGGTCAATCCATACCTACTAGGTCAACCATATGGATTTTACCCTATTTCAACCTACTAGGTCCATTTTGTGTATCGACCCAATACATTTTCCCTAAAATGTGCATTTCAATCAATTTCTTCCTTAAACTTTCAAACCCATTTCCTTTGTTCCTATTTTCTACCCTTATAATCTAATTTTGTTTCATTTTAACATATATAAATGCTTAAAAACAGTTCTTTAATAAAAAATTCACTTAATTTAATATAAATTTCAAAAACTAGTTTGAGATCCATAGTTGCATACCTGTAGTGTACCTGTTATTGCCTCTGGGTGTCTTCCTCATCTATCATGTCATTCCCTCACCATCCTAGCCTTTATTGGTCTCATAATTCTCTTTTCTCTCTTTCAAAATTCAAAGTTCCAAATTAATTCTCTTTTTCCTTATTTAAAACCACTTTTTAACAACTTAATTCTTTCATTTATTTTCATGCAGATTCATTATTTTGCCTCTATCTTTGTTTTTGCTCATCCATTTTGCAAACCATAAAATGTGTTAGAATCATGATGACATAGCAATTATTTTATACTATTATATTTATATCTTCTATTTTTTTTATTTTTGGCTATTTTTTGCACTAACTTCTATAAGTTTTCCTAATGTACTCTACATTGGACACCTTTATTTCTTACAATAGACTTCTTTATCTATGAAATTAAGGTAAGTTAAAGGTATATGTTTATTAATACAATTCTTTAATTTATATTATTTTATGCTTACTTCACCATAATTTTCATCAACATTTTGTGTTATCATGTTTTCTTCTGAAGCACCATCCCGTGTTACACTTACATGACACGTGATGAGATTCGACTGGGGCATATGTATATACATAATACTTTTAAATTTTTTTGATTACTGACACTTCATATATTTTTAGAACCTATTAAGTCTCAATCTCTCTGAGTGCATGCCTTAAGGGGTATACTAGGACAGGGGTGAGTAGACCATCAGTGCTTTATAAGATTGTCATTCCTTTTGACACTTACCATCCACACTCTAGCCACCTGAAACCATTGAAACCAAGATTATTATTCTTAGTTTTATCTATTCCATCCATTTTTTGTGTTTTATATTTCATTTCTTGCCTTAGCACCATTTTGATGTGTCAATTATGCTAGGTTGACTAGGTTGACCTAGTATAATTTAGGGACTTTTTCTCTCTTTTGGTTTGTTGGCCTCTTGGTCGACCTAGCATAGACTTAGAGAGTTAGCCCCAAAAATGTGCTAGGTTAATTGGGTCAACCTAGCACATCCAACATTCCCAAAAAAATTTAGGGTAAGATACTACTATATATACAAGTTCATTTACCACCATTTCACAAGAATGAATAATTAAGCGAATAAGTGTGAATGAACATTTGCCTATTGACCATTCTACTTGGGTAATAAAGCTTAGGGTTCAATAATTTCTTTAGAGATCTGATATCATCTTTTGGATAAGTATTTTGGATGCTTGGATATGTTGTGTAGCCTATAGCTAATTTATCTTAGTTATCCTTACATTCCATGATAATCTGTTGCAAAGCATCTTGGCCAAGGGGGAAATTGAGGCTCGATGGGTTCATCTTCAAAGGTAAGTATTCCTAAATTTATTCCTCATTTGTAAGATTATATAGATAGATCATTTGTATTCTTCTCTTCCATGTATTAGGATTCTATATACATTTACATGAGTATATGTCTCCTATACATGTTTAGTTTAGTTATTAATTTGTTTTGTTTCTAACCCCAACTTTATGCCATAAGATTTGGTACACAATAGATTAGATTTACTTTTATTTTTATTTAATTAGTGAAATAATAAATCATAGGACTCTTTTAGGGTTTTTATGAAATTGTATTAGACTATAGGCTTTAGAATATTATCTCACATAGTGTGTTGTGACAAGTGATCCCCTAATCAAGTCTAGTGGATCCTCACATTGGTCATGTTCCCGCTTAACAATTATATGATCCCCAATCAAAAGTGTAGGTGTGATCTATCCCATTTGATCCAGGATTGATTTATGGAAATGATGTATTTTTGATTGCATATAGAGCTAATATCTATATGCCAATGTGTATGCTCTCAACCATTTGTCCAACCTATATATTATTTGAATGATAAATACCATCTTGTACCCATTATTTTACCATAACTTATATTGTATTATACTATCCATGTTGTTACTATTTGAAGAGGTAAGGTTGCTCAACCCATCCCACCACTTGTTAATATAAAATAAGTGCCACATAAACCCATGCTTGTAATAAAATCTAAGGGATATGACATTGTTGACCAATTGAGCAATACACATGCAAAAATTTCAATATTTGAGTTCCTAAAACAATTTAATGTCTATAAGGATATCTTATATGAGGCATTGTGTGAGACACAAGTTCCAAGTGATATTGAACTTGCTTATTTTATAGTTATTATTAAAGATATTAATAATAATTAAGAGCTCATCACCTTTTATCTAATTGATTTACCATCAAAAGATGTTATTGACCAAATTTTACCTTTTTTCATACAAGTAACAATACAAAGTAAATTTATCAAAAGAGTGATCAGTGATAATGGACTAGTCCTAAAAATTTATAGCATATAATTCCTAACCACCATGGGTATCAACACAAGCCCTATTAAAAACACTATTATGCACATAAAAGGGTTTGATAATTTTCATATCCCTTTAGTTAGATAAATTACATTGGATATGACCTTAGGACCAAAAATAATTTCAATTAGTTTTTAGGTCATGTCTCAATCCTTACATTATAATTTACTTTTGGGTAGACCTTAGACACATTTAATTGAATTTATCCCATGTACACTTCATTTATGTTTAAAATTCATACATGAAGGGACCTTATTATCCATGCCTACCGATGATGAGCCTTTCAAATTTTATAAAATGATATATTTAAAATTGAAGCCTTTCCTACAGGAGTACCACCTCAACAATCCATCCCTCTTAATCATATTCACATGTACAAAATAGTTGAGTCAAGTACAACGACTCCTTTGTCCCAAAATTAAAATAAGGCATAACATCCTAAAGTGTATATAGATACAAAAAAAGAGCAAGAACCATTACCAAAAGTGCCAATACAAACAAAGGAACCTCCAACATTTGAACTTCCTTTATTGGTCAATACTGAGCCAAAAGATGGCCACATTTTAGATTAATATGAAAATGATGATGATACAACTTATGATATGATAGATGAGAAAACATGAATTTTAAAATTTTACCCACTAGAGTACCTATCACATAACCTATTTAAACATTTGAGTCCTTGTATATATAAACTAAACCCACTTGAAGAAAATATAGAGCTAAATCCAAATAAGGGTTAAACAAAAAAAATAGACAAACATGTAAATGTTTATTATTCCATACATCCCTCTTGGTTAAAATCATTGAGTTAACCTTATAAGGGAGAAATACAAGTACACCCTGTGAATAATGTGGAGCCTTCTTAAAATGCTTTACCCCAAATACTATAGATCACAACAAAACATGATATAATCAATATTATATTATCTTTGTTACTTAAACATAAAGTGATTTACTTACCTTATATTAGACATAGATTAGGTAGTAGAGTAATACCTACAAAGGGAGTACCATATTGCAATTACCATTAGATCATTGACCATACTACTAATCAATGTGTAAAATTGAAAAATATAATCCAATAATATAGGAGTGAAGGATACATACACAATATGTCCACAATAGGCAAAAGGAAAAATACTTATTATATTTTAGAAGAAAAATACACCTCAAAATGATAAAATCATGAAGATTTAACTATTTATGCTAATATTGATAGGAGATATTGCTACCATATTGGGGTTGATCTAAAAAAGAGGGATACGACTTACAAAACTACTTTTATTACATGATTGGGACACGCTATAAATGAACTAATATATTCTCCCTTGGGTCCTAAATATCAAGGATATATTCAGTTACCCATTTATTGTGGCCCATGTTTTGAACTTTCCACTATAAGGATATCACCACATGAACCACATTTAAAACTAAAGTTTAGACAAAATTGGGTAGTTGAGTGGAATGCCAAACTAGATACTAAAAACATGTGTGTAAAATTTCATCATATGGGTATAGATATTTTCATATAGCATGATGGACATGATTATTTACCTACACTATTGGTTTCAACTAAACTATTAGATATAAACATCAAAGTGTTGGCACTGAATCAATATAAACAAAACTTAAAAAAAATTATAAGTGGGCCTACACTTTTTAAATATTAGGGACTAATTGATTAAAACTATATCAAAATTATAAAAAAATACCAAAAAAAATAAAAACCATTCAAAAATCAAAATATAATTTCAGCACCTACATGTTCTATTATTTCTTGGGCACCTATGTATTAGTTCCATGTTAATGGATGGCATATTCAATTACTCCTACATACACATATGTGTCACACTTCTACTTGAGTGTGATACATTCATACATAGATACATAATTAATTCTTATTTTAGATGTTGGGATTTCCCTTTTCTCATGTCATATGGACATTATGGGCATCAATTTTTTTGATCTTGATACACACAAGTTATATGATTAGATGATCACTCTACATTATCATGTTTGAGATTACATATGTATTTACACATGCCTTTTAGCCATGATTATATCTTATATAGGGTACTTTATATGCTATACACTTGACATATTTTCTTAATACATTTGATCCATGAACTATTATGACATTTTTATGGTAGGTGCTTATAATTTACTTTATGCACTTCATTTAGTGTCTTGGCTTGCTATTGTATTCCTTGTTTGAGAATTTGAATATGCTATTTTTATTATAGAACCCATGCCTATGTATGATTTCATTGACATTTGCATATGTCATTATTTTTTATATGGACATTTGAATATTTCATTATTAATTTTATGGACATTTTACTAAGTTATATCCCTTTGATTATGAAACATTTGAACATGCCCCTTTTTTGTGATCTCCTTAGACCATTGCATTTTGACTTGATTTTGAGTACTCTTATGTGTGTGCTTGTTTACTATTTGAGCTTGTAATATTACTATCTATAAATTTACATGATATTTATCTTGAATCTTAGGCCTACATGTGATCACATTAGTTCTATGCACTTCAATGCTATATCTACCTAGACAAGTTCCTTCTATATGCTACATGGTTACATTCATAGATTATACATTTGCCTTATCCTTTTGATGTGAGGTAACTACTAGTTCCTATCTTTCCTTCACCTCAAAGGGTGGAATATTAGTGGGGTCATGTCATAGGGGCCTATTTTACACACATGGCATAATTTTAAGATTCAATGGGGGAATGCTTTAAAATCATGTTCTCCACATTCATTTAGTATATGGTACTTATATCAATTTTTAGATTCAATGGGGGAATGCTTTGGAAGCATGTTCTCTACATTCATTCAATATATGGTACTTATATCAATTTTTAGATTTAGTGTGGGAATGTCATATGATCATGTCTTCCACACATTAAAAGTTTCCAAATTCAATGGGGATATGATTTGGAAGCATGTTCTCCACACCTATTCAATATTAAACATCTCTAATTTATAATGGGGGAATGTTTTGGAAACATGTACTCCACATTGGTACTTATATTAGTTTTTATATTTCTTAATATATATTATGAATATGATTTGTAAGCATGTTCTCCAAACTTACATAGTTTATTGAATTGTCTAAAGCACATAGTTATATGATTTAGATTCATAGTTTTGGAAGAATTCAATATATTGGTACTATTTTTATACATAATTTTAGCATGAGACACATCTAAGTTGCATATGATATGCAATATGTCCCTAATATTACAAAATTCAAATCAGTTTTAGCTTCCAAAACTCTTTTATGTATTATAAATCACACCATGGAATTTTTTGTAGTGATACCCCATGGACTTTTATGGACTTTATTAAGTCAATCTAACATAGTATCTTTTTCACCTTTTGGTATGGTTAAGGTGATCAAATCACTCAATATTTAAAAGTTTTCAGGTTGTACTTGATCATCCAACCTCACCAAGTTATAAGTATCATTAGGTTGTAGGTCAAGATAATATTAAATTCTAGGTGTGAACTCACTTTTAATCCAAATTTAGGCCATGTACCTTCTAATCTCTCTCTCTATCTCTTTGAATATATGCACTTTAAAGATTTATCTATATTTTTCCTAATCATAGTTTCATAACCTTACAATGATACATCTTTTTAAAATCAACTTTTTAATAGGAAAGGTGGTTACATTGACATAAATGTGTACTCCTAAACCTTGCTCTTTCAATTTTAATCTATTTTAAGTACTTTCAACCCAGATTATATGGATTGTTTTTTACTATAACATTCTCTTAGTTGTAGGAAAATTACCAAAAAATCACTCAAGTTATACACACACAAAGATAAGGTATGTATACACACTCAGGTACACATTATTTTCCTTTAAACCAATGATTTAATTAATAGATTAAATGGGTGGAAATTCATATGATATTAAATGATTATATAACACCTAAGTATTATACACTTGGAAAATTTAGACCTTGGTTGTTCCTCTCAGTTATTTACCTTTCCTATTTTTATAAATATTGCATTTGCTTAATCTTTGTGCCCTTTATCTTATATCTCTTAGTCTAAACAATCTTATGTTGATGACATAGAACTTATATCTTGCCCAAAATTCTTAAAATGTACTTATCTTCCATATCTACAAGTTCTAAAGTTGTACCTATTTTCATGATCCCAAGACACTAATGCCCAAGATAGATAGTAACATTGACACTACTACCCTATCCTTATGTAAGTGTCTAGTGTCATAAAGTCATATAATTTGTAAATGACATGCACCCTAATGGTTATCCTAGGTTATTTAATGAAATTTATTACTCCAAAGAGATTGATATAAATACAAGATCAACCCTCATTCATTCCTCACTTAACAACACCTAGGAACACCTAGAATTTAAATAAAAGAGCATTCAAAGATTATTCAATTGAAAAAAACTTCCTTATTTATTGATATTTCCATACCATTCATATTGAATACACATATATAGGTATGGAGTACTAAATGAGTAGCTCAAGAGACTGATTTTCCAAGTTAAAAGATAGGTCATTATTGTATTTACTTTGCACATATTGTATGATTCACACACAAGACAACATGTAGAGAATTACATGAGTCCAAGGCCCTATTATAAAGTATTTTATATGTAGGAAATACCCCATGACAACAAGGTATTTAGGTTTAGATATACACCATGTGTCCACTAATGAATTTTTCCCCAAGGTCACTATGAAGATGAAGAACTAGGGTTTTGTCATTTCACAAGAAGTGACAGTCTATAACTCAAATTTGAATTCACTATAATGAAGGAAAAGCAAAACCTAGTAGTATCTATGTGGTCACATCTTATTATAATAGGTATTATATATAGAACACTAGCATCCAACTTAGACAATAACATCACTGTAATCATCCTAGGCTGATGTTACTATCTAGAGCACCAAAAGTTTTAGATCTAGATTCTAATGACTATTATAAAATCTCATTCTAGTATAATTTCTACATATTATAGATTTATAACTACATTAAGATCATAAAAAGATAATTATATCAATTCTTTGTCATTTATATATACAACATAGTTTTACTTTCCATATTTACACTATTTCAGCATAATAAATTTAGTGTATACTTATATATGATATTAGCATCTAATTAGCTTGCTATATATTTGATTATTACCCTTGTGTCATTTCATTTATATATACCCCTTTAATTTAAATCTAGGGTTAATGATAATATCAACTTAGGTCAACATTTTAGGATTAAACATATTTATTCTTATTTCTTCCTTTATTTTTTATTCATGTTCTTTCTTTTTATTTTCTTCTTTTACAAGTTTTATCTATTTTTCCTTTGTGGTTCTCTTATTTTCTTGTTCCTTATTTTTATTTTATGTTTCCTCCTCTGATTTTTATCTCTATAATTTTTCCTTTTACAATATTTTTTAGCCTTTTGGGTGGCTAATTATATAATTTCCCAAAGTTTCCTATTTTCTTCCTCAAGTTCATGTTCTTGTTGCTTGTGTTTATGAATTATTTAATCCTCTATTTCCTTGGATTTTTCCAATTGTTTTATTTTTTCTAAGGCCTAAATGACTATATCTATTTTTTTATTATATCTTAACTCCATTTTTTGGATTTTTAAAAATATTTCTTAGTTATCTAGAGATAGTGGGGAATCCATGGAATTTTTTTGTAAAGCTTAATCTTTGTATTTCTCCATCGCAATTTTAGCCTATTGACATCTTTCCTTGGTCTGAATGAGGATAAATTTCAAGTATAATTAAAGTTTGTCTATAACATCATCTAAAATGAATGGGATCAACTCAATGTAGTCTAGAATCACCCTTATCACCCTACCTTGTTTAGTGGAATCCATATTTCTATGTATCCTCCCTACGCTGTTTATCCCTCCTTTGATGTGACATATACTGATGAGGGTGTTAATATTTGGGACCTAGATGGTCACCTATTTCTATATATATTAATTTATTTATTTTTTATTCACTTTCTCTAAGGAATCTAATTATAAGTCTATTATCACCATTTTAGCTTTAGATTTGGATGATTTATATTTTTCTTTCCCTTATGTTTTACTTACGGTAAATGGATCCTTCCCATTTTCCTCCCACTCATCTATAATAGGGTTTGAATTGTAGTGATGTTTGTATTAAGGGATGTCTAAGGTTATTATGTGGTGTGGATTTTCCATTTTTATTTTTAGGATAGGTCTCTATAGACACCCCATTTTGGCCACAACTAGATCCTGACTAGTTTTCAAACTGATTCCCACCAAACATTGTAAATTAAGATTAGGAATCACTAAATGTCCCAATTTTGGCTACACATTATTTATCAATGCTCAAAATCATGTTGAGTCATCCCTATTTAGGTCATTGTATCTATGTAATAATAAACTCTCATGTATTCATCCCTAATCATCTTCTGACATAACAACTAGCAGTTTGGCCTATGGACCCATTAAGTGGGGTACTTGATTAAATATTAAAAGAGATAAAATGCTAATAAAATAGAATCATATAATTAAACAAGATTAAATTATTATTTGAATTATCCATTTTTAATTAATTAATATCTAAAAATTGAATTCCAAAATTGAAAATATTAAGTCTTTTCATCATTGCCTGTATGAGTTGTTAAGCTCATCCAAAATATCTCAAAACATTTAATTTAAGAGTCATGCCTAGTAATTGAAAATCATAATTATATGAAAAATTTTAAATCAATTGAAGTTATCCTCAAATCACCTAGGGTTAGTTTGAACCCATTACATTTTTAATCTTGACATTAACTCACATTGGGGGAGAGTTAACTTGTGGAGGATATAAATACAAGGCCATACCCATTGATGTTTAAATTATTTTGGTGTAAAGTTATTATGTCTAAATTTCTTTAAATATATCTTGGTGTAATTTTATAATGATCAAATATATGTCAATAATCCTTTCAAGTAATGTTACCATTCTAATTCATAAGCCAAGCAACCAAAATAAGGTACCAAGGAAAGGAGTAAAGAAAGCTTCATTGTCAAAGACTTCTTGATGCACAAACTAAGCAAGCCAATTTAAAAAGACATTTGGAGCTCAAATTAATGTAAACAAGTGTTTTATTTTGTGCTCTATTTGTGATTGCATATGCATACTTGTTACCTATGCTCTCCCTAGTGTCTAAGCTAGAGGTGTTAGGATTTTAGTGTGTTATTTTGATTTTATTTTATTGGCCTAACACAAGAGTAACCTCCCATTTATTTATTAATTTTTGACATGATGACATGCCCAATGGTACCATGTACCCAAAAATCATGAATGGAGTCTCTTGAGATATTTTTTTAGCTAATACTACTTCATTATAGAACTTAATTTTGTGATTTATTGCTAACTTTTTTTGTGTTTTTGCTTCTAACTTTGTATTTGTGAATTCATTACTGTGTAAATGTGAATTTGGCATAGAAAAAAACAAAATCATCAACCAAATCAATTATTTTTTCTTTAAAAACTATGAAATCATTCTGGTTTAGCCTCAACCCTACATAACTATGAATTTAGCATATAAAATAGTAAAATCATTGAGCAAAACTACAAAATTACCTTACAAGAAAAATCCCTTTCAAATGTTTTATCTAACTACAAAATTTTTAGAGATAAATTTTTATTTTTAATAGTGAAATCATTATTTACAGAAGCAAAATAGTTATTAGCAACAAAATCATTCATAAGGGGAGAAAAATTGCATTTTTAGGTAGTGAATTCATTCTGCTTAGCAAAAAAATTGTTTTTTCTAGCATCAAAGTCATTATAAGATAGAGAAATCATTCCTATGTGTTCTATATTATTACAGGTTTCTCAAAGAATTAATAAATTATCACCTAAGTATCTAATTCATCTACTTGAGTAGCGAAAGTAGTAAACATAGTAGTGAAATCATCAAATAGAGTTACAAAATCATTCAAAACCTATGAAATCACTCATTGTGAGTTTTTAAGCATTATGTCTTGATTGTGTTTTTATGATAGAATAATTTCATAGTTAATAGTTTACTATGTAACTATGAAATCATTCTAGAGGGGTGATTTTATGCTTTTTTGAGTTAATTCATAAGGGCATCACTTTTATCAAGAAACAAGTAAAACCATTAACTTCTTCTGTAAGACCTAAAGGCCAAAAAAATACATATTTAAACACTCTAAATTTCAAAAATCACATTTGAATTTGGTGTTTTAAAATCATTGTACTTGAGTTTTTTTTTTTTGTTAAAGTTTTCAACACAACACCAAGGGGATCAAACTTCATAACATATTTTATTTTGGTGTTATAAAAATGAACTCTCACCTTAGCTAAATACTCATAAGAGTTTTCATTTTTATTCTTGTTTGTTGAAGTGTTTTTTTAGCAAGATTAGTGTCACATGTATTCTCTCCCCCATCCCATTTAAGGAACTTGGGTGATAAAAATTGCTCACTCTTTACATTTTTCACTTTGGTCCAAAAGCCTGAAAGGAAAGTCACTAAGGCCCTCCCCAAAATCTACATGATTTGGGTCACCCCAAAATGACCCTAGATTCCTTCCACTTTATTTATTTTATGCATTTTGGCTTGTGGGTGGGAGTTCATCACCTCCTCATAAGTTATCTAGGGAAGCATTGACCTGATAATTCATCTCCCAACATAATTATAACCCTACTCCACTATGGGGTATATAAATTGAGGGTGACCTATTGGAATGCTTATTTGAGTAGTTAAACAAGACTTGCTAGTGATACTTAGCCTCATAATGTAGGGGAAACTCAGAAATTGCACTACAATAAGCAATTGATAGATGTAGTGGTTATGAAAAGGATAAGACTTTTCACAACAATCTGGTTGAAATGGATCCAAATGATGTGATAATGCCCTAGTGTTTTCTACATATATGGGACCATTTAAAAATGAATGAAAATTGATAGTTTAGATAATCCCACTTGCTATAAATGTACTATTGATGTAGGGTAAGTAGCCCAAAGTTCCATATCATCGTATGAATGCTTGAGAGAAGAGGGGGCCTAAAAACCCTACTTTTCATGCACTTTTAATTTTTGGATTAATAACTTAAAATCCTCTCAAGAGAAAGTATATAGATGGAATTTGATAGTATGATGCAACATTATCAGTTCTAGGATTTAGGACATTACACTTAGGTGTTTTTTTATCATTTTTGTCCTTTTTACTTGCTTGGTCTTGTGTCAAAACTATTTTGTCATATTGCATCCCAAATGAGTCTTGTTTACACATCACTCCTTTGTTTGAAGAGGAATTATGCTATCCATTTGACACCACACCTTTGCCTTAGTATTTTTTCCAAAATTTTGTTTGTGTGTGTCACTTTCTTGAAAGGAACATCATTACGTTGCCCATTTCATCCCAAGTCTTGTGCATTGGAGTTTTTAAAAAAACATCGATAATACCTTTAGAGCATGCTAACATCATTACATTTCTCAAATTATTTCAAAGACTTGTTCTCTTATGTCCAAAATTGTAAAACCAAAACCACGTGTGCCTTCTTGGTCTAAATGCCTAGTACCATCATGTCATTAATTATTGTCTAGCTTGTTGTCTATTTTAAAAAACCTAGTCTTATAGGTCAAGTTCAAAGTTAGCTTTGACAAGTTAAGATTCAAATATTGATTAATTTAAAGTCCTTGTGTAATTTTGTCTTAGACATTGACTTTCACTTTAGGGTTGTGTAACTTAGACTAAGTTCTTACTCAATTTTAAGACTATTGGTGTGCCTAAAATTTAGGGAAATGGTCTATATTCCATATGCCTAAAGTTCAATGTCCTTTGCCAAATGATCAAGTGTGTGTTTAAATATGAATACCTAGTTTGTGTTAAAGTGTTTCAAATTCATAAAGATTAAATATTTTGCCTTTTAAACCTAGTTTGTTTAAAATTCTAGCTTTTGTGCCTTGTTCCCAAAAGACCTATTAAATTCCTAATTTGAGCCTATATTATGTGCCTTATTCCCAAAATACCTAGAAAATTTATATTTTGAGCCTAACTTTTATTCCTTATTTCCAAAAGACATAGTAACCTTTGTTTATTTATACCTAAATTAGACTTATTTGAAAAAAAATTTACCTTGAGTTTGACATTCATTTTTTTCCATTTACTTGACCTTTTGTGTAAGACATTTGATGTTAAACTAGTTTAGACCAAGTTTACCACTGACCTTTTTAGATATATAAATCTATTTATTAGACAAAGTTAAACCAAGTTCACACATTTTGTCATTTAGATATTGTTTTTAAGAGTTCATATAATTCTAAACCTATCTTCATGGAACATTAGTCAATGATTTGGATATGTCTTGTTACACTTTTAGTGGAGCTATGTATAATATAGGTTATGATAATGTGGTCACATAAGATGACTTTGTTTAAGACCCCTACAATGATGATGTATTTTTTCAGATGGATCCTTATCCTCCTTACACTACTCAATCTAGGGAACAAATTTAAGATTTTTTAGCCCATTATTTGGTTAACATGCCTCCTTAATTAGAGTAAGACCAAGAGAAAACCATGCAGTATATTGCTAGTAAACCATTAGTTGTAGAATAAGTTCAACAACAATAATATTATTTTACTATGACATCGACATATGATCCTTATTTTTTTATCCTCATTTGATAAAAAATAAGGATGGGGTTTTAGTTAGAGCTGTGGATGTCAGGGCCAATTTTCTAATAGTTTTCCCCCATGAAAATTTTCCTAGTCTAACTACGATGCCTTTAAACATGCCTTATAACCAAACCATTTAATAGGCCTATACTATCAATCCTCAAGCACTCATTTTAATGCCATATTACGACCAAAATATGCTTTTCAAAGGAAAGGGCCTCACGGAGGACCACTTTATATGAATGCAACAAGCATATAAAACCTATTTGAATCTAGCACACAATTTTAATAACATGTCCATGTCAAACATTCCAATCATCAAGTTAGTTCCTTCAACATGAGTATTATTCAAATTAATAGGTCAATATAATTCATGTATAGACCCATTTATGCAAAGAACTTCAGTTGGATACATGTACAATGTTCCATCTATTGAAGAAGTGACAATGGCTTCTACACCAAACAATGTGCCAAACATGGTGGATAACATGCAAGTATATTCCAATATAGGCCAAAGTAGTTTAACCACACTAAAAAATATTAAAAAAAACAAGTTCCTTGAGTTAATAACATGAGTGGTTCACAATAGTAAGGGGAAGAAACTCCTACATCTCAACCACATAAAGTTACCTTTAATCCTCAACCAACTACTTCTTAAAGCACACAATCACAAGGATTAAGTAATCAAGCATTGACTAATACCTTGCCTCAATAACATGTGATGAATGCTACTCCACATAAATAGGTGACAAATAAAATTTCAAAATAATAAACATAGTCTAGTTTACCATCTTAGTAGTACCAATTAGGCAATAATTGCTTTTTCTTCAAAATGTGCCATAAATACAATGACAGGGCCTTAGTTCACAATAAGCTCCCCTTATTTAGTTATGTTTGACTAGTCAACAAAAATTTCCTACTCAACCTTAGTAGGAATAGTGCTTTAACCCAAGCCATATCCTTCTATTGTATCCATAATTCCCTTAAAATTAGGCCTATATACTAAATCTAACCCAAAATATTACACCATAATACATGAAATTTTAGAAACTATATCCCAATCCATATATGAATATTCCTAGTTAGTTCCATCACCAAATAACATTCAATAACAAATCATTCCTCCATTATACCCTGGTTAAGGTAATCCACCTTTTACCTCATAACCTCAGCCAAATGTTCGATCCTATTTCTTGGCTCAAGAACTGTAACAAATAAAGAATGCAATTATTACCATTAAATTAATGAAATAGACCAAGAATCTCAAGTTAGATTACATGTGTTCATACCCATTCAACATGGAGTATCTGTAAATACCATTTCCTCCAGGCTACAAACCACTAAAGTTTGATAAATATAAGGGTAAAGGAAACCCTAAGGCCCATTTGGCATAATTCTTTGTTGCTTTTTAGCTATTTGATTAGAATGAAATTTACCTCCTCCTATTATTTCCTCTAAGTCTAGTAGGATAGGATTTGGAGTGGTTCCTAAAATTGCCAAAGAATTGAAAATCTAATTTTGATGACCTTTCAGATAAATTTGTGTAAAATTTCTCCTATAATATTGAACATGATATTTCATTGGTAGTTTTGACTCAAGCCAAGTAGAAAGTTGGTGAAATTTTTTCAAGCTATCTACAAATATGGAGAGCACTTGCTAACAACTTCACACATAGCTTAATAGATAAATAATTGGCCATTGTGTTTATTAAAAACTTGCATAGTGAGATATTCTATCTTCTAGAGCTTTAATGTGCACATACCTTCAAATAGATCATTGATAAAGGTTTACTGATTGAAAAGGCTCTTATTAACAAAGGGATTTTTAAGCTAACCTCATCAAACCAAAATTAGAACTAAACCTAGACCACATTCCAAAATTAGAACCACAACCAAGTCCAACTGCACGCATCAACACTAACCCATGCCAGTAACTATGAAATATCCAAGCAATTCAACCACAACAAGAATGATGTTAGAAATGGAGTAACTAAATCATGTCATGTCTAAATGGTGCAAACACCATCTACTTATCCCACACTATAAATGCAACTTACTCCTCATCAACAACCCATTTAACAAACATAACCTTTGTAGTAGCCTAGACCAACTCAACAACCATAACAACCATTACTTTTGTAAACCCTTCCTCTAAAAATAAATATCCCTACTCATCAAGTCTTTAGTGACCTTGGAAAACCTATATAAGCCAGGTTTCATAAGTTAACCTAGCTAATTTGATTAGTTGGCTAATTTTGAAGCACTATCCTAAGGGTATTTTATATCCAAACTGGTATAGAGAGAATGAGTTTTTTGAATACCATCATCTTCATGGACATAATCTATGCCATTATGTGAAAATCACACACCTCATTAAAAATGTGTTGGAAAATGGAGAGATTATATTGGATATTAGATCATCTACATCCAATTAGAACCTAGGTATATATCAAAACCCTTTCTTGTAACACAATAACAATAATCAACAATACCATCAATGAAAGATAGAATAACAACAATAGTGTCAACAACCATAAAAATAATATTAATAGAAATAGAAATAATAACAACATCAACCCAATATGAGGAACCAAGGCCAAAATGATTCCAACAACCAACAAACTTACCATGTAGTTGTACATGACTACACTAAAGTTGTAGGTCATATTACAGGGGGTTATGCTTCAGTCATCACCATTAATCCTATACCAAGTACTAACAAAATAAGACCATTGTTAAATAATTCTAATCAATCAACTTACATCAATAATCCTTCCTTGACTTAGGACTATAAATAAGTGTAACAAATAACAAAGATTACTATTTTGGGACCTTATAATGATAACTAATAATTTCCCCATGACCACAATAAAGTACACTAACAATCAACATATCTACCCCCCCTCTATCATCTTTCTCTATCAATCATGGTCATGTACCCAATATTGATTGTGAAATCATAACTTGGTAGTAAAAAATTACCATTCCAGGGCTATAACCTTCTACCAACAAACCCATCCAATCCACTATCTTGTCTAAAAATAAGTCATATACTATTGTGAAGGAAAAAATGTTTGACATTTTGGAACAACTTCAGAAGACACCCACATAGATCTTCAGTTTGGATTTGTTGTGTACATCTATTATCCACAAGAACATCTTAACATAATTCCTAAGCTAATCCCAAGTTTTAAATGACATAACCCATAATGAATTCCAATATTTGGTTGGACATCTAGCCCCAAGCCAATAATTAAATTTAGACCAAAGCAATATGTCATCCCTTGGCCCTCTCCAAAATAATTCATTATACATTGAAGTTATCATAATGCAACACAAAGTCAAATATGTCCTCATAAATAATGGATCAGGCCTAAATATTATGTCTTTGAAGCTCATCAAACATCTTAGTTATATGATAACTGATCTACAAAGAAAAATAATTACTATCAAGGCCTATGACAATAAAGAATGAGAATCATAGGGCACCACACACTTTCTAGTTATCATTGGGCCCTTAAACCATGATACACTTTGCCATGTGTTAGACCTTGACCTATCTTAAAATTTGATCTTAGTTAGGCCTTGGATACATGAAATTCATGCAATCCCTTTAACATTTCACCAGTGTCTCAAGTTCTCTTGTTTAGGCATAGAGGTCACTATCAATAGAGATTTTTAGCCTTACAAACATTACAAGCATTTGGAGGTGGAGTACAAAAGTTATAACTACCACTTTGGCCTAGATTTAGTTCCCAAAAAGGATAAAGGCAAAGAAATTCTTATTGAGTTTCCAAAGGCTAATTTCATAGATACAAATAGCCTTGATTCATCTTCACATATACCTCCACTTGAAATGTCAAATCATTTTATCATCTCAACTAATGGCCTAGGAGAGTATTTGACCCATGACATATTTCACATTTCCAAGGTTCCACAAAATTCCAAGTCCTATAAAAGACCTAAATCTAAGCCACCTTGCATGAAATGGAAATGAAAAGGAAAGGGAAAGTTCCATAGTCCAACTCTTGTCATTTCAACATTGGCCACTGGCTAAGAAGAGGACCCACTTGCAGATGATGAAACTTGGTTATATAATGATAAATTAGTTGATTGATACAAAATTCTAAATATCTCATCCTTAATAGGATCATGGATAATCAAGCCTATGAAGGAGGATCCCTTAGTCCAAATCAATAGGGAACTCTTGAGCCAATATCTATAACATGGTATAAAAGAACCTATGGTCTCAAATTTAAACTACCTGGGGGTGACTCCATGTATCTTATCTATGTTTTAATGCCAACATCTAGTGATGATAATGCTAGTAATGAAGCAGAGTCTAATCATAACATTTATGAATACCTTTACAATAATAATCTATTTGACCCACATGCCATTTATACCATTACACTAGTTATCTAACATAACCCGCTTCCTCTATATCACCCTCAACTTATTGTTGAAGACCAACAAGAATACATAGTGCCTAGACAAGATTGAAAATGATGAGGCCTTTTTCAATTTTCTAGGCCTAAGAGATAATGTTAAATTGGTAGACCAAAAATAAGGGTTCTTTATCAAATTAGATCATGTAGCCTATTTTAGAGAATGGGTGAACACCCTTAAAAAAGTAAATAAATAAAACACTGAGGTCCCAAAGTGAAAACCTCTTTGAGGTGATTTTGGCCCATGGTAAAAGTAAAGAGAAAGGATTTTATTTTGGTGTAAACTTATTTTAGTCACCATTAGATGGGGTTGTTCACCTTTCTTCCCATTAAGCTCAAGAGACCACCAATGATGAACTTGGTTTTGGGTCTGAGTTCAGTTTTGCAAAACAATATGCCTTTGATCTAATTGCCTAAGAATTTCCTACAATATTTGTAACATGGCCATCCCTACCATTGGTAGATTTTGATTTGTCTTATTTAAGAGATCTTCAAGGACTAGTTCAAATAGAGGACTTTATATTCACAAGCTAATTCAAATCATTTCCAACCATTCTAGAAGATGGCTCGACTCTCTTAGTTGAAGATATTATATAATCAATATTAGGACTCTAGGTGACTCAAAATGGATCAAATTAGGCACATCCTTCATTGAGGAATAACATGAAAATTTTAAAACCCTTCTAATGGAATTTGTTTACATCTTTACTTGGGCCTATTCAGACATGCTAGATTTAGACCCCACCTTGGTTGTACACCACCTTGTTATACATTTTGATGTCAAACGTATGAAGAATCAATTGCACAAGATGTATCCTCACATTATTGTATTAGTAAATAAAGAGTTGAAATAACTATTGGAAGTGAAATGCATCTGACTGATCAAATATTCATATTAGATCTCAAATGTTGTGCTTATCAGTAAGAGGCTAGAGGGAATTAGAATATGAACTAATTTTAGAGATATAAACAATACCTACCCCAAGTATGATTTTCCTCTACCAAAAATTGACATGATAATTACCTCCACAGTGGGGTAAAAAAATATTTCACTTATGGATGAATTTTTAGGATACAACCAGATCTAGATTTCACTAGAAGACCAACATAAAACAATGTTTTCCACTCCATGGGGAATGTTTTATTATTAGGTTATGTTATTTAGTCTCAATAATTAGAGGGCCACATACCAAAGAGACACGACCATCATATTTCATGATATTATGCATGCCATTATTGAAGACTATGTCAATGACATATTAGGTAAATCAAAGACTTGGGTCGATCATTCAACTATACTATGATGAATATTTGTGAGGCTTCATGAATACAAGGTCAGACTCAATCCTAAGAAGTGCATCTTTGGTGTCACTTCAAGAAAAAATTTAGGATTCATCATCTCTCATAGAGTCATTGAAGTTGATCATACCAAATTACAAGCCATTATCGAGATGTCACCACATTTTAATTTAAAGTAGCTCCATAGTTTTTATGGCAAGGTTAAATCTATCCAATAATTCATTTCACAATTATTTGAAAAATGCCATCCATTTACACATTTAATAAATAAGGGTGTCGCATTTCATTGGGAAGAAGAATGCCAAAAATCTTTTTAGCACCTAAAGGAATATCTTTGCCAATCCACCTATTTTGTTACTACTAATGCTAGGAAAGCCATTTCTACTATATCTATCTACCACAAACAAACCCCTAGGGGAACTTCTAAATCAACATGATGACAATAGAAAAGAACATGTCATGTGCTATCTAAGCTATATACTTGTTGTGTATGAACACAACTATATTCCTATCAAGAAAGCTTGTTTAGCTATGGTGTTTACAACCCAAAAGATGTGATATTATATGATAAACAATAAGACCATAGTTATTTCCAAAGTATCTACTATCTAAGAGAACTATACAAGGCCACATGGATAAATAGATCATGCTTGTTAGAAAGTTTGAGATAGAGTATATCAACTAGAAAGCTATAAAGAGATAAACACTTGCAAATCAACTTTTTGATGCTCCCCTTGTAGATACTGAGCCTATAACTTTTTAATTTCTAGATGAGTCCATTATGACCATTATGACCATTATGACCATAGGGGGATCTTATCCTTAAATCATCATGTATTAAATTTCCTTGTACTAAAAACATGTCCAAATATGAAGGGCTCATTATAGGACTTCATTAAGTAATACAATGGAATATTCAACATCTCATGGTTTATGGTGATTCTTAGTTAATCATCAATTAAGTTACAGACTAAAGATGATAAGTTGGTACCATACAAGGCCATGGCAAACACTCTCAAATAATAGATTATTGACATATAATTTAAGCACATGATGAAAGCTAGTAACAGAATAACAAATGCTATAGATACCATTGGTTATTTGATGCATCACACAGATAAAGAAAAATAATATCAATTCATCATTAAAAATCTTCTAGAACCTGCTCATGAACCTTCAATCATCATAATGATCTATGATATTATTGGTCCCAATTATATATGGTACTCAAACCTTTTTACCTACCTTCATGACCATATCATGACACCAAACCTATCACGTAAATAATTAAAGGCCTTTACCCACCAATCCTCATGATATACCTTATTTGGACCTACCTTTTACCACTACAACTTTGATGGAACTTTGCTTCATTGTTTAAATTTATTAGAAGTAACATTAGTGTTATTTTAATTTCATGGAGTATGTGGAGCCCACACAATTTGGGCCATCCTAAAAAAAAACTCCTATGTACTAGGTATTATTGGCCAAATATGGATAGAGATGTAGTTGTTTATGTCAAAGGGTGTGACAAATGTTAAAGGCATGCCAATATGATTCATGCCCCAACCAAAACCCTAAAACCAATGCTTACACCATGGTTATTTTATACATGGGGACTTGATCTCATTGAGAAGATTAATCCTACCTAATCAAATGGCCATAAACACATCCTTACTACTACCATATATCTTACTAAGTGGGTTGAAGTTATACCCCTCAATTACATGACTAGAAAATGAATTTACAAATTCATCTTTAACCATCTTATCTACCATTATGGTATCCCATCTGACATTATATCTAATAATGGTAGATCATTTAAAAATAAGGATGTCAAAAAACTTTGTGTTGAGTATAATATCACTCAATATTTTTCTACCGCATATTACCCACAAGGTAATGGCCAAGTAGAATCATCCAACAAAACCATTGTCAACATCCTTAAAAATATTTTCAATGATGTTGGTCATGATTGAAACCTCCAAATATTCCATGCCCTCTAGGCATATCACACTAATTACCATACTCCAATAGGTCCTACTCCATATTCCCTAGTTTATGGCACTAAGGACATTCTTTCCATTGAGGTTGAGTTACCTTCTCTATATATCTCTTTGAAACACATCCTAGATGATGAAGACTATTGAGTATCTCACATGTAAGAGATGGAGTTACTTGATGAAAAATACATGGCCACTATTAATAACCTTAAATCATATTAGAACCAGCTCTATGGCCACTAAAACTGGTGGATCAAACATAGAGAGTTAGAACTTGGTGACGTTCTGCTCAAAGAAAACTAAAAGAACACCATGGAAAAGAAGAATAATAAGGTCAATTTCAAACCCAAATGTAAAATCCCCTACATCATTATTTCAAATTATGTCTCTAGAGTATACAGGCTCACTACACTAGATGGGGATGAACTTGATGAGCTGATGAACATCATACACAATAAATGTTATTTCACTTGAGTGATCTAAAGTATTGTCTATGAGAACCATTTCCATTATAACATATTATGATCTTCTTTATATAATACCCTACACCATTCTCCCATACCTTCTCTATCAACCAAATTTGTTTTTACCCTCCCTACCCAACCCCTTTGACCTTGGTTCCATTTCATTGATTCTTCAGGCACCTTCAGTGCAAGGATTCCAATCAAGTTTTATCAGTTTATTTAGTATTCTGGATAGAGTAATTATCTTAGACCAATATGATATTGGTTTGGTAGTTGCATACTTCACTTCTTGTTTCATTTCATTTTGAGTGTTCTTGATTATAACCACCTTTGGGCAAATTAGTATCCCACTCCATGCTACTAATTATAACCATCTTTGGTAAAATTATTATCATTTACCTATACCATTATTTCCTAATTATAACCACCTATGGTAAAATTAGGAACACCATATTTATCATGCCTTGAAGTCCCACCTTACCATTCCTATGCCATACTATGTCATTTGCCTAATTTGAAAACTTGTTGTTACCTAGTTAGATTTCTCCACTATAAGGAAAAACAATAATGACTTGATGTCTCATTTTAGGACTATGTAGGCAATGCTAAATTCATATTGAGGTCAACTCAATCACCCTTTTCCATGCTGTCACCATTTTATGAACATTTTTTAAGTTTGAATGCTCTTGCCATTTTTTGATTTGGACCTTTTAGCATCTCATAATTCTCAATTGAGTTAAGATGCTTAGAAAAATCCAAAAACATTTGAAAAAAATCTAAAAATTTCTAAAAACCTAAAAATCATTTTTTTTTATGATTAATTTACTTTTAGAATTCCTGGAACCCTCACTATTTCATAAGAAAACACTTATCCTTTACTTCCCCCATCCTTATTGGCCTCAAGATTCATGCTCTCACTATTTTTTAAGATCATTCCCATATTCCTCCACAACACAATCATATTTTTATTAATCATCAATTTCTTCTATCCCATATCCTTGGAGAACTAAATATGGTATGAATTTTATGTTGAACCTTGCATCCATGGAACTATGTAGGGAATGCCTACTTAGTGCATCTGGAGTCAGCTCAACTGCCCCTTCCTTTTCTTTTATTCTCCCCATTTAATTTATTTTTTATTATCTCTTATAACCTTAGATTAATATTCATTGTCTTGTATATTCTCTATTTCTACTAACATTATGATTAACCATTGTTTGTGTGTGTTTCATTTTGTTTTCATTGTTTTGTTTTGTTCTATCTTTCTTTTCTATTTATTGGTGTTTTGTTTTGTTGTTTATTTGATTTCATTATTGTGTCTTCACTTAATATTTATGTGTTCATTGGGTGATTCCTTGTGCATTATACTTAAGTCCATCCATATTCATATGTTAGCATTATCATCATGGTTTTTATCATTGGTGCATTATTTTAAATTATTTATTAGATCATGTGTTAGTACTTATACATATTTTAGTTAAGTTCTCATGGTTTTTTATATCATGATTCCTACCATCAAGTTTTAGCTTGAGAAATCTTACAAGAAATAAGGTCGTATTAATTCTCCTTGGTTACCTAAAAAATTCTTGATATATCCAAATCATTTCCCAAATATAAATTAATTATATCATGAAAGAATTTTAATCCTTTCTAGTTAGGATGTGCATCTCCATACTAACAAGTAGCCCTAATTACTCTTTATCATCTATACTAGCTTACTCTTACTCCATGAGTATGGATTTAGTTAGTAAGCTAACCTTTTACAATTTTCCATATTCATCCCACCTGAAATACCAATGATTATGCCTACCTTTGGGAAAATCATTAACTCTATCTACCCAACTAGGGCATGTTTACACTCTACCAATGATTATAACCACCTTTGAGAAAATCATTGTTTTCATTTTGCTAATGATTATAATACATGTGGTAAAATCATTATTTTCCTAAAAATGATTATAACTACCTTTGGGAAAATCATTTTCTTATTATCTTATCGTTTGGCTAATGATTATAACCACCTTTGGGCAAATCATTATTTGTTTACCTAGCTATGCTGATGATTATAACTACCTTTAGGTAAATCATCCTTTTTATTTTCCCAACTGGGTCATCTCATTGTGCCATTGATTATAACTAACTATGGGGAAATCAATCTTTTCCACCCCCTTTTACATTTTGGTCCCACTATTTCCTTCTTTAGAGGGATCAATCATTGACCTTCTTTGTTGACTACTCCTTTGAGGGGGCATCTAGGACTCATCCATCACCTATTGGGGCATTAGTCATACATGACATTTTCATTATTTTATAATACATTACTATGCCTATAGCTTGAAACACCTTCCAAAATAGGGGCAAACTAAAAAACACCCCATTCTGGCCACAACTAGCTCTTGACCAGACTTCAAACTAATTCCTACCAAACATTGCAAATTGAGCATAAAAATCATTAAACATCCCAATTTAAATCACACATCATTAATCAATGCCTAGAATAATGTTGAAATATCCCTATTTAGGGTATTATAGCATACATAACAATAAACTCTTTCAGATTTATCCTTGATCACAATTGGTAGTTTGGCCTATGAACCCATTAAGTGGGGCACTTGATATAATCTTAAAAGAGTTGAAATGCTAATAAAATTAAATCATCTAATTAAACAATATTAAATGTTTAGTTAAATTATCCATTTGAAATTAATACATATGTGAAAATGGAAATTCTAAAATTAAAAATATCAAGCCTTTTCATTATTGCCTTTATGAGTTGTAATGAAAATGAAAATGGAAATTCCAAAATATCTCAAAATATCTAATTTGAGATCCATGCCTAGTAATGAAAAATAATAATTACATGACAAATTTTAACTCAAATAGGGTTAACCTCAAATCACCTAGGGTTAATTTCAACCCATTCTATATTTAAACTCAACCTTAATTCACCTTAGGTGAGATTTAACTTTTGGAGGCTATAAATACAAGGCCATACCCATTGATGTTTAATTTATTTTGGTGTAAAGTTATTATGTCTAAATGTTTTCAAAGCTATCTTGGTGTAATGTTATGATTCTAAAATATATGCAAATAATCTTTACAAGTAATGTTACCATGCCAAATTCATGTGCCAATTAGCCAAACCAAGGTGCCAAGGAGAGAAAGAGCAAATACAACTTCATTATTAAAGACTTATTGATGCACAAACTAAGAAAGTCACTTCAACAAGACATTTGAAGTCTAAGGAAGGTAAAAACATGTTTATTTTGTGTTTTAATTGTGCTTTCATATGCATATTTGTTACCTATGCTCTCCCTAATGCCTAGGTTATAAGTGTTAGGATTTTAGTGTGTTATTTTGAATTTGTTTTATTAGACTAACACAAGACTAACCTCTCCTCTATGTAATCCTTATTCATAGTCTCCACCAGGAAATAATTTCCTCTTCCTAAGTGTGTAAGGTGGGGTATATTTTTCTACTATCTCATCTTCTCCCAACTCTTCACTTGGGGTTGAGTCCTTGAACATGAATGTAGTTGTATCCTTTTCTTATTCTTCCTCTTCACTCAAGACCTTGATATAAATAAGTTGTTTTTTCACTATAGAGGAATTTTAGGTACCCACTTAAGGATAAAATGGTTCTTTTCCCCCTATGGTAATGGAGCATCACTTGTTTTAGTTTGTACTTATTTTTATTGAAAACCTCCCCTAGCTTTCTAAAAAAAAATTGTGCCCTATGATCCAGTGGTAGACTTTTGGACCCAATGATGACTTCCTAAACTTTATCATCAGTGACTTCATAAGGAAGAGTGGGAGAGGCACATCATTTTTAATGAAGGGTTCAATGAAAATATTATCTATCTACCACAAATTGAACCTTTGTAAAGTATTTTTCAATAATTGCCTTAGAGATCCAAAATACCCCCTATACCATACTCCTAATTATCTTCACTAATTACAAGAATTTTTCTACTTGACTTAATGAGGGATGCCTTTAATTTCCTATAATATTTGATATCTTATGGGTGTATTTGATTTTAATTCTACCCTTTCCCCATGTCTCAAAATAGTGTGTGTGAAATACATGCAAGTATTAATAGTAAGGAATTATAATATAAATCATGAAATTTTTTACCTTATTAGTTTTTCATAGGTTATCCAAGTATTTTTCATAAAGTGTGATAAACAATTCATACTATATTCTGATGGAGATCATGTCATAATCTATCTAAATGTTCCTTTCCATAGTAAAATCATACTATTTGTGTAGTAAATATTCTAGTTCATAAAGTGTGGTAGCCAAGTCATACTACATTCCAATGGAGATCACATCATAAGCTATTTAGATGCTACTTTCCATTGAAAAATCATAATCTTACAAGTGATGTCCTTTTTGTTAAATATGATTCTCAAGTCTATGCTCTAAATTGATAGAGCTCTATTATTCAAATTTGTGCCCATCATCATGGAAAAGGAGTTGATACTCACATTTTTCTTTCCATCATAATTTTGAGTGGAGTGTCCTTCATGTAGGAGGATGGTAACTATTTGTATCACCTCAAGTGTGATATAGTATTGATGATCCAGATAGATAATATCCTCATGTGCCCTACTTAGTAGCACCTTAGTTGTGCTTGACATTAGACCAAAATATGTAAATTAACTCCATGCATCCACTTTTAGCCTTGGGATGATAATGTATTATAATTTATATTATAATTATTGACTTTGTAGGTTTATTTGCCACATTACACTTCTTTCAACCTCCATCTCTGTATGATCAATTTCAACCAAATGTGTCTTGAAATATCTATATGTATCCTTTGCATGTGTGACCAAGGAGGAAATTTTTGAAAATGTGCCCAATGGGTCCAATTTTTTGGACTTGAGTGAATGTTTATTATGTTTGGGTTGTTTAATCTACTTGGTGTGACCAAATTAGGGATCTCTATCTTTATACTATAAATAATTTGGTTTTTAATAGAGTATAAATCTTCTGCATGAAATTTATATAGAGTCCTAGTTTTTAAACAATTTTTTAATTTTTCTATTTTATCCCCTTGATTTATAGATCTTTTAATCTATCTATTAATTACACCAAGTCATTTTAATGTATTTTAACCATATTTTTTTATCCTTATCCATTCCTTTATTTCACGTGCTTTTCCAAGTAATAACATGTCTTATTGTGTATTTATTTTTTTCTTATCTATTTATGACATTCCTATTTCATAGTTCCTTCCATCCACCTATTTGCTTGTTTTAGTTCATAATGGTCTAATCCTCTTGATTTTGTGTTCTATGGAGAACTCAACTATTATTATTCTCTATTTACCTTGCTCTATCACCATTGGTTTTTTGTTTCTTCCACAAATGTGTATTTTCATGTTTTACAATTTACTTGGTTATAGAGAATAATTCAAGTTTATCTATTTATTTAATATCCTTTTGTCTTATTTCTATGTATTATTTTGTATTGCTGTTTAATTTTTTGCTTGTCCTCATTTTCCCTCTCTTCATCTCTTTCTTTCATCGGTACACCTTTCTCTGGTGTTTAAAATCTATATCTATGGAGACAATTTGTAACTATTTTAATTTTGTATGATGGTTTTCTCTTACTGTTGAAGTGTATTTAGTACCACCATAATAATATTTTATTTTCTCATTTTCCATATCTTTGTTCCTTGCTACCTTTGATATATCTTTCCTTGCATTTCATATAATTTATCCATGAAGACTATTCTTGATTATTTTGTTTATGAAACAATATTATCTCTTACCACTATGTATTCTTAGAAACCGTAGTAACAAAAATTTTGAATTGACATTTTCTACCTCTGTGGAGTAAATATCCACCATGTGCATTAATTTTATTATCTATTTTATTAGTTCCATATTTTAATTTATTACCACATAATTGTATTTTATTACTTATACAATGAGTATCCTATCTATTGAGTTATATCTCTCCTTTATATATTTTTATAAGATCTTATTTTTATGTTTTTACACTATATTCTTATGTCTTAATTGAGTTAACTGTCCCACTAGGGTGTTTTGGAAGTATCATACAAATATTTATCGAGATACTATTTTTGGGTTACCCTAGTAACCTTTTTCCATTTTCTCATCTAGGAGGATAGTGCCAACTTGGGAAGGTGACATGATCTATGTATAGAAACTTAAGCATTTGGTATAGGGTACCATGGTATTGTCTACCAAAATTTCACCTAGTTGGAAAGACACTACCACCTCATAAAATATGTCATCATTAGTTTCACCTCCATGCACTACAACTATCTATAGTGTAGGGTTTCAATCTAACTCCATTTACAAACCCTTACCTGAGATTACCTACTAGTGTTTGATATTTATTGCACCTGAATTCAATATATTCTCAACTATGTAGGGCCTAATTCATCTTATTTTCATCTTTCTTGGATTTTGTATTTTTTATCATAAAGTAAAAACTTATCTCCAATTTGAAATTCTTTTGTCTTTATATTCTTATCATGCCATGATTTTTGGTTCCTTTTTTCTTATGTTTGGTAATATGTTATTATAAACATTTTTTCGTCTAGTTGTCCTAATTATAACAACCTCTCTTGAATCTAATATTTTTCATTCATCTAGAATGTTACTGTAGGTCTCAAACTTGGTATTATTTACTCTATTGTCATTACTGATTCTAGTCCATAGAAAAATTGAAAGGGGTAGTATTTAATCAACTATTTGTAAGTAGTATGGTAAGCCCATAAGAATATTAGTATCTTGGTATATTAATCCTCAATATCTATATTACATACTTTTGTTATTAATTTATCTAATACTTTATTTAATGATTTAATGATGATTTTTTTCAGATGGTAAGGAGTACTTTTGTGATGTTGGATTAAGAAATATTTCAGTAATATAGTAATTATGTTATTTACAAAGTGTTTTCCTTGATCACTTGTTATTATTAAAGGGTATACAAACCTTGTAATTATGTTTTCATGTAAAATTTTTATAGTAGTCTTTATAGTATAATTTTTTTTTGAATAAATTCCACCCATATTGTGAGATATTTTGTTCTAGTGATAATGACCCTAGAGTTACTTTTTCTTGTCACAGATTTGATTGGGCCTAGGAAGTTGATTGCCCATTTTTTAAATGGGGATAATACCAAAATTGGATGGAGAGGCATCTCATCTCTATAATTTGGTTTACCCACTCTTTGATAGATATCACAACTTCTTGTGTATCTATGTGCATATTTTAAAAGTGATGGCCATCATAGGCATGCTAATAATATTTTATTTCCTATTGCTTCTCAAAAGTTGTGTCCTCTTGAAAATACATCATGTACTTCTCTTAATATATTATACTAATCATGTGGTAAAACCACCCTCCACAACACCTCATCTCTTCCCTTATTATATAGTGCTACTTCAATCAATGTGAAGGGAAATGCTTGAATCATTAATCTTTTCTTCTATAATGTACTATATTCTTTTAGAAACTCTCTACTAGATAAAAATGCACAATGCCTTCCATGTCTTTGGGCATTAATTCTAGATGGAAGAGGTGAGCTCCAAAAAATCATCTTCAATTGGTCCTATATCTTCCCCAGTGGTTATTATTGATAGGTAGTTAGGTTCATTATTAACTTTCCTAGGTTTCAACATAATTTAAAAATCAAACTCTTGGAATAACATGAACCAACAATAGATTACTCCTTGTATTATTGGCCTAGTTTTCAAATACTTAAGTGGTTCATGGTCTATCAACAATTTGAATGGGGTCACTAATAAGTAATGTCTAAATTTATGTACCACACAAACCATTTCTAGTGCTTCCCTCTTGATGGTAGAATAAATTATTTCTACCTGTACTAGTTTTCTACTAGCGAATGATACTAGATGGTCTATGTTTTCCCATGGTTGTGCTAATACTACTCCTATTACAATTACTAAGGCATCCACATGTACATGGAATGGACTCTTATAATATGAAAACACTAAGATTAGAACATTTAAAATCTTATTATTTAGTGTATCAAATGACTCCTAACATTATCTACACCAATCTAGTGGTTGATTATGCCACTATTTCAATAGTTCCTCAATGGGTACACTTATAGATACATAGTTTTTTATGAATGCAGAGATATATGGTGTAATATAATATTGTTTTAACCTCTTTTTATGATTTTAGTGTTGGCACGTTGATGATTATGGAGGTCTTAAGTGTATCTACCATCAATCCTTATTTACATATTATGTGGCCCCATAAAACTCCAAAAAGAGTAGCAAATATGAATTTATTAAGATTTAGAGAAATGTTCAATTGTCTACATCTCTAGAACATCATTTATAGTGCTTGTGCATGGTCCTTGATCAACCTATAAACTATCTAATCATCCACATATACCTCTAGGAACTCATGTATGAAATATCATAATATATTTAATATTATGTAGATAAATATAGTCAAGTCATTATTCAATCCAAATGGAATCATTATGTAGATTAAGGATCCCCAATCTAAGCAAAATTTAGTTTTTGGTCTATCCTCTAGCATTATCCTAATCTAACAGTATCTTAAGAATCTATCAGTGGAGTAGATTTCTATGCCTACAACACTTTCCAATATTTATTCAATGAATGGTGTTGGGAACGGGTCATGTATACAAGCCTTATTTAATTCCCTATAGTCAATGTGGATGCATATCTCATTAGTTTTATTGTTTTGTATTACCATGAGACTTATCTATTTGATATCTTCTATAGGAATTATAATATCTCCAGATAGAATTTTATCTAATTTATCCTTAGAATTTGTCTTTACATTAGGATTTAGTTGGTGTGATCATTTCTATAGTGGTTTGATGTCTTCTTTCAACTAAATCTTCATGGTACCCACTTCTCATTTAATTCCCTTGAGTTCAGTGAATGTTCTTGGGAATAAGTCTTCAAATTACCTCAATAGTTCAAGATTTCTTATCGACTTCCTCTTCTTCTTGGTAATTTCCTACTTTGGTTATTTTTTGATTTATTTATGTAGAAATATTTTCTTCCTTAATCTTAAATGGTTGGTATAAATATTGCGTTTTATCTTCTGCGGTGTTAAAGAGTTGTCTTTCCAATTACACAACATCAATTTTTATATTTTCATGTTTTTATTCCTTATCTTCTTCTTGCTTTATAATTTTATGGAAATATGCCCTTTGTTTGTGATCTTTTATTTGTAGAATTTTTATTGTAGTTTTTGGTGATTCTCACACAATTTTACCAATTTTTTCCCAATCATATGTGTGTCATAATGATGTTTCTTACATTTTTATTTTAGAGAATTATTGTTTGACAACTGAGTCTTCCATAAATAAAAATATTTTTATCTTCCACAATGCCTTAAAAACTCTTATATCTGGGTCCCAAAAGTTGAATGTTATACATAAATCCATTTTCAAGTCTATCCATATACTAGTTCCCTTCTACATCTCTTTATGTAAGTACCATGTCTTGGGGATTGCATCTAATGTTTGGAAGAAGAATTGTGCCTTTAGGCATTTATCAGTCTCCCCTCTTGCCTTCCATACTTTTTCACATGTTTTAATATGTCACAAAAGTGGGTTAGTGTCCCTTATGTAATGTCTTATTTCAATAAAGTAACTTTATGATTGTATAAACCATGTTTTGAGTAGTACACAAAATTGTTTCCAAGTATGGATGGTTGATCTATGAGTGTGCCACCATTTTGTAGTAGTAATGGTGAGTGTATCATCAATTGATTTCATCTTTATTTCTTCTTGTGGGAAAACTATCATTATTTATTTTAAGTATTCATAGACAAATACTATACTCATAAATTTTAATAGTTTATTATGTGAAGTTTGTTCTATGCCGTAAACTCTCTTTTTCTATAGTAACATATTTTCTAGTGCAGTGGTAATTTTCCCTTTTTGGGGTGTTTTATTAAATAACATAATTTATACATTATGGTTTGTATCTCACCATATATGAAGGCCTAAATTTCATCCCCTAAGGGTGTTTCTCCTTTTTATTCTTCCACTATCAACTCTCCATCCTCATTGGTTTTCAAATCATTTTCCATTTTTATAATATTTTTTAGAGTATACATATTAGCAAGGTTATCAAATTCACTATCCTCATCTTCCAGCCATAGTTTCTATGCCTATACCACTTCCATTCCTACATCAAATATAAAATCTTTTACTAACCCCTATTTCTCAATTTTATTTTTTTATTATCCTGAGTCTAGTAAGCCATTACAATCAACAAACCATTCCAGGTTTATCAAAACTAGATAGCTAGTATAGTACATATCAATTACCTTAAATTCTACCCTCTTCTTTATTCCCATAAAATCAACTTCAAAATTATTTAGGGTGCCAATGGGTGACTTGGGAGTACCATCAACCATGGTAATATCATATGATACAATATGTAATTATGGTTTCCCTAATAGTTCCCATGTGTTTTGCGATAAGACATTTATGTCAGCACTAAGATATAATAGTTTTTAATTGATTTCTTGGTCATTTATTTTGATATTTAGAATAATGGAAGTCCTTTTGCATTTTTAGTTTATTCTAAAAACATTTTTATTTGCCTTGCTCTTTTTAGTTTTATCTGCCTGCTGTATGTGATATTCTCTTTGTTGTTTAATCTAATATTTACAAAAATGAATATTGTTTTTCTTTTTAGTCTTTTATACCTAGGTCTTGATTCTCAGCTAATTTCATTATTATTTTTAAATATATAATCTCATCTTCATCAAAATAAGTGATTTAAGTTGATCCTTATCCTATTTTTTAGTTATATATATATATTTTTTTTTAAACATTTTTATCATGTTTATTGATATTAGGTTTATTCCCTTATACATATGTGTCAAAGTTCATACTAGAATCAATGGCCACTTATTTTCCTTTATCCATATTCATGTCACTTATAGTGGTTATTTATACTTTTAGTTGTAAATTATCATGCATAATGTGGAGAGCCTTCTTCTACTGTCACTCTTTTTTATCCTTTATAGTTTCTTAACATTGTCTAATATATTTAGTCATGGTTACCCTCTAAGATAAACTACTAATTTTTTTATCTTCTTCCTTTCTATGGTGAATTTCCTTGCACCACCCTTTTAGTCTCGAACCTTTACTACTTTTTGCAAATGTTTAGCTCCTTTTCTAGGTGGAGATTCTACCATTTCCTCCATTTTTATAAAATTCTATTGCTTTTAGATAGGAAAATGAATCATGGGTTCCTTTTTCATGGAAAAATCCACACTCTATATTTGGATCTTCATCATAGTTCCTAGTAATATGCCCAATATTTTCACATTTATAACATGTTGGAGGGGATCTTTCTTGGTTATGTTCCTAGTTGTAATTTTTATTATATCCTCTGTCACCTTGGTAATTTCCCCTACTACGGTATCATCCTCTATAAACACCCTAGTCACCACCTATATAACCCCCTAGATTTCTATTATAGTACTGATGTTGGGTATTTTGAATTTTTGTAGGAGTTTGGTATGTTTGTCTATGGTATATTGTGCTAACATTGGTTATGGGTAGTTATGGTGATGGAATTTGTTATACTATTGCCACTCTTCTTCTGATAATGTCTTATACATTCACAAGTTCATCTATAGTAGGATAATTATGATTGTAGTGATTGAATGACCCATAGTTGGTGTAGTGAATTATCTAATTCGTAGTAGGTCTAATTTTAATCACTACGCATAAGTTATATGGAACTTTATCATAGACTCTACATATTCCATAGTAAATACTTTCAATAGATATGGCTTTCTGAATCAATGGTGTCATTCTTATCTATGTTTTCACTAATCTTATTACCATTGATATTTTTTTTGTATCACTAGGGGACATTTTATCCTAGAATGGCCCTGCATGCAACAAGGGTACACCAAATTCTTGGCCATGATAATGTTTTCTTATTATGTGGTACTACAAAATCATCTCCTTTCATTTGTATCTCTTGTTTTAATCTTAATTTTTATAATTATAACTATAATTTTTTTACATTATCTTTTAACAAGTTATTTATATCCCTTCTCCAAGATTGTATTTTTAGTTTTAATGTCATTTCTAATGTTTCCATAGATATATTGATTTTTTTCCATCTATTTAGCATTAAGACTTGGAATTAAGCCAAATATAAACCATTATATCCTTTATTTTTCATTGAGAGTATCCTCTAATTTCCATACTATGTATTTAAACTATTGATCACAATCTTTCAAAGAATCCTTCTCTTTCTGAATTAGTTCCCTCATTTTGTTAACACTCTTCATCAACATATATGGGTAGTTAATATCACCCTTAATACTTTTTGGACATCAACCCATGAAATGACATGCCATAATTAAGTCTTCTTGTTCCACTTAAGTGCACCATCTCTTAATGGCCTAATAAAATCAAATAACATTACCATTTCATGAATAATGTTATGACTCCTCTAATATGAGTCTAATACGAACATATATTCTTCTTAATATTTCATGTATTTACTAAAAAATGGTAACTTCATCCTATTCTATGTCATTTTAGTGTTCTAAGATGCTTTATGAGTATTATTGTTAGGATTAGTACTGATATTTGTTTCATTTCTTGAGGTACTTGTTTCTACATTACTATCATAATTTTGATTTTGCTTGTCTTTTTATTTTCTAACCACATTGTGGTTACAACCTTTATCTCTATGTAATTATTCTTGAAAGTATCTTCTTACTAATACTTCTACCTAATTCCTTATAAATTCTCTCTCATTGTCAATCTCTTGATTATGATTCTTATATTTGTTTTCTACCTCGGCTCCAATAAATATATATCTTCAAATAAATAGATGTACATGTATATTGTGAAGTGGCATGGGGGATGGTGATTGGTCCAAAGGGATCATTTCTTCTTAGGTCCCCTTACAATTAGGTTTTGGGGGGATTGTATCATTTTAGATCTCTTCTTCCTTATCTTCTATCTTTAATTGGAATTCTTATCCCATGTTTTCACTAACTAGTCTTCCTTCTTTTGAATTATCTTCTTCCTTATCTCTTTTTAGGCATTTATTTATTGTGACTACCAATAATTATCTCTGAATCACCTTTCTCTTAAAGGTTATCATCTCTATTTTATTTTATATGTTCTATGTTAATTTCAAAACTTTCTTATTTAGTACTTATTGTTAGGATACTTTATATAGATAATATCTCTTCCCTTGGTTATAATATGTAATTAATATCTCATATATTAATCCTCATCTATTCACTTCTTCTTATGCTACCTTATATGACTCATCCATTATGGGCTAAACTACTTGTAACTGGTTGGCCTTCTATACCCATGGTTTGGAATAGTTTGGGTGTTATGAATAGTATGACTAACTTTATTAATCTTTATCGCATATAATTCATCACCTTTATTGTTGTATGATATAACATTTATTTTATTCTACTTATTTCACTTGTCTAGTATGTGCCTCCATATGATGTGAATACTAACTTATTGGTTTCTGGTAGAGGAATAGTATTAAGATTTTTAATATTGAAACTTATGATGGTTGAGGCCAGATCATGTTTTTATATTGTCTTATTTATTCTCATCATTATTTACTCTATTTCATTTTTATATATTTATTTCTTAATTTTTGACTGAATTCTCTCATTCTCCATCTAATTCTTCATTTCCTCATTTACCATTTTCTCTTAACTATTTTTAACTTATCATCTTACTACTATCTCTTATCTTCTTAGTTAACTTAATTTTACTTGATACTTGATTCCCTATCCCCTAGATCTTATTTAACCTCTACCAATCATTTAGACTTGATATTTTTAGTAGTTACATCTTTTTGGGATCCCCATTCTTTATGCATGCCACCCCTTAGGTTCATGGCCCTAAAAGAACTATTTGTCCTCTCTCATTAGCCCTCTTTCTAAAAAAAAAAAATTGGATGATGAGTAGTAATTTATTCAAAAAATGTTACGTTGATCCTTACAAAAACTTGGATTTCTTAGTGTCAAAGCTTGTCCACCCCTATATAGCCTAGACTACGATGAATGAATTAAGAGTCATCTCAAACCAGTGATTAATAACCTAAGTTAATGATGTATCAAGGTGTTGGAGTGAATCAATATTTATTGAAGTACACTAAACATGTATTTTAATATGAATTCCACACCCTTTTATGTATTTAGCTTACTTTAGTATCTAAGGCCACAACAGTTGTGTAAAAGTGACCCAAAATTCTTCTTTCTATGGTTAAAATAATGTTGCCTTGACTTTTGGTAATGATTTTATTATTATTTTAACTTATGTGTATTTTTTTTAGTGTTTCTTCCCACCACTCTTCTATATATGTCAACACATGATTCCAAAGATACTTCTTCCTCGACATTAGTTTACTAAATTTTGGGTGGTGCCACCAAATATTGACATAAAATGTGAACTTGTTAGCTATAGATGGTTTTATGTTAAATAGGTTAACTTTAGTGAGACTAATGTATCACAAGAGTTAGTATTGTTAATATTCCTTATCATTCACTTAAAATAAGAAGTAGTGCCTATATTCATCATAATGCATGTACAATACATAGAACACAATGTTTCCTACTTTAACTCATTTATTTTATATATATATATATATATATATATATATATATATATATATATATATATATATATATATATATATATATGACTATAACCACCAAATACAAATCTTCATATCCTCTCTATTTTATACCATAATTACATAGGTTACTCTACTCTATAACCTTTATGTAATTTATATCTATATACATCTACTCTTATTTGTATTACTTATCTATTACAATGTTGTGGTCTAAATACCGATTCAAAATAATACAACTCAATAGTCATGTCTATGTGAGACATGTATTTTCTCTAATCAGGTCATCCTTTATCTTCACAAACCCTTCTTTTTTATCAAATTTATAGTTGGTATAATCATATGTTATGTTGGCCTAAATGATTTTTATACTACTATGGTAACAAAATCAACTCTATGATATGTGTAGTGTAGCTCTTTATTTGATATAAAATCTTGCCAACATTTCCCATGAGGACATGACACCAACTACTTATATATAATATAATGAGGATTAACTTAGTATTATTAAGTTAGATTTGAGACCTATGATATATACATATGACCATGAATTAATAGTTGGTTATGGGATAAATTTAACACTTGATCTAGGGGATTTTTTAGTGGCATTATATTCCCCTTTTTATTACATTGATCTAGATTTTATTTATTTTGATTATTTATTTTATTGAATAGTCATTTTTAATGATTTTACATAAATTTCATTTTCCACTTGATTTTAGTTTTTCATTTTTTATTGTTCATTTCTCTTCCTAGGAGTTTAGTTTTTGTCATTTTTTCATATACTTTTATTTACATATGTACACTCATTTTTCCTTGTGTGATTCACTTTATTTTTGGTCACCATGCATCTCCATATCCCTTACTTTACATAAACCATATAATGTGGATGCTTTATATCAATTCATACATTGTCATGATCCATATCATGCATATATTTGGGGCAAAGACATTTGTGTGCTCATCTACATTAATTATATCTCACCCATTTAGGGGCACTAGAGCATTATTGATTATATTTTTCCTATAGAGAGGCATGCTATTTGGACACCAACATAGATTACATAATGCACATCTTTCCTTGGTCACTTATATGAATTATTCCATACAATACTATGGTTTCTACATGTAGACACTTAATTTTGGTACAATACCCTTTTCTATTATATCTTTGTCATGATTTATCACACTTAGTCTATTTGTGTACATTTAGATACTTTTGGACACTTTACATCCACATTAGAACTTTCAAATCCTTTTATTCTCTAGATATCCTCATAAACACCCCTAATATCTCAAATGTCTACATTAGGATCCATCCAATCATCATGTATCTATCTTGATAAAATTTTAAGCCTTTTTTATGACTTGAACATATTTTTGGGTCCCACTAATATATTCAACCATATTCACAGTCCCAAAAATATTGTCACTTATTTTTTATAGGCCCTTTCATCCCATGCTTATTTCATGTGCCTTGATTTTCAGTACTTAATAATTTTCATGGTCTAAATATGTGCAAATTGTCTTTGTGAAGCCTATATATACAAACTTACCCTAATCCATTTCTCATATTTTATCACTCAACAAGTCATTTGTGAATCCATTCATTGAGTTACACATTGAGTATATCCATTACACATTTATTGAGTTCACCTTAGGCTAATTATAATGCCACCAATCAATTTATAGTGCCTAAAATTCTACAACTTGAATTTGTTAAATCTTAGTCTATAATGTCCAAAACACTATTTTAGGGTTTATTCAGTTTCCATGACTAGGAGTGTACCACTATGCTTCTAATCTAAATTTTCAATGTGTCCCTTGACCCATTTTATCTATTTTTTGGGTTCATTATTCCCTATTTATTATTATTCATTCATTTTTAATGTCATCTTGTGAGATAATAAAATCCTAATTTGAATTCAAAAAGTCTATAAGTACATGAGTGCATTAATTCATTTAAAAGAGTGGATAAAAAGAAAGAGACACTAATTAAAATTTATGAGACATGTATTGAAGTTTTTTGAATTTTTATAGAAACACCCTTATACCATAATTATAATTGGAGGATTATTTAAATAACATAAAAACTATACTAGTTGCTTGCATCTTATTGATAAAGATAAGGGTCAACATATTCATATTATATTGGATTGTCTATTTGATTGTATTGACTATTGATTTCTAACTTGTCAAAAAATAAGTCTGATTGAGGAAATTTCCTCATAACCACTCTCATTTATTATTCTTTTGGAAGGTGATTTGATTTGAATGGGGTTTGTAAGGAAATAGAAAGACATATGGAAGATCTACAATGAATTACAATAATATGATTAAGATTTTTAAAATCAAAAAAAGAGGAAGGCATTTATAAAATTTAATTCAGTAAAATTTTACTTTGTCCAAGAGCATATTCTACTTGACCAAGATCGAACACAATATGACAAATATCAAATTCTATCTCCAATATTGTATCATTGCACTCTTGGTTTGATTAGGGTTAGACCACTACACTCATTATAGTTATTTATACATTTTCAGACCATATATTATATTTTGGGTATTATTTACATCAATCTAGATTGATTTTCACTTAATTTTAACCTAAAAAAGTAAATAAATTTTATATAATTTTTTAGTTAACTTTAATTCATTTCAATACTTTTTTTTTGTAATTAGGTCTATTTATGTTACTTTATTTTTGTATTCTATTTGGATTTGAATTTAAGAAACATGTATTTGTTTTATTATAGTTTTAATTGACCTAAAACCACTTTACCATATTAAACTTACATTTTCCCCATCATTTCTTACCCCTTTTTCTAGCCTTGACCATGACATTCCACATTTCTATCATTTTTCCATTTTGAGCTTGAGATCTAGAGAGGTGTTTAATACTCCTTTCAGTATGACTCTAAGAGCTCATAATTGAATTATGAATTTAAGTCTCAATAAATATCATATTTAGATTCACCAAGGTCACTTGGTTGTAAGATTCCACTTGTGAATTGAGAAGTAATTTTTTTTAATGTAGAATTTTATATTTGAAAATTAACTAAGAAATTCCCACTATTTCTATTGTTTATTACTTTTAGTTTAGTTTATATATATATATATATATATATATATATATATATATATATATATATATATATATATATTTATTTATTTATATTTATATATATATATATATATATATATATTTATATATTTATATATATATATATATATATATATATATATATATATTGGTGTTTTTTAATTTACATATATATTTTAACATAGGAGAAAAAATAGGGATAAAAATTTGAACGTATCTTTGTTATACGAACAATTTTATGTTTTGTTGAGAGAATATTTTGGATTAATTGCATAGAAATAATTTAATCTAATGTTAAGGGATTTTCAGAGGACCTATAACTAGGTTAAAAAAGTATGGAATCCAATGGTTTAATAAAAATATATAAAATAGTGTTCTTAAATAATGTTTAGATAAAGTGGAGGTAGAAAGAAAATGACAAATTAGCTCTTTATGCTTAATTGATTGATAGATTATTAGTAAAAAATAATCTAAACTATTGTTCAAGAAGTAAAAAAATAATTAATTAATTAATCAAGGGTATAAATGTTATTTTTATTAAAAATACTCCAAAATAAAATATCTAGGTGTGTTGTATATTTGGATATAGTTTATGTATAAGCATTTTTGAATACTGGTTGAGCTTCTAACCATCATCCATATTGAGATTGTTTGGATGTTCTTTTCTATTTATATCACTTCTTTTAATTCTATTGGTCTTTCAATGGTTCTACATAACTATAATTATAGTTTTCCTAATTTATATTGGATGTTTAGAACACATTTTAGGTTCCCCAAGTGTAGACTATTTGACCTTACCTCTTTGGATGTTTGCAGTTTAATCTTTAATTCTAGTTTGTAATGTCCTACATGTTTCACCAACATGTGAAATAGCATATACATGCATGATCTCATAGACACTATTTTGATGCATCATTTATCATGATATTTAGTATTTTTGAGACTATTTCATAAGGTTTTAAATGATTTGAAAGAAGTCTATATGCCACAATTTTTTGAAATTATGGTTGATTTGTCCATATTGCCTTAAATGTAAGGTATGAATGTTGTATTTCTCACATTTTCATCTTATTAAATTATGGGGTTCATTTTTCATCTTTTTTTCTTTCATTTTAGCTTTATTGATATTCTAGTTTTGATATATCCATTCTTTTTTAGGGATTTATCCAAATATTTTTTCTTATTTTTAAGGTGTATGACTAGAAAAATAAACTCCCCAATTAAACTAACACAACCCAATCAATGTATATAAAACTTGGCATATGTGATTTAGATGGATAACCAATTTATTTATTGATAATTTTTTTCATTAAATTATCAACCCGAGGTCTATATATTTTGGTAATATGTGAACTGTGTGTGCAAAACTAGTATCTCTTGAAGTTTGGGGTCCTAATCATTGTGTAATTGAAACAAACTTGCAGAAAGGAAATTATATAAATTAAAAGCACACATGTATGAAAGGGAAATTTCATGAAATGGAAATTATAATTGTTTTGGAAGCTTCTCACACTAGATTATTTGAATTTATAAAAAAATAAAGAATGATTATACACATATTAAATCATACACACACCATTATCAACATGAAATAAGAAATACATACATATTAAAATACATAAATGAAACCAATACAAATATAAGAGTAATAAATATACAAGGTATGTGATAGTGGACCCTAACTCATTTATAATGGATCTTGAATCTAACATTTTTTACATGTGAGTTGCTTATTTATTTCATAATTGTTTTTCTACAACAAAATTACAACAATAAAAAAATACTCTGAACTTTAACGTAACTTGTTTACTAACTTCACTAACTAGATAACTTGATAACTATCTTAAAAATTGATCTCTACTCCTTATATAGGGCATATAGTTGATTATTCAAATATTCCTAAGATCTTGTGGTTATAACTAAAGATCTATGACTATCCTAAAACATACAAAGATGTTGTAACAATAAAAACAATAATTTCAATGTTAATTATTTTGTTGCAATAATAAAATAACTAGAATTGAGAGGGAATATTGAAGTTGCTCATATTTATATCATGGAACCAAATGAGTTAATTAAATTATGGGTTGTTTATATCTCTAGTTGTGTACTAACTGTCACAGTTATAAATTTGTTTACACAACTAACTATTGTGGGTGATTTTCTAGGTAGTCGCTATGAGTGGCCATAAATAATGGTTGTAGGTGCTTCCTAGATAATGGCAACATGTGATTCCCATATTTTTTGTTTTTATGTCATTAATTTTTATCCAAATAATGACTCCAAATACATTTTATAGAATGGTTTTGGGTTTATATAATTAGTGGTTATAGGTCAAATGCACATCTTCTTATCTTCTTATGGTTGTGGGTGCCTTATACATACTTATTAGTAAATTCACATATAAACCATTAAACTATAATATTTCATCTATAAATCATTAAATTATATCACAAAATTAAACATCTACAACATGGATGGAAATATGGATAAATTCATGGGTAAGGCTATGACAATGGCCAAAGTAGAAGGGGTGTATATGATAACAATATATGAGATGAGTGCCATTTATTGGCCTCATCAGTAAATTGGGTCTTATATATTGAGATTTATAGTAAACATTGTGTTCATCACACTATCATTCTATGACAGGTGGTGGTGGGAACTAGATCTTATGTATACATCTATATACTTCTTTTTTTTAGACTTATATAATGAGAGAACCATCATTATTTGTTGTGAAGAACACATGTAAGAAAGGGAGGGATCTATTTTATTAAAATTACATTATAAATTGGATTTATTTTTATTATGGATTTAGGTATTTTAGGAATGCCTATAAAGACTCCTTACCATGCGTCTAATCCACATTCTACATAGAAGTACCACTTTGGTTTTAATAGGGAATATTCTATTGACTTTTAATTTTTTTCCATAAATAAATTTTCTATAATCAATAATATAGGAGTTCTCATAGTTACAACTTATGTTTATTAAAAAATTTCTCTCGAGAAGATAAAATATGTAGATCTTAATAAAAATTCCACTAACCTAGTATTTTCCTCATTTGTAAACTCTGTAATTGATTTGATATCTTTATTTAAGGGGATATTTGTAAAAAGAGAAACCATATCAAAGTTGAACAATAAGTCGATATCATCAAGGTTATTCCTTATAAGGATGCAAAATTTTTTTATTGGGTTTATTTAGATCTCATATCTAGTAAACGTTAAAAACAAGGTAAAATATTTGGGTAAAACCCTAAGAAAGAATGCCAATTGAAATTAAAAAATCAAGAAAGTTGACTTGAAATAAAAAAGAGGAAATAAGAACTTTAGAATTGAATAAGTTGAAAATATGAGAAATAAAGTGTTCTTACCTTACATGTTTACCCAATTTTGGATTGTAAAACCTTAATTAAGATATAAAATTGAATATAATTTAGATTGTAAAGTATGACATTTAAACATAAAATACCAAAAGTGATTTGAAAAGTGGCATGTGTTAAATATAGAAGTACTAAAGTGATCAAGATAATTAATTTTCCTAGTTCACTGAATTACTATGATTGTCTTATTATAGTGGGAAAATGATGGAATCAAGACTATGCGTCACTCAGATCTAGAACCAACTACATATGCACACATGGTCACTAACATCAAGTTGGGGTAGAAATGTCGATGCTAGTAACTAAGGTTGATGTTACTGTCTTGGTTGATTTGGCTCTTTATGACCATATAATTAGCCCTGTCTATTTGTAATACATATGGGTATAAGATATTAATTCTTGATAGTGTATGGATCTATAAAATATTCTCCTTATCTTCAAAACCCTAGGTATACTTGTGAAGAATATAAACATGTAAGAAAATTGAGAAGAGTAATGGGTTGAATTGACCCTAATCACCTCCATTGATGATTGAATTTTACCTACAATTCCAATGCTTAAAACAGGGAAGTCAAGCCACATATAGTTCTTCCCCTTAATATGAATATGCAATGTACTTAGAATTTGGATTTTGACACTTAAAAAAATTCACTCTTGACTTGTCTTGGTGTGTTTCAAGATTGGATAATGATTGGTCTTGGTGAATGATGTGTAATTTTGGAAGAATGTGACAAATTTAATCAATTTGAATTATTTTATATATTTTTGATAAAAAATTATGAGTACTAAGTTTGGGTTTGATTTTTTTATATGATTCCATTTGGGTAATTTCCCATGTCACCAACATTGTCAATAAATGGGCCAACCCATATAAATGATTTAATTTATTAAAATACTAGTTACTAGATGAGGGTCATGTTTCTCTAGATTTTCACTAATTACATTCAAATGAGAAAGAAACTAAGGTTAAGAGGTTATGGGTTTGATGTTACCTAGATTTAGTGTGCACTATATCCAAGCCTTGTGGGAGCTCCTCTTTGGCTGTGGAGGAAACACCTGCAATAAGAATGAAACTTAAACAAGAAATATGTTAGAAGAGGCTATGGTGGAATGCCAAGCTACGTGCTCAATCTCGAAAGCGTGAAGCTCCTTAAGGGATGACAGTCCACTATTTAAAGATAAAAGTATTGTAAAGAAAGAAATGATATATGACTAAAGAAATAGAAAAGTAGATGGTGTGTACCTGTTCCTTGAAGTCTGTGTATCTCAAAATGATATAGAAGGTTGGCTGAAGGTTTTATCTGGTCTAGATGGGCTATTTAGATGGCTTTCTAGTTTGCTAGTTCAAAACACAGTCACTGACATCGGTGGGTCTACCAAGGTTAGTCGAGTAAATGGTGTCAATGTCAGTTGGGTTACCGATGTCAGTCTGGCTAAAGATGGTGATGTTAGTTGGTATGTCGATGTCAGTTTGAGTTGTAGATGCTGACGTCGATTGGTCTACCGATGTTGATTGGGGTCATCAACCTTGGATGACTTTTAGAGTATTTTTGAGATAGATAGAGGGGTTTCTAGAAGTTTAGAGGTTGGTGCAAGGTTGCAAGAAGGTGAATGAGGTTTGAGGAAGGGTATAGATAGAGGATTGGTGTGAAAAGGGGGTGAGAACAAGGGGAAGGCCTTTCAGACCCTCCAGGGAAGAAGTCAGGTCTCTTGATAGTATTTAGAAATATCAAAGAAAACTAATTGACAATATATTCTAAAACATTGAAATAAAAACTAGAGTACTTAGCTTTATAAGGTGAAGAACCAAAGGTGTTAGAATAGTGATTCCCATTGTGGCTGATGTAACCAGTGTTGTGAGCCAATGAAGTGAACATGGATTGCTTCAATTTAGTAGTTCAAGGTCCTTGTACAATCTTTCAATCTAGTCTCTGGAATGATTTATGTAGAGCTTTAGTACCCAAGAGAACAATAGTCAAGTTCTGGTGCTTGAAATATTAGAGTGTGCATGCCAATCTATGAAAAGGTAGGCTTAGCTCAATGTTAGAGCTTGGCTTATGTAATCGATGTCAGTGATCCCGCAAGCATCAACGTAGAACTACTGATGTTAGCACTGACATCAGTAGAGAGAGAATAGGTAAAAAGGCTATTTTTAGCTCTTTGTCCATTTTCCACCTGCCAAGTGCCTTTTCCATTGGAGAACGGTCGAAACAAGAGCTTATGAGGCATGGGAGTTGGTTAGGGAGTTAAGATTGGGTGAGAATAGGTCATGGGTAGTTAGGGTTTAGAGGACCTAGTCTCAGACTAACTCATAGGCTAAGAAACGGTCTTAGGGTGAGGTGTCTAGGTGAGGTGTCCAAGGTGAGGTAATTAATTTTAAATAAGTAGTTTTTAAATTAATAAGGTGTGCAAGTGTGGGTTAGGAGTGTTAACATTTAGAAGGGGACCAAGGGGGGTTGACACGATATTGATGTCTACATTTTCCCCTTTTTATCTTGTGGTTTGTTATGATGAACTGCAAGACAAAAATAGATGTAGGTTGCCTCAGGTATGGGATGAGGTATTCCCCCTCAAAGTGGGAATCAAGAGAAGGTAATCCGAAATCGGGTGCCAATTTGATAGGCAATGGATGGGTAGGGTGAGGTTGGAGTGTGAACACTACAATAGTTGAGATTGTGCACATACCACATCACTTGATAGGTAAGTCAAATTGTCACAAGAAAGGTCGAGGAAGACTAGAATCAAAGTAACCGGTCCCCAGTTAATTAGTGGTAGCTGATTGGGTTAAAATGATCAAAGTTGTAGCTCTAATGGTTGAGGAGGACTAAAATCAAAGTAATTGGTCCCCATCTTATTAGTGGTAGCTGATTGGGTTAAAATAATCAAAGCTATAGCTCTAATGGTTGAGGAAGACTAAAATCGAAGTAACTGGTCCCCAGCTTATTAGTGGTAGTTGATTGGGTTAGATCAATCAAAGTTATAGCTCTAATGGGCATCGTGTTCCAAGTATTTAGGTTAGGAAGTGCTCATAGAAAACACAAAAATGTCATAGATATTAGGGATCAACTTGGTCATAATTTGACAATAGGTGTAAGGGGCACGTATACTTTTCTAACTATTTGTGAGGTAGCATATGCAATCAAAACAACCAAGGCAAAGTTGTCTCAAAAGTGGTCATGGTCTAAAGAGATAGTCACGATCTCTGAGGTTGTTTGTCAAGTCAGGCTAAGATATAAGTGATCTAGAGTGTTGTTTGTTGTGGTTAGGGAGATGTATGTGATCTCCAATGTGCCCCATGAGAAGTCTAAGGTGACTTCTACAATGTCAAGGCTGGTTGTTTGGTCATGATTTTGGGTAATTTTAGAGAAGACCTATGTTTTTAGGTCACCGACGTTAATTAGGCCATTGATGTCAGTAAGTAGTCGAAAGAATTTTGTGGTCATATCACCAATGTTGGTTAGACAACTGATGTTGGTAATATAGAAAGGCATTATTTTGCCTACATCGATAGAACATCGGTTGATGTCGACGGCCTAGGGCACAATTTTACCGACATCGACAGCTTAACAAACCTAACAAAAGTGGATTAGTGGCCCACCAAAAGTCATTTTTGACTTTTAAAATGTTGAAAAAGAGAGCTCCAAGTTTTTAGGTGATAGAGACCTCCTATTTTTCCATGTCAATAGTGTTAGGTGTCAGGTTGTGAGTGGTGAGGAGTGTTGGTGAGTGTTGGAGTGTTTGTGAGTTTTTGGAAGTGTTATGGGCCACCAATGATTGGATTGAGGAGTCAAGGTAGCTAGAGATGGTAGACACCAGAGGAGGCCCTATAGGAGGACCACCACCATTGGCACCCATTATACCACCTCGATGATGATGATGATGAGATGAGGTAGAGTGTGTTATTTGAATTTTTTATTGGTTGTGAATTTGATGTTATTTTTGTAATTTTTTGAGTTTTTAGTGATAGATCAGGGGGGAGGTGTATTAGAAGGGTTTGTAGGTTAGGTAAGGTACTTTAGGTAGCTTTAGGAGTGTTTTGGGGGGTTTTTAGGGGTGAAGTGGGGAAGCCCTATATTTTAGGGCTCACCTCGACGTTAGTGGTGCCACTGACACGGCTGACAAAGTGACTGATGTCGATCAATATGACTGATATCGGTCACTTTTAGCCACTATTGTTGGCAAGTTAGATCCTGATGTCAGTTAGGTTAGAGCCGTCATCAACACCCTAACTAATGTTAGTTGCCTATTGAAGGTTGTTTAGGCCTTAGAAAGGTTAAAAATGATAATCTAGAGGGCTTAAGTCATGTTGATGCACTCTTGGGTGTGGTGATGGGAATATATGTTTGTTTGATGGGAAAGTGTAAGTTAGTTATGGTGGTTATGCGGTGATTTAGATGAGCTAACCCTAGAAGCCCCCATGTCAACTAAGTGCTACCTACATAGCCCATGCGAGGGGCCTCAAGTTGATGTAGTTCTTCCAAAAAGGGAAAGTGGAGGGTAGGTTATGGATTGGGTTTGACTAGGTTAGGTCATGGTTAAAGGTTAGATGGTTAAACAAACTAAAAATGAGGTAGTTTAGGATAGGCAGTGAGCTTAGGGTTTAGGGTAGGTAGTGAGCCTAAGGTTTAGATAGTTGATCCATTAGGTAGATGAATGAACAAATGGATGAGCTAACCTTAGAAGACCCCATGTCAATTGAGTGTTGCCTACATAGCCCATATTTTAAGGGCCTCAGGCTAATGTAGTTCTCCCAAAAGGGAAGAAGAGTCAAAGAGGTTGTTAGTTGTTTGCATAATGTTCGCTAACATTATTGTGTGTGTGTTGGTTGGATGTAGGCTAGGTAGACATTAACACTACAAGATTTTCTCCCTACATTACTGACATGGATGCGTCGAGACATCACAAGGGATGAGTGGGCACATATGGCCATTGTAGGGCTCGATAAGTAGTGTTGATATTGCTAAGTTGCCAAGGATGTTAGTTTGATGGTGGCATTGATCGAGTGGTGGGATCATACCACCAACACCTTTCACCTACCAACCAGAGAGTTGACTATTATAGTGGAGGATGTGTACCAAATTTTGTGGTTGCCAATACATGAGGCAAAGTTATATGCATGCTTGAGAGAGGATCATGACATTCATATGGTTACATTGTTTGGGGAGCACATTGTTGAGGTGACCTACCATTTGGTAAGTTTTGCCTATGAACCTATTTATGCTGCTAATGAGGATGAACATCAACTAGCCATCTTGATGATAATCAACATCACTGTATATGCCTTTCTTGATGTAGATGGAGGGAGATTCTTGATCTCAATGACTAGGGTTTTGGTAGACATGTTAGGGGAGCAGATAGTTTTTGTGTGGGCTCCAATATTTTTAGCTCAGTTATACAGGGAGCTATGGGGGATCAACTAGCGGTGGCGTATAGCTTATGTGTGGGCCACCTCCTGCACTATTGGGCTTACGAGTATATCATGGTTACATGACCTCTTGGCCTCCCAATAGTGATCTAGGGTAGCTTCAGAGTTAGTTTTAGGTGGTGGCGAGAGGTCATGGCATAGACATGTGTGGATGTCATCATCCAAGATATTGAGTATTATAGGGAGTATTAGATGCTTTGATCCCAGTGGATATCATTTGGAGGATGTACTTGTTATATCTAGCATTTAGAGGTCAGGTAGAGTTGCTAGTGGGGGTTCAGAGCCTATGATGGGTGAGGGGTAGGTGAGCTAGCAAGCTTAAGAGAGTTCATACTAAGAGAGTGCAGTGCCAGTATGGGATGTTATAGGATGTGCTACTTACTCTCCCATAGTATAGATGTGATGATATTGAGGCACCCCTCCCACTGCCAGAGGAGATAGAGTGGCAAAATTTTGAGGAGATACTCGTAGTCTAGGTGTGGTAGATTTGGGGTGTATGATGACCTACTTGGCTTGGTGGGCAAGTCACTATGTTGTGATTCAGAGGGGACCACCTCCTGATCTGTAGGTGGTCAGCAGAGAGAGGGATGTTGCCATTCAGGTGAGAGATGCAGCATGAGCATAGGTGGTAGTGCTTTAGGGATAGGTGATAGTTTTGATAGTGTAAGTGGTTACCCTGATAGGGTAGGTTACTACATTGTAGGGGAAGGTGGTTGCAGCCCAGGCATAGGTATTGGTAGGGTAGGGTTTTGGAGGGTAGGGCCCTATTTAACTACCACCACAGCAGCCAGTGTAGCAGCCAGCTCAGCCACAGCCACAAAGTTCTCTACAGGGCATGGCATCAAGATTAATGAGTTGACTGTAGATTGTACCTATATCTAGGTACAATACCGCATTAGAGGAGATCTCGTATTATGAGGGTGTCATCAGGGAATTTTTATAGATCTAGTGATATTCTGAGATGCTAGCTCAGTAGAGATCTATGTCACGTGCCACTACCTCCAATTCTTAGAGATGGTGATGGTCAGAGGGTGGAGATGATTTGGCATCTTTGCAACCACCACCACCACCACAACCTTGAGGTGTTTGTAGTTGTTGAGGTGTATATATGTACTGGCCTACATGCCGTTGACACAAGATGTACATACATTTTAAGAGAGGCATATATATATTGTATTGTTTCAGATATTTTTGATGTATACCTTCATTTGAAAGTTTTATATATATATATATATATATGAGATGTTTGAGATATTGACATGTTATGGATGTGACTTTGTGTTAGTTGTTTTGGTTATGTTAGTATTTTTAGCATTTCCCATATGTTTGATGGTACATGCTTGAAATGATGAGTGTATGATGATGTTATAGCCTTTTCCATATTGTGTGATGGTGTATGTTGTAACATAGGTTATGTGGTTTTTCATCCTTAGCAATTTTCTATATTGGTGATGGTGTATGTTAAAAATGAAATGAGTTTATTTATGCTTCAGCAGGTTTCCATATTGGTGATGGTATATGCTTGACATAAATTGTGTTTGGTTGATAGTTTCCATGTGTATTGTTTTCCATAGAAACTAATGTGAATGGGCTGTGATAATTTATATAACACAAATTGGTATTTGCATTAAATAAATCATGATGTTATGTTAGTGGTTAGAGAATGTTTTAGTTATATTTTATCAGAAACATGTGATGTTATTTATGATAAAATTGAGTTGAATGTTAGGTTCATAACTTTATAGTGAAAATTATGAGATGACAATATGCGAGCATATAATTTTAAGACACTGCATCCTAAAAGATAAACTAGCATGTGATAAAGGCGTGTAAGAAGTGAAAGGCGCATTGCTCTTTCATTGACAAGGACCATAATGATAGCATAGATAGGATTTTTGCAAATAAAAGCCCCGTTCATGCATTATGTCATTGACCATTGGTTTTTGTTAGAGAAGTACCCTAATCACTTGATGTTAAGTGAGCTCAAAATCCCTTGGGTATTTTGGGGTAATAGGTGTGATTATGTGATATGTGAGGTTAGCGTAACCCTTTTTAGCAGGGATAACTTTGCCGCTTTTATAGGTGACCCTGAGAATGACTATAGGCAAGTCCATGACTTAATAGTTTGTTAGTCAATTTTTTTTTGGTAGACTGATCAATGTGGGAAGTCTACTTTTTTTTTTGTGGTCATGTGAAGCTGATCGATGCGGGGAGCTTTTGAGAGGGTGTTGTTTTTGTATCAAAATTTGGGCATAGCCATCCTTTGAGGGAATGGTCTATATTTTGCTTTATATGTTTTGATTTCTTTGAATAGCTATCCTTCAAGGGAGCAGTCTATTAATTACAACAATAATGTAGCTGTCCTTTGAGGGAACAGTCTACATTTATAGTTTATGACCATTTAATAGTTTGTTAGGCATCCCAATTTTATGTTGTTTTTGTTAACTAAACTTTTAGTCATGGACTAGACTATAGAGGTTTAGGGGTTTCTCTTTTATTGGGACAAAGCATTAATGCTTAAAAAAAGGGTTAAATAATTTTTGTAAGGAAAAAGGGTTGAAAGGAATAGGAATGAGGATGATGGGGGTTGTTCAAGGGATGAGCTCAAGTTAAACATCAAGTGAATGATTACTTGGTTAATAGTAAAATGGTCATAGATGTAAGGCATTGAGGAGCTCAAGTTCTAGCTAGCCTTTGAGAGAAGATAGATGATACGTGCCTGATCCATACTTGTGCATTATTATATAAGGTCCGAGCCAATTAGGAGCAAACTTGCCTCATTTGCTTCTTTCCATATTTGTCATGTGTTGGTTTTCTTTAAGGATGAGATCTCTAATTTTAAAATCTTGCTCTTTTAGATTTCTGTTATAGGCATGCTTGATGTAATCTTAGTAGATATGAAGATGATTAAGAGTGATAAGATGACTTTCATCGAGTAACTTGAGTTGTGTTAATCGATCTTGACAAAAGTCATCGTTAGAGAGCATGTCATGTAAGGAGATGTGAAGAGAAGGTATTTGTACTTCAAGAGGCAAGATGACCTCAGTTCCATACACTAAGGAGAAAAGTGTAGCACCTGTAGGGGTTTGGATGCTAGTGCGGTAGGCCCACAAAGCAAAGGGAATGTGAGTGTGCCAATCCCTTTGAATGTCGTTGACCACCTTCATTAGGATTTTAGTTAGGATTTTGTTAGAAGCTTCTGCCTATCCATTTGCTTGTGGATAGTAAGGTGAGGAGAAGCTGAGTTTGATGCCAAAAGCATCGCAAAGCTTTTGGATGGTTTTGTTTTTGAAAGATTTGCCATTATCAGTGATTATCTTGTGAGGTACATCAAAATGACAGATAATGTGGTGGTTAATGAATTTGATGATTTTATTAGCTTTAGTGGAGATGAGGGGAACAACTCTCACCCATTTAGTGAAATATTCAGTCACTGTGATAATAGACTGATGTTGGAGAGTCAAATGAGGATTAATCTCACTAATTACATCTAAGCCCCATTATGAAAAGGGCTAGAAATCCTTAGCAACTTATTAAGTGTGGCTAGGGATGTGAATTAGGTTAGCATGTTGTTGGCATTTGATACAATGTCAAACATAGTCACTGTAGTCTTGGTTAAGAGTGGGCCAATAATAGCCCAAGCGGAGGATGCACTTTACAACTGAGTTACCACTGAAATGTCCTCCATAAATCCCATCATGGACTTATTTGATGGCATGAGATGTCTCAGTGGTGGTTAGGCATCAGAGAAAGAGGCTGTTGAAACCTCATTTGTAGAGAAGACCCCTTAGCATGGTGTATCAAGTAGTACTCTTGATAAAAGCCCACTGTCCATTGCTAGAGAAGTTAGGAGGAATGATAGAATAAGTCAAGTAGTCAACAAGTTGTTTATACCAAACATCATGTGGACTAGAGTTGATATTGCCAACAAAGTTGATGTCAATTGAGATATATGAGGGCAATGCCAAATGGTGTACCATGACATAGATTCTTGAGGAAGTAGATGAAGATGGGATGTGTGAGGTGAGAGAGGCCATTATGTCAGCAAACTTATTCGTAGAGTGAGGAACAGTTTGCAAGAGATAATGGTCAAAAGACCCTAACAATGTGTCAACACAGTGTTTATATCATTGTAAAACTTTGTTTTTACAAAGATATGAACCATTAATCTAATTAACAACTAGTTACGAGTCGCCAAAGATATTGATTGTCTTAATGCCCAAGAAAATGGTAGTTTGAAACCCCAAGACTAAGGCTTCATACTTAGCCATATTATTGGTGCATTTGAAGTCAAGTTTGAAGGATAGAGGCATGGGCTCACCCTCATGAGGGATGAGAATGACCCTCACACCCCCACTGAGTTGACATTTAGATCCATCAAAGAACATTATCATTTGATAAGGGATGTCATTAGTGGATAGCATGGCAATAGACTCATCAATAAATTCACAATTAGAGGGTTGGTTATCAAGTAAAGGGACATCTACTAGTTGGTCAGTGATCGTTTGCCCCTTTATAAAATTTTGTTGAATGAATTCCAAATTGAACTCAGTGAGAAGCATGAGCCAACAAGCCATACGTTGGTTTTGGTATGGCTTAGAATGCATGTATTTGAGAGGGTCAGTGTGGGTGATGACGTAAGTCTTGTGGTTGAGGAGATAGTGGTAGAGTTTGGAGGTGGCAAAGACTAATGCCAATAAAAGTTTTTTGGTATGAGTATACTAAGTTTTGTAGTTAATGAGCATTTGGCTTATATAATAAACCACCTACTCATGATGTTGTTCATCTTGATGCATGATCATGGCACCTAAGGAATGATCTATTGCCAAAATGTAAAGATAGAAGGGTTGGTCATCTTTAGGTGGAATAAGGACTGGTGGAGAGACAAGATAGAGTTTAAGAGCCTCAAAAGCCTCTTGGCAATCCTTATTCCAATTAAAGGAGACATCCTTCTTGAGGAGGTGATGGAAGGGTTGGCATCGGTCAGATAGCTGTGAGATGAAGCGATGAATAGATTGAAGCTTCTCTTGCAGGCTGTGAAGTTGTTTTAGGTTAGTTGGTGGGGGCATCTCGAGTATGGCTCAAATTTTAGCTGGATCTACCTCAATGCCATTGAGAGAAATGATGAAACCCAAAAGTTTCCCTGAGAGAACCCCAAAGATGCATTTATTGGGGTTGAGTCAAACGTTATATTGTAGTAAGTGAGTGAATATTGTTTTGAGAATGGTTAGGTGGTCATGGCAAAGTTTGGATTTCCCCACCAGGTCATCCACATAGTCCTCCATGATTTTATGGAGGAGATTGTGAAAGATATAAGTCATGGTGCATTGGTATTTAGTGCCTACATTTTTTAGGCCAAAAGGCATGACCCTATAGCAAAATGTCCCCCATGGTGTGATGAAGGTGGTTTTATGTTGATCTTTTGGGGCAATCAAGATTTGGTTATATCCTGAAAACCCATCCATAAGGGATAGCATCTCATGACCAGCCATAAGATCAACAAGTTGGTCGATGCTTGGCAAAGGAAAGTCATCCTTTAGGCAAGCTAGGTTGAGGTCATGATAGTTAGTATAAATTTGAATTCCCCCTGTTGCTTTTGTGATAGGGACAATGTTTGACACCCATTGTAGATAATCAATGGGTTGGATAAATGAGATAGAGAGAAGATGTTGAAGCTCCTCTTTGACAAGGAGTGTGACGTGAGGATGCATCTTGCAAAGCTTTTGCCTGACAAGCTTAGCTTTACAGTTCGTGATGATGTTGTGGATGACAATGTTGGGGTCAATATCGAGCATATCGCTATAGGACCAAGCAAAGGCTTTGCTATGATCTGTAAGGAATGTGGTATAGTCAATTTGTTCTTAGGCATTTAAAGATTGACCAATCTTTAAAATGTGAGGAACATCAAAAGATGGGAGATTAATGTCAATAGTTGATTCGTTTAACATAACCTATGTTTTTGAAAGAAGTGATCGTTAGATGAAAGAGTCATCTATACCCATGTAGGTGAGTATGGCATCATCATCCAGGCATTAGATAGTGTTGATGCTAGAAGATTCATCATCTATCATGTCTGGATAAATGAGAAGAAGAGACCTTGATGCCTCACCTAGTTGATAGGTCAGGGGTTCCAAGTGAATGGCATTTATGAAAAAAAAACTAGGAGGGATGGAGACCACTGACTCCATAGGTGAGGGTGGGGGAATAGGTGAGGTTGGAAGAGAATGCTCTATGATAGTTTTGTAGTTAGGGATCTTAGAGGGTTTTTTAGGTTCTTCAAAACCCATGCCATGTCATTTCTTGGCATTTTTGATTGCCTCATTGTTTGGAGGCTCAATGGGCTTGTGGGGACCTTTTTCATAATGCCCAAAGCCAAAACCCTTCCATGCACACCTATGAAGATAGGTGTGAGCAAAGCTAGGTTTGACAAGGAAGGAGAAATTGCAAGTGAATAGTCAAGGTGATGAGAGAGGATTTCCAACAGTAGGAGCCCAATCTAGCCCTCCATAAGTGAGATTAGTTTGGAGATCGGGAGGACCATATGGGATGACCATTTTGATGTGATGGTCATGGTTAGGGTGATGATGAAGTTTTCCATATTCCTATAGAGTTTGGAACATGTCAAGGGTAAGCAAATGATACTCCCCAAGTGAAAGGTGCTAGAAGGTATCTTCTATAGGATCTTTCATGGTCACTTGAGGAGTAGGTGTAGGTGTGACCGGTGTCTACGAGCTTGTTGAGGCTTCCACAAGTAGAGGTGGTGTTTAAGTGGATGTTTTCAAAGGGATGAGAACATCATTAGGTTGGTAGGTCATGTTGCATGTTTTAAAGGGGGAAGGGTCAATAGGAATGACATGAACCTGCCCCTGGTGTTCAAACTTGACACAATGATGCAATGTAAGGGACACAGGTCATGGAACATATCCAAGGTCATCCCAATAGCATGTTATATTGGAACTCCCCCTCAATGATATAGAAGAGTTTTGGAATTGTACGTGGGCTAACATGAACATGCAAGACCACAGTGCTAATGGTAGTGGCGGTGGCATCGTTGAAAGAATGAAGAATTGCATCAATTTTTGACATGCAATTCTTTAAAAGGGATAGTTGATCATATGCATGGGTAGAAATGATGTTGATGCTAGCACCTCCATCAATAATAACTTGCTTAATGTGAGTTTGATCAATGTAAGCCATGATAAAGAGGGTGGGATCCTGATCTTCTAAGTTGTAGGTAGGAATCTCAGAATCACTGAAGGTGACGGAGGCAACGGTGGGTAATGATTTGACTAAAGCAGATAGTGGTTGGGGGTCTTTAGGTTGGACCTCCACTACCTGTAAAGCTTTGATCAAGGCTTGGAGATTTTGTAGAGAGATTTGTATTAGGTCATACAAAGACATCTTCACAGGGGTTTGGTGAAGCTGTTTCACCATGGAGTTGTGAATTGCCCCTAAAGATGTTGGTTGAGATGTGCCCAAGATAGAAATCTTGGGCTTTAGTGGTGGAGACGGCTTGGTGAATGGATATGTCCAAGGGGTATAAACCTACTCTTTTCCTTTATCCTTTAGGGTTTCGGACCTGTGGCCACATTAATAGTGTTGATTTTGAATAAAAGGGAAGAAGGTGGTAGAGGGACCATAATCTCGCATTGGGATCCCGATTCAAGTGAGGAGGTTTGGGAGGCATGGATGGTGTCTATAGTTTATCAAAAAGGTGGTCAAGAGAATATTTAATGAGAAGGGTGTCCTTTTCTAGGTGTTGGTTAATGACAACCTTAAGAGCATAGCAACTCTTAGTATCATGCCCAAGTGTGTGATGATATAAGTAGATTTGAGTGTTGTCAAACCAAGATGGTTTTGATCTGAGAGGTTGATATGGTTTAATGGGTGGGAAAATGATGATAGAAGACTACAATAATTGGTGTAATAGTGAAGCATAGGAACCCACTAATGGGTCTGCACTCATTGTTGTAGTAGGGGTTGACAACTTCTATTTAGGAGTTGTAGGGGGAGTTTTTTGTACCACCTTTTTGGTTGGTGGTGTGGCCACACACGTAGATGGAACTTTCTTAATGAGAGGTGTCAAATTTCTTGGAGGAAATATGTTTTTGATGGGTAGAGGGAGTAATGGAGGTAGTTTGTCTTTGTGAGGTGTTAGAATAGGGAGCACTCCTATTAAAGTGGAAGGATGTGGACCCAAGATAAAGGGTAATGGTGAAGGTGGGGGAGGAGTAGACCGATGTGGTTTAGCATCCTCCTTTAGTATGGTGTGAGAAGCACTACTATGCAGGGTGAGGTTCAAATCTAACTTCTCTTGTGGGTGAGTTAGGTTTGATACAAGGCAAACATCGAGAGATCTAATCTATTTCATCATGGTGGATGCCTGCGAGGGTTTGGATTCAGACGTGGAAGGCTGAGCTTCTAATGATTTAGAAGTTGAAACCTGATCCTCATCAAAGACTTTGGGGTAAATCATCATGGAAGGGTTGGCAGTATAAGGCAAAGTGGGATGTGTAGGATAAGGAGCCCTAAGTCACTCCCATAATGCCTCATACTCTAGGTTCCTAGAATGGAGGAATCCTAAGTTTTTTGCCAATCAAGAGAAGGGTTTAGATGACGTCACATGAGGCCTTATAGTCAGTCCTTCAGAGGATTTGGGTGATTGCAAGAGTAGAAATGTGTTGGACGTAGAGATCTTGGGCCAAAGGTGAGAGAGAACTATCACTGGATCTTCCTCAGCTGAAGTGGGTGAGGTGGCAAGTTCTTCTCTCAATGGAGAAGGGATTGGAGAATTTGGCTCTTTAAGTGGATAGAGTGCAAGGATGATCATGCCTTCCACATGTGGTCTAGGAGCATGGAAAGTATGATCCTCTATTGGTAATAAAAAGGATAAGGGTGGGGCCACCGGTGTTGGTACCATCAAAGCATCCTCCAATATGTGAGAGGTCAAAGTAGACTCTCTTACATGTGCAAGGGCGGTGGATGGAGGACTATCCTCCATCAGTGGAGGAAAAATAGGAGAGGAAGGCTCCTATAAAGGGTAAAGTAGAGGGATGATGGTGCCTTCTACATGAGGGCATAGGGTATGAATGGTAAATTCTTCCAATGGTAGAAGAAGATGGAAGGTGGGGGCAAGAGGAACAGGTAATACAATATCCTCACAAGGTAGAAGAATGGGTAGAGGAGTTGCTTAATGTCGTGGGGGTGATACAGGTGAAACAGGTTCATCCATGTGAGGAAGAGGGTGAGGCAAAGGGAGCTCTTTGTTGTGTGGGGGTGGTATGGGTAAAATAGTCTCTTTTACTCATGGTGGAGAAATAGGTTGACCAACCTCTTCAAATTATGGGAGAGGTTGGATAGAAATGAAAGGAAAGACTATGTTGATCATGCGTATGTTATGTTCTTGAGGGTCATCGACCATGATCTGAACATTGTTCTAACTTGGGGGATGGTTAGGAAATGGTTGCCTAAAGACATCCATGTTTTGGTTGGCTAGTGCATTAGGGTTATCCAAAACAAGGTGCCCTTTATCTAACATGTCTTGAATAATGTTTTTTAGGGTTTTGCAATTATCCATGTCATGACCCTTAACATGATGATCTTAAAAAATTTAGTTTCCCTATACCATGTAGGGATGGCTTGTGAGGGGTCAAATTAGATAGGTGGTTAGATTTGAGGGAGGTTGAGGACTCCTTGCTTCACTAATTTATCTAATACAGAAGCATATGATTCTCCTATTAGAGTGTATCAACACTGTTCATACTATTGTTGAAATTTTCTAGTGATGTTTTGCAAAGTGGAGGGCTCAGATTGGTTGGTTGTGGTAGAAGATGGTGACCTAAGGACCACAACACTCGTTGATACCTTAGACTTGGGATGGGAAGAAGAAGGCTTGGAAGAAGAAGGGTCATTGGGTTTTGCATTGGTATTTTTGTTACATAATTTGACCCTACCTTCTTCGATTGAGTGGAGTTCAAGCTTTTGGGCCATAGTGAAAGCTTCATCGAATGTGTGGAAAGTTTGAACCTGTAGAGTGGATGAGATGTGCTTAGCACATGCTCTTGAAATGAGCTCAATGAGCCCAAGTTAAGGTAGTGAGAAAGAGAGTTGGTTGATCAAACCTCTCCAATGGGTGATGAAGTCTGCTATTGACTCATCCTCAAATTGTCTAATGGAATAAAGGTCTGTGATGGAGACCTTCTTGGTAATATTGATTGAGAAATAGCTGAGCAAGTTGAACGAAGGTGAAGAGAGAATGACTGGTAATGGAGCTATACTAGTCAAGGGTGGCACCAGAAAGTGACATAGGGAATATGTGAAGCAATAATGCATCATCATGCCCTATGAGGTAGCAAGTGTGTCTAAACGCTCATAGATGTTGTTGTGGATCCTCTTTACTCTGAAAGCGAGTAAATTTTGGGAGTTCCCACTGGCTAGGGTATGGTCGAATAGGAATTGAAGGGTGGATAGGTTTGTTGCAAATTTTTTTGTATGAAAGAACACTCCTCAAACCTGAAATAGATGTCTTAAGGTTAGACATCTTATCCATTAGCATCTTAATTAGATCAGTAGATGGATTGGCATGAGGGGCACCCCCTAAGTTATAGGGTACCTATAAGGCATTGGAAGGGGCATATGACATACTTGGTTACATTTGTGTAGGTGCAACATACTGATAGTTCATCATAGGGGCTGATGTCGAGGCCAAGGGGGCTTGTGCCATGAAGTTGGAGGGCACAACTTGACTAGATGCCACCAAGGGTGGTTGAATGGCAGTGACACTAGTTAAAGGATAAGTGGTCACTCTCATGTTTATAGGCACAAGAGTGGATGGGATATAGACAATCAAGTTCTGGAAAGGTGTTGAACTTGGTTGAATTGTTTGCATTTGAGGGGGTACAAAAACCCCAATGGAGGTAGGGCAAGAAAGGATAGAAGGGGAGGCCAAATATTGAACATTGGCCATGGTTGGGTTACTGGTCAAGGTAGTGGCCTGAGTGACCATAGGTTGGTTAGCGGATACTATTGATATCATTGCCACTTCAACCAAATAAGTTGGCATCCCATAAATAGGGTTACTCGAAGGATCTCATGTTTGCCTTCTAGCGAGATAATGTTGGAGAACCTTGACATTGTGGTCAAGGAATCTCTCAAAATCTTGATCCCCTTCGGGAACAATAGGAGGTTGATCGAGGGTAGGTTGGATAGGAGTATGCTCGGTGTCTGAAGTATACTCCATTAGATGACTTGGCATGAAGGGCAAAGGTGGGAGTGGCTATTGACTCGCGTGGTCAACAAGGAATTTGGCTTGACTATGTGTTAGGACCATCCAAGGTGAAAGGGGTTTAGGTTCTAAAACCTATGTGTTTTAGTTTCAAAAAACTAGAATTTGTGTTAAACAACAAGAAATTTGGGTTTTAAGCTTGCTATTTGGAATTTTTTTTAATTTATTTATTGACAGTGACTGATATCAGTTAGAAAATTTTGTTGACATTGGTCAGTTAACTGATGTCGATGAAGGTTTGGTTGCCGACGTCAGTGGAGAAACTGATGTCAATTTTTGTGTAATTCTAGAAGCACAGAAGATTGATAGTTTTTCGAAGAAGAAGATATTCTTAGTTGTTTTGGACTTCAAAATGGTATGACCTTACCAGATCAAACACTCAAATAAAACTAGCAGAATAGATGATTAGGCAAGCAACCTCTAAAATGTTAGATTCCTAGGAATGAGTTTTAAAGTCATGGTGGCTTATGCCTTAAGAGAATGTGTTGGGAGTTGGGCTTGTAGAAAATTTCCTAGAGAGGAAGTCTATGGTTGGTTTTAGGTTGTGTTATGGTGCTCAAAGATATTTGTGTTAGGGTATGTATGTGGCCTAGTGTTGGGGCCTTCTCCCCTCACTTCACAAACCTAGAGCTAAGCTGGGCCACTTAGCCAGAATATACCTTCCCTATAGTTTATACTCTGCCAGAGAATAGAGTGGGTCCTCCTTTTGGTGGTGAAATCCAAGTAGGATCACTGGGTGGGGTAAAGTATCCACTAGGTGATGAAATCCTAGATGGGCCTTGTCTCAAGTAAGTTTATTTGTGTGATTTGAAGTGATTGTGGTTTGGTTGTGTCACATTCATGCACGACGATTCATTCATACTACTTTAATTACTAAGTGGGCTAAGTGTGCATCTAAGCAAGAATGAAATGTAGTAGTTTTTAACCCAAATCGAAATATGTTATTCAAATGCAAACAAATGGAGAAGAGGTAAAGAGTATGAGTTTTTCACTACTCTATGATGCATATAAGAAGTAACAAGAAGAAAAAGAGATGTTCTTTTTAACCTCTGCTAATGATTTCCTTTTGAAACAAAAAGATAGAAGAGGTAAAAAAAGAAGGAGAAAGAATTAATTAACTTTATGTAAAAATAAAAAAAGTAAGAGAAGCTAAGTTTTTTATTTCTCAAGAAATAAAGGCAAAGAAGAGGGGATGCAAGAAGTGAATATTTTTCTAATGCATCTACATGAAAATTTGATTTTTAAAAGAAGAAGAATGAACCCAAGGAAAACTCCAAGGGTCCCATCGGGCATGCCAGAATGTTTCTCTAGATTTTCACTAATTACATTCAAATGAGAAAGAAACTAAGGTTAAGAGGTTATGGGTTTGATGTTACTTGGATTTAGTGCACACCATATCTAAGCCTTGTGGGAGCTCCTCTTTGTTTGTGGAGGAAATACCTGTAGTAAGAATGAAACTTAAACAAGAAAGATGTTAGAAGAGGCTATGGTGGACTGCTAAGCTATGCGCTCTGTCTTGGAAGCGTGAAGCTCCTTAAGGGATGATAGTCCACTATTTAAATATAAAAGTATTGTAAAGGAAGAAATGATAAATGACTAAAGAAATAGAAAAGTAGATGGTGTGTACCTATTCCTTAAAGTATGTGTATCTCAAAATGCTACAGAAGGCTAGCTAAAGGTTTTATCTAGTCTAGATGGGCTGTTTGGATGGATTTCTAGTTTGCTGGTTCAAAACACAGTCGCTAATATTGGTGGGTCTGCCAAGGTCAGTTATGTAAATGGTGTTGACATCAGTTGGGTTGTTGATGTTAGTCTAGTTGAAGGTGCTGACGTTTGTTGGTCTACCGATGTCAGTTTGAGTTGTAAATGTCGATGTCAATTGGTCTGCCAATGTCGGTTGGGGTCATCAGCCTTGGATGGCTTTTAGAGTATTTTTGAGATAGATAGAGGGGTTTCTAGAATTTTAGAGGTTGGTGTAGGGTTGCAAGAAGGTGAATGAGGTCTGAGGAAGGGTATAGGTAGAGGATTGGTGTGAAAAGGGGGTGAGAACAAGGGGAAGGCCTTTCAGGCCCTCCACGGAAGAAGTCGAGCCTCTTGAAAGTATTTAGAAATATCAATGAAAACTAATTGACAATATATTCTAAAACACTGAAATGAAAACTAGAGTACTTAGCTTTATAAGGTGAAGAACCAAAGGTGTCAGAATAATGATTCATGTTGTGGCTGATGTGACCAGTGTTGTGAGCCAATGAAGCAAACATAGATTGCTTTAATTCAGTAGCTTGAGGTCCTTGTACAATCTTTCAATCTAGCCTCTAGAATGATTTGTGTAGAGCTTCAGTAGCTAGGAGAACAATAGTTGAGTTCTGGTGCTTGAAATCTTAGAGTGTGCATGCCAATCTACAAAAAGGCAGGCTTAGCTCAATGTTAGAGCTTGGCTTATGTAACTGACGTCGGTGATCCTGCCAACGTCAGCATAGAAATACCAATGTTGGCCATGGGTTGATCGATGTTGACAGAGAGAGAATAGGTAAAAGGGCTATTTTTAGCTCTTTGACCATTTTTCCACCTGCCAAGTGCCTTTTCCATTGGCGAATGGTCAAAACAAGGGCTTATGAGGCACGAGAGTTGGTTAAGGAGTTAAGATGGGGTGATAATAGGTCATGGGTAGTTAGGGTTTGGAGGACCTAGTCTCAAGCTGACTCATAGGCTAAGAAATGGTCTTAGGGTGAGGTGTCTAGGTGAGGTGTCCAAGGTGAGGTAATTAATTTAAAATAAGTAGTTTTTAAATTAATAAGGTGTGCAAGTGTGGGTTAAGAGTGTTAACGTTTAGAAGGGGACCAAGGGGGGTTGACACGATATTGGTGTCTACAGGTCACTAACATCAACTTTATGTCAGTTTCATCAACAAAACTATATGAGCCTAAAATTAGTGTCTAAGAGACAATAATATGGACTCAATGATCTAGGGATGTCTAAGTGAGATATCTATCTGATTTGTCATAGATTGATAGGTTATTTTAGGTGTTTGACAACAAAAAAAGAGGGTTAAAATCATAACAGGATTGTGGATGAGAGAATGGTGAATAAAAGGAATATATGTGCATGCAATTCATGTATGGTAAAGGTAGATTTAAATGGAATTGTCAAATGCATAACACCATAATTTAATATCTACAAATGCTACCCTTTTATTCCAGTATTGAAACACAATAAAAATACTAGAGTAGAAGGATAAATCATACTTGTATGTGTACAATACACTTTGTCTTTGGGATATGGATCCAAATTTAAAGATTTTATCCATGAAAACTTGCAATGAAAACATAATAGTCAATGTCTATATGTGAAATATGCAATCTACTCTTAAAATTTGAGAATTTTTTTTAGAGAAAGGAATGATTACATATGTATGTGAGTAAACCATGTTGTCATGTAACTTTTTTGATATTATTCTTCCTTGTTAAATCATTGGAGAATTTTGTTTCCCTATTGAATCACATGAAGACTTGGGTTGACTAGGACCCAAATTGGTGTAACTATGCAAGCCTTAGGTTGGAAATATAAATTCCTAACCCTCATGAATGGAGAATAGTGCTAAGACTACTGAGCATTTTTGAACCTCAACTCCACTAACTCAAATAATTGATCTTGAACCTCAATATGGTGAGGTGGGAACCATATAATGGGTAAACTATGGTAATTCCATGGACATTAAGTGTCATGAACCTTAGTTTACATTATCTTAAAATCATTAATCAACTATTTCAAATGGAATTTTAAATTCAATTTTTCTCACTACCTAGTGCCATTGAATTGTATTTTGTAAATAAATAATTAAAATAATGCTTAATGCAAAAGATGTAAATTTGCATAAATATGTATCATGACTCAATGAATCTGTGCCAATTTTAAACTATCATAATGTATATTTTCATGGATAAGAATCTTTCCCTACTAAATTTATGCCAATTGATATAGAATTATATGCATATACATCCTAAAATTTGAGAAATTGTATCTCATCTATATCTATTAGTGAAAATCTACAATATTTATCCTTGTAAATTATGTGCATCTACATGGCATATGCACTAAATTATTTATAAATATGTAATTTTTAAGTTACATATTCATAAAGTAAATTCATATGCATGACATATTCATGTATCATATGTATCAATTTGTAAATATATATCACATGTCTAAACTAATTTGATATCTAAATCACTCTGAATCTCTAAAATCTATATTTGTACCCAAAATATGATTTTTATTCTCATGAAGTTTTGTGTCTCTATGACAATCCTATTGATATGCCCCCTTTTAAGGTGAGGGATGTATCTTATAATTCACTAATGTCAAAATGGTATTTAACTATATCATGTCATGTATAAATATGTAATCGTGTAGAGTCATGTCACCATGTGGATAATATGTCATCATAGTAATGTTTATGCCATCAAAGCATGTATGTAACATTTGTAATGTAGGGCATATAAAATTTATGTCAAGATAAATTTATCAATTAGGAATGTATTAGTAACCATCATTGATATAATAACTGAATAATCCTATGTAGTAAAGAGGTGTAATATATGAATCATGGAACCACACACAAAGAGGAGGTCCATGATATGTTTCATGGAACCTACAACCTTAGCAAGCTCAAAAAGTGATACAATCTTAATTTTTTTTTATAGATTAGCCCACCCATAATCACAAAATATCATACATAATGTCAAGGGATGAAAATAAGGGACACAAAAATGTTACAAAAAATAAGGCCACATGGCCATAAACAAGGGTCATAAATATGTTGCTAAAAATAAGGCCAAGGGGAATAATCAGTGGGAATAATTTTTTTTCAAACAAGATAAAAATTAATGTTTCACACACAAGGACAAGGGATGCACATAATATAAAAACAATGACTAGCCTATCATGCAAGAGTAACAACATCAATGAAGCATAAATTTTTTTAATACTAGTCTATACTATCCATTTATATCAATATCACATCATATTAAAGTGGCATATCCATGTATCACTATGTAAGATATGATAAACTAAAAAGACACATTTAATAAATCTAGGTAACTCAACATGGTATAAGGTCATATAAAGCTATAACTTATAATACTGTGGCATATGAGATAAGAAGACCCTAGCATTGACATGGTTACTAGGTATAGGAAATATCCTTCATCACACTCATATACTATGAAATACATGTTCATATTAAAAATAATATTACATATACCAAACATGTGATAAATAACATATATAAATAGTATAATCTAGTAATCATGTCATTCTTAGGCCCTAATTTTTTATTTTTTGAATATTCGAATGTTTTTTAATTATTTTGTATTTTTGAATTTATGTTGACACCAACAAAAAATATCTATCATCAAGTCTTAAAAAATATAAGAATGGGAGGTTTTGAACAATTTACAACATGTGTCAAGGCATAATGTGCACTATGTGATAACATGAAAGAATGGAAGTAAAATGACATGTCCCTAATGTATATGTAAATCACAACAATGTATCTCTTTAGAGTATGTGGATTCAAGAGTAAGTATGACCCCAATGGGAATGCATAGATGTATGCTCATGTAGTGTGTATACAAACATATAATACAATGTAAGCCATATTCAATATGCAAGGGTGAGCAAGTGATATGATGTCAAAGGATGTAGACTAGAATCACTATGATATAAGTGTCATGGATGTACAAATTAGGATAAACAATCAAAATTCAAGGGCCAAATGAAAATACAACTAAGGGATAGAAGAATGGTTTATGCAAGAGCATATGAACACATGTGTATACCAAATAGAGGAATATATGAAATATGTAATCAAACAAACATTAATAAGCTATGTACAAGGAATCATGTTTTTACCACTCAAATATATAATAAATGGGTTGGTTATAGGTAATTCCTATATATCTCAACCACCATTCATGTTTGTCATTTGTTGAGTCATAGATTATATCATAATTTGGAATATTATTAACTTAATCATCTTCATCTTCATTGTATTTGCCACTATTGTACCAATCCTCTAGATTATCATAATCATAATAATCCATGTATTCATCATACTGGGATTTTAATTTTGACATGTTATTTCCATCACATGTTTATTTTTATTTTTTTATTATTCTTTAATATGTTCATCATTATCAGGATCTTGCATTGTATTCAAAACTATAAATGGATTAGATATCATTGATCGAGTACTAGGATGAGAAATTATTTCTCCTATTTATTCTTGACTTGGATATGTAGTCACATAATTTTGAGTATTGATTTTATCAATGTAGTCTTTGCATGAAGTAGATGTAGTGATTTAATCCTTAGGAACCATGTTTATACCATTAGTCTTTTTAGGAACATATTTCTTTTGAACTTCCTTCTTGATAACCTATTTTATAGGTATATTTTATCTTGATTTTGTATTTTTATCTTTGAGGTCCAATACCTATTTGTATGATGCCCATGAATTATATGATAAGCATAATAATATATAGTTTTTTCATGTAGGGCATGTAGGAGGAAAAATGATCAACTTATTACAGCTCATAATCCAAATATTATCGCTTGATGACATATTATCCTTATACCAACATTTTAACTCATGAGTTATAGATTATTTTTGTTGTTTTTGAATCCATACTTGAGATATAAGTTTTTTTGTCACATAGGATTTAGATGGAGTACCAAATATGCAATTGACACTAGTATTCTTAGAATTTGTGATATGTGCAATCTTATCTTAAAGTGATGTAATCTTTAGATAAATTTGATTTTAGAATGCCTCTAGGGAATCCATAATATTTATTTGATATAAAATATAAAAAATAGACACAATATTGGTCATAGGTTGGGAAGATTCACTATATATATAATAGTTTTTAGAGATAGGCAAATCATAAGTCATATACTTCTAGATCACTCTTGTATTCTTACACACCACAGTCTTGAAATAGGTCTAGTAAGAGATTTGATTTGGTATATCCATTAGGTTGTGCTACTACATTAATAATTACTTATGCATCATTATTGGTATCATTCACTTTAGGATTAAATTTATTTTGTTTTGAAACTTTTTACGAGAAGTATTAGGGATATATTGAAGCTTATTCATGGTGAAGATATTAATTTCACAATCCTTGATTATATGGTATAAATGGTCAAAAGATTAAAACCATTTGAACATGATACATTCATGTAGTGGATCAAAAAATCTTTGATTTAATATGTTTTTAAAATAATTATTAGGCATAGGGTTTTCCATATTAATGATCATATTCTCATAACAAAACGCATATTCTCAAACAAGTTCACTAGGTTCTTGCTTAATTTTCATAATCTGCGAATAAGTCATTTTCACTAATGGTGATTGAAAAAATGTGTTAGGAATTGGTAAAAAAAAGGGTTCAAGGCTTTCACTAATTGAAAAAGGAAGATTATAGAACCATGTTAATGAATAATCCTTAATAATACATGACAATAACCCACAAAAAATCATTGCTTGTGTAATCTAAACATGTTGCCAGTAATGATCAAAGATGTTCAGGATCACCCTTGTCATCATATAATAGGAGATTAAGATATAAAAAACCTAGAGGTAAGGGATATGCTAAAATATCAAAGGATAATGGATTATGGATAAAAGTATCCAAATTTATTGAATGAATAACTTTAGATGTACCTTGATCTAGTTACAACACCTTAGTCTACAAATCCTAAAAATTATGCTTGAAAGAATGTGTAGTATGCAAAATTGATGATGAAATATGCATACCATTATATGATGAGAATATGCCATATATGTAAGAAGAGGAATGGAAACTTGTGGGAGACCTTGTGTTTCCCCCAAACCTTGGGTAGATATCAAATATGTAACTAGAGGTGTAGATGTAATATTAGTAGCAATAATATAAGTTTGAATACCTATGGTTGGGTTGGTAACTTAAAAAGATTGATTAAAAATAGTTAAGGGATATATTTTCTCCAAATGTAAAGTCCTTAGTTTTGTGTGAAACCTTAGATGATAGGATTAATTTGGCCACTTTATCCACTTCTTAAGGATGTTGATGAAGTACATAATGAAATTTGGACAAGTCTTTGACTTGATCAAAATATACCCCATTAAGTTTATTGGGAAAAATACTATTTTGGGGTTCACGAGTATCTTGATTATGATGATTACCATGTTTTAAATTAGGAATTTAAACATAATCATTAGTTTGTGCATATTCATGAATAATTTCATCATCAAACTAAGAATAAACATAAATCATAAATGGAGAAGGCACACAAAAAGTGACATTTTTAAATTCTTAATACTAGATTTTAGTATCTACACATATATATAAATCAATACAGACAAATTAACAAGATTTTTTTTAAAGGCTAAAAAATGGTTTCAAACCATTTAAAACCTTAAGAAATAATCTCATAAGTGCAAAATATCACCATGAAATTATTCTTAAAAATGGGGTCTATGAGATCTCATGTGAATTTGGTATTTCATATATATGATAAATAGGTAGGACCTTTCAATATAAAATTAAATAGAATACTACAAACATATAAAGAGGTAGGGTCAAACATTATATGCTTATAGAACATGAAATACATTATAAACATCTAATCCAAATTAGGGAATATATAATTATATATATGGATAACCATTTGAAGATTAACATAATTAGAGAAGTAATATAAATATAAAAACATCCTAATAATCTAAACAAAAATGATGGTTGAAAGTGTTGTCATGTTGTTGTCATTGATGTCAAAATGGTGCATCATACAAAGGCATAATGGTCATTGATGTCAAAGATGCCAAGATTTTACTATCAAGGATTATGTCATCAGAAAGAGAATGGTGAAGTGATATAGCCCATAGAAGAAAGATGTTTAGGCCATATGAAGCTTGGTCATGTGGTTTTATGTTTGTATGAGGCTATAAAAGATTATTGTCACCAGAAAGAGAATGGTGAAGTGATATGAGTATGGTGTAATGTATTATATCTTCTTGGTTGATATTTTTTTAAGGTCATGACATGGAAGGAACATGTCAAGTCATCAAGGTGTCTTATAAAGCCTAGTCTAGACCTTGTGAGAAGGTATGTATAAGTATCATGGTAAAGTGAGTGAGATCAGGAAAGTGAGAAGTTGATTAGATTTATATGGGATTTTGAGTTATGGATATAATCCTTAATAATTTTTTTAAGGTGGGTGTTTGAGGGTAAGGATTTATATCTTGGTTTATACTTGGACCCTGGTTGAACTAATGAGGTATCATGATCTGTTGTCAAGGCATGTCAAGGATGATTGACAGTATGTGTTGTGACAATCTTATGAGCATTAAATTTATGTAGTGTGAAACAAAGTATTTTAGTGGTTATGAATGTTTTTTTCTTATTTCCATTATTGATAAATTCATAGGTAGTAGGTCATTAAGGTCAAGTGCTTAGCTTAGGCCTAGTCATGGCATGAAGAGACCTTGTGAGAAGGTATGAGCATAGTGGATTGGAGAGATGAGTGCACACAAGAATGAGTGTTTTTATGAGGTTGATTGAGTATTTTAGTGAGGTGGAGAGTGCATTTATAAAGTCATGAAGGTCAGTTTTAGGGCCTAATGTGGTTTGTAGGTCAAAGTCTAGAGAGCAAAGAGAGAGAATGTGGCCTAATGAAGGGTCATGATCATATTTCAAGGTGTTTTAACTCATGTAAGACTTTTCATAGGTGAGGTATGTTTTTTAATTTTTTTTCATGAATTTTTAGGTTCTATTTTGAAGGACAAGGCATGAAAAGTTGTTTGGAGGTCTCTTGAGTGCTCAGAATGAAGGGTTCTCAACCCAAGAAGGATTTTATTTTGATCATCAACTCATCAAACCTTTACATGGGAAAATAAATATATCATGGTATATGGTTAAGGATAATATATAAAAATTTTATGTATTACTTTTTAGATTAAGGGTTTATGCTTTATGAACGATCAGTAAGAGTTGAAACTAGTTTAAACCCTCTTAGAACCTTAATGAAGACTCAATGTTGAATATGTTTCTCAAAAGTGCTTATGATGGATTGAATTTCTCAGGTAATCTATTAGATATTTTATTTTTATCTCCTAGGTACCTACATGTGATATTGGTTAGAAAGAGGAGAGAGAGAAAATGTTGAGTTATAGGCTTATTTCTGAAGAAGTTATTGTAAAAGTCAAAAGTTGTATTGGACATAATAAGTAAATGGATGGATGAAGAATGTAGAGATTCATGTTTCATTTCCATGAACGTTTATGGATAGGTTATATTCCTTAATTTCTCTAATTTTTTGATCTAATTAGGCTAGTCTCTAAGAGGCCTAATGGTGTAGACAGTGCAAAACCAGGCAATGTAAGAAGTTGGTTTTTGGTGTGTTTTCAAGGTATAATGATGGATAAAATTACAAAAAAATGTTTTTTGTGACTATTATGTCCTATTAATTATTTTTAAATATATTTTAATATAGGTATAGTGGTGAAAAAATTGAATCCAAAATGGCTTATCTATTTCTGGTGTGACTGTGAGGAGAGAGGTCTAGAGATTGGTCTATATGTCTAATATTTGACATTAGACCTTGTTTTTTGTGTGTTTGAAGATGTTTTTGATAAGGTAAGGTAGAAAACCAGGGGCCAAACCCTTTATAGATAAAAAAGGACAAGAAGGCAATCAAACAAAATATGCCTTTAGAGAGACAATGACACTAGCTGAGAAACAATATACACAGAAACAAAACACAAGAAATAGAAAGACCAGAGTTAGAGATGACTCTCCTTACATAACCATTGATTTGAGAATATCATTAAGTTTCTTAGTATTCTCTACATTTTTTATTGTGTCTAGTATTACCCACCTCTTTCATCATAGACATGTTCAAGAGAATTATATTCCAGAGTCCCTTGGCAAAATTTTATTCCAGCCTTTGATTACGATCCTTCAGGGCCCCAATTTTAGTTTTCCAATCAGTCTCATTCTCAATATCCTCACCAACTTCCTTGAAATATATTTTTCCCTTATTGCTAGTAGTTTCCATAGTGTTAGCACCATGCTCCTCAGTAACCTCAAAATCCCTAGTCTCCTGCTTCCCTCCAGTGTCCTCCAAAATTTCTTGGATTTCCAGCTCTTTAGACTCTTCCTCCTGGGTTGCTTCTTCTAAAGCACTTTCTAAGTAATCAATCAGTCTGGCCTTCAGGGTGGGTTTACCAGCAATCCACCCCAACCTTTGAACTCTAGAGGAAAATCATTCCTTATTAATTTTGGAAGACTTGTAATATTTACCACCTTGGCCCCCCATGGCCTTACCTAGATTTTTGTGGGTCCCCTCTGTGGTCTCTCTAATATTCTCTTCCTCTTCATCAACCTTTCTATTCTTACCCTTTTTTCATGCAAAGGAGCTAGGGGTGTCAATAGGGGTCTCTTTTGGGGTGGAGAAAGAAACATCTTTTGTTTTGGTAGGAATAGGGGAAAAATAGGACTCATCAATAGCATTGCCAGACACTGGGTTGGAAGGAATGTCTCCACTATCAATTCTGATAGTCTTGGATGGCTTTAGGGCTCGATGCAAGTTTTATAAGTAGAAAATTAGCCCCTGGTGTAGGAGAATAGGGTTCATATCTAGCTTCTTAGCCATTTTATCTCTCACCCTAAGGACAGAGTGTTATAAAGAGGAGAGTAGGTAAAAAGGGAAACTAATAACAACATTCTGCCTGTAGTGATTTAACAAAGGGAGGTGGTAATTGTAGAACTTGGTAAATTGACCTTTAAGTGTGAATTACTTCATGAGAATGAAGCACACTCCATCTCATGGCTTTAGAAGTTTAGCGTGCTTGAATCCTCCTTGATACGGGATGAGTTCTTCTCCCTCACCCAGAAACAGTTTGTGGCTTGCAAGATCCATAATTTTTGTTTTGCTTTGAAGTTTTATTCCCTACATAGTCATTCTCATGGCCATATAAATCTCCTTTTTAGATATTTCAAAACTAATTCCACCCATCGTGACCCACCTATTTAACTAGGATCTCGCAAATTGCTCGGACAAGTTTTCATCAAATCCATTAAGCCTTTCCAAATATGGGCTAATTCCCCCTTCTTTACAATAATGCCAAACCAGTAGATTATCCTTGAATTCACAATAGGAGATAGGTTCAATTTGAATATGGTCTCCTCCTATTTTGTATTTTCAGACCCAAACTATGGAGTTCCTAAGTTTAGCCTTCAGCTTTGAAATGGTTGCTAACCCTTGTTTCTGTTTATGCATCATGAAGATGTGATGGCTCATTATTCAAAATACCTTGTAGAGATGATGTTGTCTACTCCCATGCTTGGAAATTATGTCCCCTTGATATTCATGATGAGACCCACATGCCTCAACCTCATGATACAATGAATCATGAGTGATTTTCAAGCAAGTACCAAGGTTATCAAGTTCCAAAATCCATGATGGCCCTCTCCAAATGGATCACCTCCGAGAGCTACCCTTGTCATAAATGTGCCTCATTATTGACAAGACATCTCCTTTTGAATAATATCTCTAATTTTTAATGGAATATGAACACCTTGTCACCACACCTTCCAACCTGAAAATTGTTGACCAAGGTTGGTACAAGCATCAACAACCTTGTTTCCCTCTCTGTAAATATGGGAAATCTCAACACTGGAAAACTTCTACAAAATAAATTGAGGTGTTATTAAGGTATATTAAGATCATTTTAATAAATTGGGAGTCTTTAAAATTGGTCATATAGGTGTTGAAGGTCAATATTTCATGACTGTGTTTTTGACAGTCTTGGAAGTTTTGAGTAAGCACGTTACAGTGATGCATTTGAGGCTCTATGCCTTGAGTTGAAGTGTATAATGCATATTGTGATATTTTTTTATGTCATTTAGGTTTTTTATAAGTGATTTATTGTCATGGTTATGTGGATAAATTATGTGTTATCTTTATTTTTTCAAGATAGACTTTTATATGTCTTCAAAGGCCTAATGTGAATAGTGATAATGGAGTGTTTCAAGTGGTGGTTGGACCTAAAAGGTGTAATTTTTATTAGATGATGTTTTATAAGGAATATTTTATTTTTATATGATATTTTATTACCATGTTTGGAGTTTGAAAATTTTCCAAGGAAGGCAAAGTGTAATGTGTGTCTAAAGAAGACCTATTAGGTCTCCATAAGGCCTAAAGGAGGATAAGGCCTAATGAAGGTGTGGCTAACTAATTTGTGTGATTTATTATTGTTAATAACATATTTTAAGATATATTTAATTCCTAATATAAGTGGTTAAGTGAGTGTCTCCTAAAAAGAGGTGTGTGTTCATAAGTTGTCTATATAAACAAGGCATATTAGGCCTATTTGGGTAAGTAAGAGGATTGAATTTAGGAGTGAATGAGATATAAGATCCTTGAGTGTAAGGATATTTTATATAACATAATAAGAGAGTATATTTATTTTCATAAATATCTAATATGAGTTTTTAGTATGAATATCAAGGTGATATGATGTAATCAATCTTGAAGAGACCTAGTTGAGCAAAGAGGCCTAGAAGGTAGTTTGAGAGGGATAAGAGTGTGAAGAAATTAAGATATGGTCATAATATATTGGTTTATAAATGTAGTGTTATAAAGTTTATCAAATCAATTAGGTGTTTGAGTTATTTTTAAGTCATCTAAGGGATTGGTGCCTCCTTGAAAGTAGGTGTTTGCTAAAACCTAATCAAATGGGTGATTGGTTAGTTGGGGTTGGTGTTCCATGTGGAGTTGGTGCTTCATTAAATTAGGTTTTTGTATTATATGAATTTAGTCAATTTTAAGATATCAATCAATTTTTTTCTCCTTGAGGGTTTCCCACATATGTGATATGTTCTTGTATTTCATGTTTATATGTATGGTTGCTTGCGCTTTGATATATATATATATATATATGAATTAGTATTCAAAACATTCATTCAATTACACTTAACATTCATGATACTTTCAAACATATATATATATATATATATATGTTTGAAAGTATCATGAATGTTAAGTGTAATTGAATGAATGTTTTGAATACTAATTCACTCCCCTATATTATCCATTGTGCTTCTATTAATTGGTATCAGATCATGGTCCTTTAAATTAGGCCTAATAGCCTAAAGGATATCTTAGAAGCACACACATAGATTGTGATGATGACAATGTTTTTCATGATAGCAATGAAAATAGATTCATTTCACAAGCTAAGTATGTAAGATATATGTTGAATAAGTTTGAAGGCAAGAATAAATAATCTAAGGTTAGTGATAATAATTTTTTTGATAATGATGATGACTGTGTTCATCAAGTTAGCAATGGAGTTCTATTCTTGGCTAAAGAAGTAGGTTACTCCAAGGAAGAAGACAACATGTATGATGAATAAGTCTATTATGAAAATGAATAAGGATAAGTTGAAGTAGATCTTGAAGCTGAGTTCATAAAAAAACTAGATGATTTGAAACACCTAAAGAAGAGGAAACATGAGTTGAGATCTATGGTCAAGGGTCTTAAGGAACAAATATGTACATTGAGGATTGACTAGGTCAAAGAAGCCAAAAGGGATGAGAATATCATCAAGGATCTCAAGAATCAATTAGAAGGTGCCAATACAAAGTTTAGATCAAAAGAAGTTGAGTATGATCAGTTGAAGATAGAACTAGTTTATTTGAAGGTTGAGCATGAAAAACTCATATATAAGATGAGAAAGTTTGAGAAAGAACATGAGAAGCTAGAATAAGTTAATATCACCAACATGAAATTTAATATGAAGGGAAAAATTAGGCATCCCAATGCAATGAGTTATTCCAATTATTTCAATGGTTGCTATTTTATTTGTCATATCTTTGGTCATATAGTAATTGATTGTAGAATGGTCTCAAAGGATGAGTTGTCATGGAACAATGGGAAGAGTGATCAGTCAAGAGGAAAGAACAATAATATTGTTTTCTATAGTTTTCATAATGTGGGACACATTGAAATATTCTATCCTAATAGAGTTAGAAGGCCCTCAAGACATAACAAGGTATATGGATCTCCTAGAGTGAATGAGAAGGGTCAAACATTTATATGGAAACTAAATATAGTCAAGGTGAGTCATGATCAGTATACTAGTCAAAATGGACTATTTGATAAGGTAAATCAAGTATTAGATGTGAAGGAATGTCAATAATATGTGTTATTTGCATATATTGACAAGGCAATCAAAGGGAATAAGAAGGATGACAAAGTGGATGAGTCAAATTATTCGGTCAAGCTGAAGTGTATTATAAATATGGACTATTAGTCTCATGATTTCAAGATATCTAAGGAAAATGGTTTGGAGATTTGGGTATCTCCTGAGTTCATGGTGTTTTAGTTCCCTATGAAAAAGGGGTGACTCTATTAACATTCATGGAGACACTCATCTATCTGTAGCAACATAAGGTTGTAATCAAATAAGGATTCATCTTGAGAGCATTTTAGTTTGTATATGTTTCAAGGTATGAGTTATGTTCTTTGTAGATTGGATGTATATGATAAGGTGAAAGGAATTTTTATCAGTATGAGCATTCTTTCTAAATATCAATTCATGAGGAGCCATGGTATGGAATGCCAAAGTTTATGCAAGATTCATTTTTAGATTTCCTTTTGCATTGTTATGAGTAGTTTGAGAGTTTAGGAAGCTTGTTAGCTCTAAGGTTTGAAGTTAATAGGAAGCATGGTGAGAGATATAAGGTTGACATCAGGGTTCTGAGGTTAAAAAGTATTTTATTGGTATATGAAAGGTAAGCAAGTATCTATTTGTGATTTTATTAGTTGATAGATAAATTTGATTTGTGTTAAGATTTGGTTTTGGTATCAAGATTATTGGAGGTATTGAGTATGGTCTATGAGTTGTGTTGATTCATATGGTGTGCAAGATGTGAAGACAAAAATGGAAGTCCCAAATTCTATAGTTGGTGTCAAGAGTGTGTTAGCCTAGTGAATGATCAAGAGTTTGATCTTCTTCAGTCATGTCAGTGAGGGAAAGTAATCTTGAGTTCTTAGTTCATTTGAAGAATATCTACTTGGTATAAGGGAGAGATTGGTATCTTTGATTTCTTTGTTAATAGAGTGGTTAGATTTGATATTATAATATAGGTATGCATGGAGTTAGTTGGAGAAAATTCTAGAGCTAAGTTATGACAGAGATCGTCTAGAATTGAGAGGTATCCTATTGAAAAGAGTAGTTTCTAAAGATTGTTTTCCATTTAGTGTATTTGAGAGGTTACATCATCTTAGGGGGATAAAGTGTGTTTTGAATATTTGTCTACAACAACTAGTATTAAGGTGAGTATTTTTAAGCATTCCAATATGTTGTTTAATGAATTTTAGGTCCAAGCATCAGATAGCAGTTTGTGGAAGATATTTTATCATTAATGTCAAAGAGGGAGAAAGACAAAAATGAGGGAGATGATAGTGATCAGGTTGTAGTGTGTTTTCCATCAATGAAAAAGGGGGATTTTGTTGGCATGTTGTTGTCATTGATGTTAAAAGGGTGCATCATGAAAAGGCATAATGGTCATTAATGTAAAATATGTATCATGTCAAGATTGTACTATAAAGGTTGATGTAAAAGGTGACTAATGATATATTGTATTATGTGATATGTCAAGTCACATAATAGTGTTTTATTGATGAGAATTTCTATAAGTGGTGTGAGCATGTGATGTATAGGTCATGAAAGAAATATGTCTAGTCATATGAAGCTTGATCATGTGGTTTTAGGTTTGTAGGAGGATGTGAAAGATTGTTATCATTGAAAAAAGAATGGTATAGTAATATGAGTGTGGTGTAATGCCTTATATATTATTAGTTGATGTTTTATTGAGGTCATAACATGGAAGGAATAGGTTAAGGCATCAAGGTATCTTATAAGCCTAATATAGACCTTGTGAGAAGGTATGTATAGGTAGCATGGTGAAGTGAGTGAGCTCAGGAAAGTGAGAACTTTTTTGGCATTGTATGGTCTTGTGAGTTAGGTTTATAATTCTTCATAAGTGTTTTAAGATGGGTCTTTGAGGGTAAGGCATTATATCTTGGTTTGTACTTAGACCCTACTTGGCTTAATGAGGTATCATGATCTATTATCAAGGCATGTGAAGGATGGTTGGTAGGGTATGTTTTGAAAATATTTTAAGCATAAAGGTATGTAGTGTGAAAGATATTATTGTAATGGTTATGAGTATTATTGTCTTGTTTTCATTTTTGAAAAATGCATAAGTAGTAGGTCATTGAGGTCAAGTGCTTAAGTAGCATAAGCCCAGTCATGGCATGAAGAGACCTTGTGAGAAGGTATGAACATGGTGACTTAGTGAGATGAGTGCAAATAGGCATGAGTAGTTTTATGAGTTTTCTTGAGTATGTGAGTGTGGTGGAGAGTACATGGAAATAGGCATGAAGGTTAGCTTTAAGGCCTAATGTGGTTTGTAGGTTAAGGTCCAGAGAGCAAAGAGAGCGAGAGAGTGTGTATGGACTAATGAATGATTGTGATCATATTTCAAGGTGTTTTATATCACGTAAGTATTTTTAGAGGTGATTTATATTTTTTCAAGTTTATTCATGAAGTTTGAGGTTATAGTTTGAAGGACAAGGCATGAAAAGTTGTTTAGAGGTCTCTTAAGTGCTTAGAATAAAGGGTTCTCAACCCAAGAAAGATATTTTTGTGTTCATAAATTTGTCAAAAATTTATATGGGAACCTAATAAATTCATGTTAGATGGGTAAGGATCATAGATCAAAATTCTAGGTGTTATTTTTTGGATTAAGGGGCTATGCTTTATGAATGATCATTAAGAGTGAAAACTAGTTTAAACCCTCTTAAAACCCTAATAAAGACTTGATGTTGAAGATGTTAATAAAAAGTGCTCAAGATGGATATATTTCTTAGGTAAGCTATTGGATATTATATTTGACTCTCTCAGGTACCTCTAGGTGGTATTGGTTAGAGAGAGGAGAGAGAAAATGTTGAGTTATAGGTTTTTTTAAAGAAGTTGTAGAAGTCAAAAGTTTCATTAGACAATAATAAAATGGATGGAGGAAGAAGGTAAAGACTAATTTTTCATGTCCATAAAGGTTTATGGATAGGTTAAAGTCCTTAATTTCTCTAATTTAGTGATCTAAGTAGGTCAATCGCTAATAGGCCTAATGGTGCAAACAATGCAAAACCTAGCCAATATGAGAAGTTGGTTTTTGGTGTGTTTTTAGGCTAGAATGATGGATTAAAGTGATTTAATTTTTTTTGGGACTGGTATGTCATATTAATGATTTTTAGATAAATTTGAAGTTAGGTATAGTGGTGAAAACATTGGAACCAAAATGGTTTATTTGGTTCTGGTATGACTGTGAGGAGAGAGGTATGTATGTTTAATATTTACCATTAGAACTTATTGTTTTTGTTCTTTAATATTTTATAAATTTCTCTTAGGATCATGTTCATACATTATTATTATTTTAAATTTGTCATACAGGTTTTTAAGGTTAATGTTTCATGACTATGTTTTTGACAGTCTTAGCAGTTTTGAGTAAGCAAGTTGCAGTGATGAGTTTGAGGCTCTATGCCCTAATTTTAAGTGTCTAATGCATATGGAGATGTGTTTTAGGTCATGTATGTTATATATAAATGATTTATTATCATGGTTTTGTGGATAAATTATGTTTTATCATTAGTTATTCAAGATAGACTTTTCTATGTGTTCAAAGGCCTAATGTGAATAGTGTTAATGGAGTGTTTCAAGTGGTGGTTGGACCTAAAAGGTGTCATGGTGATCAAAGGATGTTTTAGAAGGTTTATTTAATTGTTATATGATATTTTAGTAATGTGTGTGGAGTTTGAAATTTTTCCAAGGAAGGCAAAGTGTAATGTGTGTCTAAAGAAGGCCTATTAGGTCTCCATAAGGCCTAAAGGAGGATAAGGCCTAATGAATGTGTGGCCAACTTATTTGTATTATTGATTAATGTTGATAACATTTGTTAATATATATTTAATTCTAAATCTAAGTGGCTAAGTGATTATGTCCAAACAAGAGGTGTGTGCTCATAAGTTGTGTATATAAACAAGGCATATTAAGCCTATTTGGGTAAGTAAAAGGATTGAATTGAGGAGAGAAAGAGATATAATATAATTAAATGGAATGAGGTATTATATACCATTATAAGATGTTATAGGGACTATTATGAATATATAATAAGATTTTTGAGTATGAAGATCAAGATTATATGACCTAATCAGTCTTGAAGATACCTAGTTGAGCGAAGAGGCCTAGAAGGCAGTTTAAGACGGATAAGAGTTTGAAGAGATGAAGAGGTGGTCATAATATATTTGTTGAGAAACATAGTGTTTTTAAGTTTATAAAATAAATTAGGTGGTTAACTTGGTTCTGATTCATCTAGGGGGTTGGTACCTCCTTGCAAGTACATGTTTGTTAAAGCCTAGTCAATTGGGTGCTTAGTTAGTTGTGGTTGGTGCTCCATATGGAGTTAGTGCTTCACTAAATTTGTTATTTATATTATATGAATGTATTACATTTGTATATATTAATTTTTTTAATTCCCTTTGAGGGTTTACCACATATGTGATGTGTTATTGTATTTCATGTTCATTTGTATGGTTGCTTTTGCTTTGATTGATCTATATGTTTGTATGAATGGCTCATGAATGTTAAGTTGAATTGAATAAATTTTTTGAATAATGATTCACCCCCACCCCAAAAAATAATTTTTCTTCCAATAGAAAGCTCAGTTAAACTAAGAATCCACTTATACACAAATTATCACAAATTTTTCAATGCTCATAGCTATTTATTTTGGAGTGTTTTCAATAAAACATTTTAGTTTCTATTAATTAACTAATTAATTTTTTAATTTTTTAGTTATTAAATAATAATTTAGACTATATTATTATAATAATTTATTGATTAACTAGTTAATTTGGTTAATTTAATTAATCCTAAAGAGTTTGGAAGTTGAGATGGAATATATTACAATCAACATTAAAAAAGTCAAGATGTTGAGTACAAACTATGTGAAATACTTGGATCAGTTATAATATTTAATGATTAAGAGGAAAGATGAGTTGTTAAGTGTAGATCAGGAAGGCACTATTAAGTGCACTATGAGAACAATCTAGTTACTTATTGGAAAAGTTAATAACTTGAAACACCAATCGATCATATCCAACTCATGAAGGAGGGATGGAAGACAACCTTGAAAATGTACAATATAAATTTCCATAGCATTTGTTATAGTTGGTGTCATGTAATTTTTCATTCATTTTGTTGTCGATTTGATTTTTGTTGTCTTTTATTTTAGTTTTTGACCAATTATGGCCTAGTTATTTTTTCTTAGCCTAGGTGGATTGTTTTATGTTTATCCTTGATGTCCATCTCTCTCGTTTTGTGTCTAAATTTGTAATAAGGTTTGGGAGCTATCAAAACCCCCTTTTTACCCTTTAGTAAAAAAAATCCTAATGAGTTGAATTGCCTTCTTCCTACCTCTACTTTACCCAAACATTATTTAATAACACTAAAACACATCATTTTTAGAAAGCATTGGATTTAAATTTTTCTTCCTTGATGATGGGTCTTATAGAGAGAATTGAAATGTTGGAACAAATTTATTCTACATAGTTGATTCTAGATGACCCACACAACACAAATCACTATGATTTGTCACCGAAGAGTATTTTTTATTTATTTTATATATATATATATATATATATATATATATATATATATATATATATATATATATTCTTTTATTATAATCCATTTTATTACATGTGGCCACATTTGAGAAGAAACCACTCATGCCATCAACTAGAATCTACAAAATAAACAACCGACACATGACCTTTGAGGTGACAACTAAAATCACATAAAGATTATTTTGTATCCAAAACATGTAATTGTAGGCACTAATATATTTTCATGATTTTGTGACACTTTTTTGTGTCAATTTTTATAAATATCTGATTTAGTTTTGCATTATAATCTAAAATTGATGCAAAGTACATTAGGGTTGACATAAAGTGTGTCAATGATTAATTAACACTAAACCTAGTGAATAACATTGTTCTAAATTTGTTATTTTTACTTGAGGTGATGAATGATGTGTCAAAACATATAGTAAGTGATGCATGCTATGCCAAATTTTATGTTAGGATCATCTAGGTATTCGATCTATTTTTATTTATTTTTTACTTCTCAAAGATGGATATTTAATTATTGTTCTTTTATTTATTAAGTCAAATGTATTTTTTCAATTATAAAATTCATGAAATTTCAATTTATAACCAATAACGGAGGTCATGTGAGTGATCTTAATTATATCTATAGTGATTGAAATAGGTCCATAGACAATGTAAATCACTATACTAATTAAATATATATAAATGGGAATTAAGAATGTCATCATCATTGAAATATTACAGTGCCAATGTATTGTAATCTTATATAAAATCAATGTAATGTAACTTAAACCATGAATATTAATCATTCATATTTAGATATATCGATCCAATCTTTTATAGGCTATTTTATTTATCTTCTTGTAGAATTAAGTCAACCTGTTTAACCTAGTCTTTTACAGATTATTTTACTTTCCCTCATATAAAACTAAGTCAACCAACTCAAATTGATATATTATAGATTGTCTTATATTTTAGTAAGTGTTTAATTTGGTATTTTTATCATGAAACATCGATTTGATGATTCTACATAGCAAAATTAAACTAACATGATGAGTTTCACTCATCCTAATAAATTTAATAAAACACATTCTACGATGACTAATAAAGACCAAAGCAATGTCCATGTAACCACTATGACTACCAATTATGGGACTCATTCCTATTCCATGGCTCTTAACCCTTAATTCATTCAAATAGTACAAGATTAAAGTGACCTTGAATACATAGCTAAAATTATATGTTTCTTCAATGAAAATCCTCAACATAGAGGTAAAGATCTTACAATTGTCTATAACTTCATGATGGGACCCTATATTAGAGAACCCCATTCACCTTCACCTATATTTTACATAGGATTTGGGGAAAGTAATTTCATGACTTATTCCAAACATTTATCTTCTATCATGTATCCCTCTACTATCATGACATCATCCTCCATGTCTTCTTTCACCTCTATGCTAAATATTTATACAAACATGGTAGGTGTGACTTTTAGTGGGTTTATTCCAAACGCCCACACTGATAACCATAATGAATCCACAACTAGTGCCTTTCATGCCTCTAAAGCTTCTAATTCCACTAGTGCATCTCATATATCATGACCTTATTTTGATACATTTATTTCACTTATTTATTATGGTTTTGGTTATGAACTATTTGGGACATGATTATTTAATTTTACCATTATGATATAATTTTTTGATCTATGATTTGATCCATTAAGATTTTTTGATCCGTGAGTGATCAGATGGATATTATAAGATAGTTTTTATATGTAGTTTCATAGTAACATTAAATATTTAATGCTTAGTGAGTTGTTGATTCATAATTTAGTTCAATTATATTAATATATTTAATGTTGTTATTGCATTTATTACTCTTATATATTGTAGATTTTACTAATGGTCTATTATGATCATAGGTACATGATATGAGCTAGGTTGGATGTGAATTCGACTAGTCAAGTGAGGCCAAGAAAGTGAACAAAAAGAATCATTGAAATTTACATTTCAAAACTAAGATTTGATTGTTATTGATACTTTGAGTCATTTTTTATACTTGATTTATATTTTTGAGTGTTTTTATTTTATTGAATTTGAATAAATTATCATGTTGGAACATTAGTCAATTTTGAATTCTTGCTTGATCATTGCTTTACTCAGTTGATTTTGACTCTTAGAACTAGTTGACACTTGTTGACATTGTTGAAACGTATTAATCGTATTGACTATGTTAGTTGTTATTGAGTCGATCATATTACTTATCATTGTTGGTTTTCATAATTGAATTTGTTTTTGATGTTATTTTATTTATTGTTGAAGACATGACTTATGTTGGACTCTTCAATGACATACTAATCACAATCATGTTTCAATTTAGCATTAAAAGTATTAACCATTGTTATTGTTCAAAGGCATTTTAACATTTAAATTTGTCTTGGAATTATTTTTTAATTACATTAAGGTCCTTGCTGTGGTTTTTAACTCTTATTGGCATTAAATGTTTATAAGACCAAGTATTGGCTTTGATTTGATATAAATTAAGGGCCATGACCCACCATGGGTATGGCATTAGTTTGAAGTGTTTGTTTTAATTTTGACTTTGGGATTATGGAATTGGATAGCCACTCAATACAAATAGGTCAAGACTCTTCCAACCTTATTAGGGTTATTTCTTGGTCATTTTGTTTTATCACTTTAGGAAGCCCTATGGTTGGGGAGACTCTATCATATTTTATGCATGGAAGGTAAGGGAAATAGAGAGGCAGTTAGATGCATAAGATTTCTTCAGAGTTTGAACTGTAGTATTTTATCTACCTTGTCAGCCATGCCATGGGTTTTTATGGAGATTTATGTTAATTTAAGTTGGATTAAATGGGCCAACTGGTCTTTGAATTTTTTTATATGAAAGGTTGGAATTTTTTTAAGGTAATAAAAGAAAGAAACTTGCCATTCTTTTGCATTTTTATTGTTGGGGTCCAAGTGAGTTGTGTATTAAAATTTTATACACCTATAGATGTTTATTTTGATCATTAGCATATTTGGGTTTAATCGTAATAGCTTGAATTCATTTATGAATGCATAAATATAAATATGGTTTTAGTTTTTATATAAACCATGTATTTTTATAAAGTGTAATTATCTGTGGAGGCTGTTGGTCTTGTTATTTATTTTCCTATTTATAAGTTTGGGTTATGGTGATGGCTATTTATGTAGATTACATTTTAAATCTATAACCTTAGGGTTTAAGTTTTAACTCTTATGTTAAATATTTTTTGTGGACTTAAAAGTGATTATGTAGGTTTAAATATGTAATATGAACCACCATGATTATGAGGTTTTTCATTATGAATGTTTTTTCAATCTTTATGAGTTGACTACATTTACCTTATCACTAGGGTTTTGACTTGAGTCTAGTTTTCTTCTATCATATAGAAATGATTTCATTTTTGAGTTGACTCAATTTTTTATTGCTTGTATAATTTTGACCTAGATCAAAAGGATTATTATTATGATTTAAAGACATCATATTTTTTAGGTTGTTTGAATTTTAAAATTTGTATGAATGAATTATATTTTTATCATTATCAGTTAATGATAATGATCTTAGGATCTTATATCATGCCTTGTTGGTCAATATTAAGATGGAACTTTAATATATTTGATGTTATTTTATTTGAATAGTGTGGTTGACCTTATTTGTACTAGCTAGGTGAATGTGTTATTTTGCATGAGAACTTGAGTGGAGTTTTGATGACACATTTAGACTATTTTAAGTTTAATAGTCTTGTTAATGAAGGTTTTTGATGTTATTTTAAGTATGTTGTTACTTTTATTCTCAAAATTTATTTATGTCATTTAAGTTCATTCTACTTAGATGGAAATATTTAAAGGATATTATTTGTATTTGGAGTTATTAGTAGTAATAAAATTGCATTTATTTTGGGTGTTGTAACTTAACAAAGGATTGAGGATTAAAAGTGTAACACCATGGATTACATTCTCAATCTTTAATCTTAAAAAACTCTAACATGAGATTCAACAATTGGAATAATTAAAAAGGTGTTAGTATTGTTAATCAAGAATGTAAGCAGTGTTGTTTGAATGTTTTCATCAATTAGTTTTGTTAAGTCAAGCTCGATAATCACCATTATCTTAATCATTTATCTCATCTAGAGGGATTCAGATCTAACTGATGGATGGGGTGGTCTAAGGCCACTTATGGTTGGGTTCATTAGGACTGAAGAGGTGGGCATTTGTTTCATTAGATTTGCATGCGGAAGATTGCTTAGATGTACTTCTCCTAGGTTTTAAGTATTTTAGTATTTAATGTAATAAAAAGGATATCAATTATAAAATAAGTTTATTTAGCATTGTATAATTTAATTCTTTAATCATATTGATGTTTTCAATAATGGTATGCAATATAATTATTACTTTAGTTTGCATTAACAAGTTAATAATATTCAAGATTGATTTGTAATTATAAAATGGAGTTTGATATTTTAATTTTCAATCCATTCATCATGAGTTTCCATAAATAAATGGTTTATGGAATATTGTTTTGGCATTTAAAAAATGTGTATTTATATTTTTTTGAGATCAATTTGCATAATTATTGATGTAGTATCATTTAGTTTTGAGATATTTGTTTTAGACATAATTTTATTTTAATATCAAATTATTATTCCTACATTGAATTTGTTGATGCATCTCTTCACATGATTTGAACAAATTTCATTGAGTTATATTATGGGGAAAATGTGCATGAAACCTTATAGGTTTATAAGATTAAGGAATACTATTAGCCTTCTTGTCTCCTGTAGATGGGATTGAGTTAGTTGGTTATTGTTATGATTTCTTAGTCTTTATTTTTAATGGAAGTTGAGAGATTCATTTACGTATCAATATTTTAATGTTGTGTTAATTAAGATGAACAATGAATTTTTAGAGTTATGATAAGTTTATATAAAGTATATTGATATATATATTACTTATTTAATTCAAGTTGAATTAATTATTTATCATTGAGATATGTATTCATTAGACTAAAATAAGACAAGACCTAACTTAATCTTTGAAATGTTTCAATTATGAATATAGATCCTTTATTAAGATTATTTTAAGTACTTCAAAACAATCATTTAAGTATAATATTTTCTTAAAGGGTTATTCATAACATAATCATTTGTAAATATGATGTTGTGTCTTAGCCTTGAATACAAATATGTTTAGCATGTTAAGGAAAAGTGTTTGATTTATGAGGTCTCTCTTTCTAATTTTTCAAATACTTTTAAACGGGAATAAATGACATCACTATTTAAGTGATATAATGGTTATGGAAACCTTATTGTAACTAATTGAAAATATTTAGTGGAATAATTGAAAACTAATATGCAATTAGTTAAGCACAATCTCATCTAGGAAAGTTAATCTCACAATAAGATTGGAAACACATAAACAATTCAACATCTTATACTCCAATGGTTATTTCAATTGAAGTGTGATGTGTTTGAGGAACATTTGTTTCTCACTTGGAATGAATTATGGAATAAATACAAGTATTCTTATTTCTTATAATGACAAATAATTGTTAGAGGTTAATGGCTTGAGTTTTAATCATTAAGTTGGAATTGGCAAACCTTCCATGGAAGATAAGAATAGAAATGTTCCAAGTATTGAGGGATTAACCATTATTTAAATTGGTATTCTAAAGTGCATTGATCTAAGTTGAAACATAATTCATTTAAGTAACAAAGTTTAATTAGTAAACCTAATATAAGCACATAGAGTTCTTTGTAACTCATGAGGAAATTAAATCAATGAATGTTTTAAATTGTGTGTGCACAACCTCTTATAAGGTCTGGATGAATTAATTAAGTTACTTAATTAACACATGTCTTGACTTGACCAATAGGGCTAAGGCCATGAGACTAAACTTGCCATGAGAAATGGATAAGTTTTTCTAAAATTAAACATAAGCATGGTTGTTGAAATACCTTAAGGGCTAAATAAATTTGTATTAATTAGGTAAGCTTCCACAATACACTTATTCATGTGATCAAATAAGTAACTAATAATCTAATCACCATAAGCTACCTATTAGGATGATCTTTGTTTCATCCTATGCATGTATTATGTTTTTGTTTAAGTGTTCCAAAGCTTTACATTAATTTTGTAAATATTCCTTTCCTTGGACCACTACCTATTACATGTGAGTTTGGTAGATCTTGATTATGCAATATTAGTATGATGATTCTTTTTTTGAATCTATTTTACTTCTTATAGTTGCTTTCTAAATTTTACTATTTTACCCAATGAGGTACTGGCTATTTTTTTTAACCTATATAGGTACCCTAGTAAGTGCATAAGTTAGTGATAGTTATGTTAGGAAGGCCATAGTTAATTACGTGGATAGGAGTGCATGAGTGTACCTACACTTACCCACTTCTATCTGATTACTAAGTGATTAAAATTCTTCCTAATGAAGTTATTTTTAGTTTATGGACTTGGTCTATTTCTTATGTTAGCTATGACATAGCTATGGATCTCATTATGTTTTTTGTGCTAAACTATGCTTAAATATTTATTCTGTAGTTATTTATCTTAATATTATAAAAGAAATTGTGGTTTTTACATCATGATACTAATGCATCTCAAACCCTTAATACTTCACATAATAATAATGCATCAAAGTTTCTTCCTCTAAAAAAAATAGCATTCAAAACAATAACTTATTATTACAAACTCTTAACCAAATGGCTAGTTTTTAAACTAATAATGTTAACCAAATCATGAAAATTCAAAACAAGTTATTAAATATCCAAAACCAACCTCTACCTACTCAATAGGGAATGTAAAATCCTAATGCACCCCCATAAGCCCTTAGAGATGCACATGGTAACCTTATACCATAACCCCCACTATTTAAAAAAACTATTAAACACCTAAAAAATAAACCTCTTGTTCTTAAAATTACAAACATTGAAATAGGAGGAATAATTCCTACTATCACTTATAATGGATCTATGGATCCAACTTTGCATTTGAAAACCTTCAAAAATCTATATAAAGATTGGGTTAAACTAAATACCTTTATTTCTACCAAACTCTTAGCTAAAACCTTTTGAAAGGATGATTTAGATTGGTATAAACAACTTAAAACTCATTCCATCACTATCTTAGATGACTTAGTCAATTCTTTAGTCAAGGAATTCTAAACTAGTGATCTTCTAGAAAATAACTTAGCCCACTTTATAAATTATAAACAATTAAATTATGAAATGGCACAAGGATTAATTTAATGATGGAAATCCTTATCTAACATATACAAGAATAATATGTTTGATGAAAACCTCTTTTACATATTTACTAATTTTATTCATCCTAAACTACAATATCATGTTAGGACCCTTTCTCCAAGATCCTTGGAAGAGGCCCTTGTCCAATCTAAATGTCAAGATTTCCTTATACATCAATTTTATCCTTCACACCCTTCAATAAGAAATTGAATGCTATAAAAATCTATAAATAGATATATAATTAATGATGGTGTTAAAAATACTTATGACTCCATACACAATATCTAATCCATTACTCCAAATAATACCATGGAACATAATCCTCAAAATAACAATAATTCTCATCCTAATTCCACATTTTTTGAATGGAATAATATGGATGTAAATAATCCTCTTTCCTTAGAATAAATTCAAAATAATATTCCATGGCCTTCTCCATGAGATCTTGATCCTACATGCCCTATCAAACACTAGTATGATCCCCACAAATTTTTTTGGTTCATGTAAGTTGGGGCCATTCTCATGGAACTTGTCACCAATTACAAAATTTTTTTATGGATTATCTCCTTGGACCAAACTTTGACCATTATTTTTTTATACATAAATTTCAACAAGATTATGAAATATAAGCTAAGGCTCATGAAACCAAAACCAAAAATGAATGTTTAAATTTATCTAATGCTCATGTATTGATTTACAAGGATCCTCTTGTTAACCATAAAGATAACACTAATCAACATCCTATTACCAACAATGTTAAAAGTAATATATATCCTAATATGAATGATGATAATGTTTTATACATGAATAACATGAGGAAAGGAGTTTCATATATTGATCAATATTCAACCTCCAACTATAAAAAATATCCAAAGTTCCACATTGTTCAAGACTCTTACCCATCCCATCTCATTGAATTGGGGCATAAATAAACAAAAAACATGCAAGTATCAAATTAAATAATGTAAATTAATAATAACTCTCATACCGTTGATATAAGCTCTACTCCCCTTACAAATAAACTACCTCAAGTGGATACCTCACAAATGTTAATTGGTATTTATTCTACTCAAACACAAGAAATTACCAAAGATATAACCACGTTATTGAAGATAGCACAAGTACCTTCAATCAAACCATCTTAAACAAACCTAAAACAAATATATCTTATCAACATAAATTTCAATGCACTTTCAACTTACCTTCAAAGGATGTATTGAAACATTATCTAATAATACTCTAATAGGTTATGATGAATGGGATCCGATAGTAGAAATTTCACATCTCCCATATCCCATCTTAGATTCATGTTTTACAACTTATGATAACTTCACCTCATTATCATAATTGACTATTGAAATTAGTATTTTAAATGAACATCCATTGTTCTCTACCCATTGGGAAAAAATCTACCTTATTAGGATCTAAAGATAACATCCTTTAATAATTTGAAGAAATGTCTATCCATGTTGACCAAAAAATAGACACTTCTCTTTTGCTCAAATTACCTATCTCTTCCATGATTATCGATGAGATATTAATTTGTGTAGATGATCCACCATTATTCATTAGTGTAAAAATAGGATATATCCAAGTTAAACAATCTTTAATCAAAGACATATTATGAACGTATGTTTCTTCCCTTGATTTTATTAAAACACTCAAATACTCTAAATGTAACCTTAAATCCACACAAAGTACATGTCACGGATACGATAGAAGATAAATTCCTCCATTAAGTTTTATTTGCATTTGTATCATGGTTCCCCCAGTCATGATATGAGTGAAATTCAAGATATTTAATTTTTCACTCTCTTAAAATATCTTATTCAATCGACTTTAGACACATTGCATGAGAGTAGTTACCTCATCCACATGCCAATGTGTTGAATTTACCTATAATGGTGATATATACAAGATTCAAGGAGATATAAATCCTTGAACTTTTGAATAATTATAAGAAAGAGGTGTTTTCAAAATACCCACCCTTGAACCCTTACCTAACATCCCATTTTGTCAATCACAATGTTTCAATTATCATGTTAACTCTACTAGAGGTTATAATGGTCATCCTGGATCAATAGGAAACATACCACCTAACCTTTTAGATTAAAATGATGATGAACCACATGAGATAAATTTAAAAATTAAAACTTATAATATCTCTCCTACATTAATTGCTCAATCAAGTCCTTCTTTATGACCTCAATCTCATCAACTACCATGTAACAAAATTTTAGTTTCCTTAGTAAAAACTAGAAATTCTATCACCATGCCTTTTCAACCAATAAAATCATTGGTGCGTGTATTATTAAATTTTTTAATCTTTATTATTATGATGGATATTATTTAGATGATCTATTTTTAGCTAGTTTTCTCAATCTATAGATGCAAAGAAACATATATATCATTCTTATTTACAACATTGTCTTAGTTATATTCACATAGTTCCTTATCTTGATATAGTACCTGATATTAGTTTTTTTTATGTTCACAAGTCTAATATGGAGTACACATACACACTACTTTTTTAATCACTATTGAGCCTCTTCAGAGTATGTTTATAGACTATACCATGAAAATATTGTACCAATTTTCTATATATCATGATCCTTATAGCTTATTTCCTCCAAAGATGTTAGCTACATTACTTTGACCTATAATGAGTTCATCCATTGATGTGGATTAGCCTAGTGTTGACCTATTCTAAGTTTTATTATTAGTGACAACATACTACCTTTGTCAAATTTAGATCATTTACCATCATGATGGGTAGATGAGCCTTATTTTGAGATCCATAGAGTTATCAATCACTAGGCCAAAGATTGTAGTGCATACCAATAGTAGTAGGCATCCTCTTTTGCTACCACAAATAACCAACCTTCACCATTTACTACTAGACTTACGTATTGATATCATGGTACACATAACCATTCTTCTACCCATTATTAACAACTCAAAAAATACATTGATACACTTCATCCAACTATAACATAGCTAAAAGACAAGAGTCTACTACCTCCCAAGGTATTCCCGGAGTATATTTCTCAATATGGGGAGGTTTATTATCTTTGGCATCAGTACACTACATACCATATTGATATATGTCAAATCTTTCAATAATATTTTAAGGATTTTCCATGGCCTACACCTTCAATGACTCAACCTCCTGATTTAGGTCATTCATGGACAAAGGTTCATCCTCTATAGCCTACACCTTTACATATATCTATGAATACCATTCACACTTTGACACCTATTCCTTGCACTGAGAATCCCACACAAGAGATACCTCAACAAAATCACATTGATTATAGCATGCCTACCTTTTATATAGAGATGATATAGTAGGAAGTCTTTTCATGACTTTATGTGAATATTTATTAGACTCTAATTAAAGTTAGAATTCAATTACACAAGGATGTGTTAGATGCTATGGATGATATTTGGATTGAGATTTATTAATATTTGTGAACACATCATGGTGTTATATCACATTACTATATGATTTAAATTTGATTTATGAGTATATATGGATATTTTGCTTATTTATTATGTTTCATGGGTTATTTTATTTTATCTTTCATAATTTTTAATTTAAAATGAATATCTCACTCATTAATCATATGGTTTGGTTTCCTTTTACATGGTCTAATTGATCTTCAAAATTATTTATCTTATGCTTGTTTTATCTTTTAAAAGTAAGATAGTTATTTTTGTGACATGGTTCTTAAACCCACATCCCTTATGTATCCTATCTTTCCCATATTATCAAGTTAAAAAGCATACTTCTCATTGTATCACTACATACACATATGTTTTTTGATCTTCATCTATCCATTGTTATTTCCTTATTCACACTAAGCAAACATAAGGTTAAGAATTGATATCACATGTTGGTTTTTAGGCAAACCTAATTGTTTAAAAATACATGTCAATATCTCTAGGTATTTTAGCTCTTATAACCAAAGCCTACATCTCATATATATATATATATATATTTGTCACTTTTATCACTCATGATTGATTATTCTGAATCTATATGGAGGAGGAATTGAAAAATCTATAAAATTTAAAATCTAGTTCATTTAAATAAAAGGAAATGATCAAAAGTGAAAAATGAACACTCAAAATTAAAAATTGAACTAAAATGTGTGATTCATATCTAATCATATCTCCTATTTTTAATCAAAGCTCAAACTCCACATTTGTTCTCATATTAGAGCCTAAGTCTATTGGGGTGTGGTAGGCCAGTAGATTGGAATATGATATTTCAAAATTATATATAGTGTTACCTATTTTCTCATGTAGTAACCAATCTTCTTAGTATACTGATAACTCTATAAGGGGTCCTGAAGAATGGGGAACATGATGTGGGAAGGTAAGTACATTTTATTTTCATGTATAAATTAACCTTCATGATTTGATCCTAGTACTACACTTATCTACCCATAAATTTTTGTGTTTATTGTGAATAAATACTTTCTGTATTTGGCATACACTAGGCTCTTAGTGTGCCCCAATTTATCTATTATGCCTAATGTCTAGTAAGGTTTTATTACAAAAACCTATGCCATGTTTCTTACACTCCCTAATTCATTACAATAATCCCACTATTTCCCCTTGATGAATGTGTTTTGTTAACTGATCATACTCCTAGGGTTTTCTTTTGTGAGTTGTAATATAAGACCTTCAATAAGACCAGGCCTTCCTCACAAAAATTTCCTAATAATATTCCCAAAATTATCATTTACTTCATTGGTTTCTCTTTTGTGAGTTGTAGTATAAGACCTTGGATAGGACTAGGCCTTCCTCACAATACATTCTAACACCCTCATATCATGATTAGTCATAGTAATAACTATCAATCTAGGTATTTTGTGTTACATTCTTGATTATTTGATTTTAGTGTGTCTTAAATTTTTGTTTCTTAGATCATGTTCATACTTAGTATGTTTCATGTTTTCTTATCTATCTTCGTTTTGCATGCTTTTTCCAAAATATTTGATTATGTTTTACATTATGTTTCATTTTACATACTTTCCATCTTGATTTAGTAAGTTTTATTTTATCTAACATATTAAACATTCCTCAAAATTATTTAATGTGTTTTATACTAATTACATTTGTAATACATACTTTTTCAAATACTTGATTTTTAAAGTTTATTTTACAAATTATTTCCTTTATTTTTGTTTTACACATTTCCCATCATGATTTAGTGTGTAATAAATGTTTATTACTCTTTTATACATCCATGTTACACATTTTAAATTATACTTGCCTCCTTTATCATTTTGTTAACCATGCATTTGTTTACAAATTGATAGAAAATAATCTAAAAACATCACATATTTTCTCATAGCATATAACAGAAACTCAAATACATGTTCTACAAAGAAAATATACATCCATAAACATCCATGATAAATATAAAATAATAAAATGTAGAACCATATATATCCATAGATCAAATGTTTGATACAATAAAATTATGATATAAGTAGAATAATATTAACACCTCTAAGGTTATGCTCCATCATGTCTATATGGTGGATAAGCCACACTACCCATATATGCTTGTGACTATCCCCTATGAATGTTACACTATAATTATTGTACATAATATAAGTCCATCAATATATCCTTGTAAATTTTCCACTTGGGTTGGTACCTGTGCTAACTACCTCATTGTTTCCATATGAGTAGTTTGCTCCTTAGCTATTATCTACCATTTTTGTAGCTCTCCATATCCTAATCCAAGGGGAAACTATATGGCATATCCTCATGTTTACATTTCATGTGCTACCTCACCAAATAATAAAAAATAAGTCACGTACTCTGAAGTGGATGGTATAATAGGATCAACCATAATTATAGTATTGTGTTTTGATAGTACACCATAAAAAATATCATGATGGGCAGCTCATATTATAGCACCCCATCTAAACTCTTCCTTTATAGTCTCTATAAAATAAAAACCAAATGTACATTAGATCTCACATAAATATAAAATATCCAAACATATAGCTAAACACACACACACACACACACACACACACACAACAATATATCTAGTCATCCAGTTTTCAATGTAAAATAATAATAAACACTTACCAACAATGGTATCTCCAATAATAGTTTCTCCATCCACACAACCTCAAATTACCTCTCCATTAGCATGTCTCTAAGGTGCCACAAAACCAAGAGAAATAACTTGAGCATGTTATAGACCCCTCTAGATTCGATGCTCTATCATCCAAATTTATGTTTCCTAGGTTGTAAGATCTCTCTACTTAGTTTCCTCCTCATGTGTATCCACTACCACCCATTGATGTCTACATTATTTTGGTACCGATGGTGGTAACTATAAAACCTATTATGGATTAATAATAGATATAATTTCATCCTTAGTATCAACTACTACCATCTCCACATATGTATCTACTACCTCCTTGGTAGTAGCTCTTGATGCTCTCAATTATCATCTCTAACCTATCCAAGGTCTCAATCACTATGGTTTTATAACATGTAAATCCATAAGTACTCTCATGCCTCCACTAAATCTTATCTCTCTCACATGACATGTCTAATATTTAGGCATGACTATCAAATTTTTAGGGTGTGGAAAGCTAAATTATCTAGGTAAAATATTAATAGGCTATGGATCCACCCATCAATTATAATGACCAGTGATATAACATGAGCTAATAAAAAATAAATTATAGGTCAAGTCAACCAATTATCATCAATATCTATATAGGGCATCCATATAACATATTTAGGGGTAACCATATATAAGGACAAATTATGTGGTACAACATGTACAACATGGTCTTATCACCATTTAATAACACAAGGGACACTATCATTGACATCATTGGGCAACCTAGTTGGTCTATATATGAGAAATGTCTCATAGATCCAACTACACAATAAAATAATGGGGACCATAGTATTCTACCCACATAATAGAATACCATATATATCATGGAACAACTATACCTAAATAACTGACCCTAGGTCATACAAATTACCATGCTCTAAAATTGAATGACATAAGGCAACCACATACAATGGAACCTTACCATCCAACTTGTGGCAAAGCACACATGATACCACAAGGCCTATCACTACCTTTTAAATATTTGAAATTGTAGATATATATATACACATCAAATAATCATACCTACAATCCCTAAAAATACCTCACAGAGTCATCACCCATAAGGCTAGGGCTTGTCTCTCTAAATCTAACTCAGGGGCATCATAGATAATAGGGGTAAAAATAATAGGAATTTCAATTAAATCATAAACATCCTCTAAAGTGATGCCCACCTTTATCTTGTCCTTATCCACCTAACATCATAAAGTGTTGGTTAGTCACTCTCATATTCCAAATAACATCTTAACTAAATCAACATTGAGGGGGATTCTATGCATCTGTATGATGCCACCAAAACCTAATGATGTCAACCATGTGTTGTCATCTATTATTAATATATCTAATAAATCATGTAACCTTGTTACATCTATCAAGCACTAGAGTCTGCATTATCTTTGTAAAATTCTAAACAATAAAGGATGTATTAGTCCTTGATCTAATATAATCAATAAAATACACTTTAAAATTAATTACAATAATGCTTAATTTAAAAATTAACTTCTTTATCAACCTATTTTGGAAAATTTTATACCACTTTCTACTATGTCATCCATATACTTCACTATGTTGGTTTAAAATAACAAATTTTATACTAAATTAGCCAAGCAATAAACTATATTGGCCATTATGTCACCATTATAGCTAATACAAGCCACTACTACATAGGTTTCTAGGTTACAAAAATAATTTGACCCACTGCTACACAGTCGACCATGTCATTATACTATGTCAACCACTTCATACAAAGTAAAACATTCTTACAAACTATGTCAGCCACTTTCATACATTAATAGATTGCCCAGTATGTATGCATTCAACCACTTACAATTTTCAAACTAGATTGACCTTCTTATACATAGTTATTTACTTATGCTCAAACTAAATTGACCATTTACTATGCATGTGATCATCTTTTTTCCCCTTTATTTTTTGAACTAAATCAACTTGGTTGACTTTGTTAAATTACTACAGTGAATTTTTCCCTATTTATCATTAATGCCTTAGGCATTTATGACTATTTATTATACCTACCCATTGACCATCCTATTTTTTAATCTACCCTAAAAATTCTTAAGGAAAATTATTTTCTATGAATTTGCCCCACTATCTAAGTTTTCAAATTTACTATGCTTTCCAATAAAAGCTTGTAAAAATTCAAAAATTAAAGCATCACCTACTTGAGCTACACTAGCTGTTGTTGTTATGCATCCCCTAGCTTAACATTATCATCTCTAAGCCATAATATTACTATTCACTCTCCTAGTCCTCTCAGAGCTCTATTTTTCTCATAATAGTAAAATTACAAATAAGTAGTTTAAAAATCATATTTATATATTTTAATTTTCAAATTATTTAACTACCAAAAATGTTCTAATAAATTCTAAATTTTTCTCATAAATATGTGTTTACTAGCTCTTTTTTTGAACCAAAATATATTCTAGAATCCTGATATTGTAAAGAATTTTTATACATATAACACATATTTTTATAAAAAATATATATTTTTTCTCTTATTTTTCAGGTTTGCCTAATGTTCCCTACATTATATGCCTCTTCTTTTCTCTCACATGGTTTCTCTTCTACAACAACAAGGTATGTATTTTTTAATTCTATCATTTCAATTACTCTTATGATTAGTATTATAATTTTTATAGCTCAGTTATGTGGGTTGTTATGGTCTTTTCCTAAAGCACCGTCCCATGTTTCAATTGCATGACATGTGATGAGTTTCGAGTGGGGCATATGTATACACATAATATTTTAAAACTTAATTAGCTACTTAATGCTTTCTCTCTTTTAATAACCCATCAAATATTAATCTCCCTAAGTCCATGCCTTAAAGGGTACACTGGGAAAGGGTTTGGTAGAAATTTGGTGCTTTATAAGATTGTTGGCCCCCATACCACCATTTAAAACCAATGAAAGATACTCCTATTCATTTCCTTGGGCATTGAAACCCCACTTATATACTTCCCTAAGTAGTTCACTACCCTAAATATCCCCTACCTAATAAAAAACCCCTTTTTACCATTTCCCCTACTCAGTCAATTACATCAACCTTGTTTTGATATTTACCACATGTTAAGGAACTATGTTTACTTAAAATAATATAGTTTGAGACCTCACAGCTCTATTTATGACGTAATAGCTCTATTTCCAACCTAACTAGGTTGACTAGATTGACTTCATTGGATAAAATCTTAGGAGGGTTTAAAGTGAATCCATGGCTATAGATACCCTTTTCATTTCATTTCTAATAGAGGATTAATACATTATGCATCATTACTACTCATAAATATGCTTATATATTTAATATGAGGTTTCATTTCTTATGTTTTTACCTTTGGATAAGTAGCACTTGTCTTTTGGAAGCCTTGGAAGCATAAGAAAGGTCTTGTAGCCTAGAGTTTATTTATCCTTATGATCCTTACAATCCCATAATAACTTTTTACAAAGAACCATTGGCCAAGGGAGAGATTGAGGCACAGAGGGTTCACTTCAACCAAAGTAAGTACATTCTTATCCCTTCATATTTTGATAAGTAGATGTTGTAGATTTAATATATATTAGATTGTATCTCTCCTCAATTAGATCATTTCTATGTTATAGATAGATTTATCTTTGCATGTTTATTATCTTCCCCATTTATGACACAAGCTTTGGTGAGAACTAGATTAGATTGCATATGAATTTACTAGATTATCTTGCATAGTTTTTTAGTATATTAGCTTGCTTAATATTATTTACAATCGTAAAACCTATCTAGGGTTATCACAAGATGGCATTTGACTATAGGCCTTGAAAACCTCTCTTTTTCCATAGTGTGACAAGAGATCCTTAGTGTAGGTTTATTAGATCCATTATTGGTCATGACCCTAATTTAAATGTATTCCCAAGCATACTTTTTAGTTGATTACCTTCTTTGAGATTGAATATTATTGAGTAGGATGAGTTATAGAATTATCTATTTTCCCTTGCATGCACAAGGTTTTCCACAAGGCCATGATGAGATCATTGAAGATTATATTTTAGTATTCAAGAATAATTTGCATTATCTAAATTATCAACCTTTGAATTTTGGAAAATAATTCATCTTTATTATGGGTATTTTATCTCCACTCAAAAAAAATATCCATGCATAAACTTTATACTTATTTTGAGAATTCATACATGGACATGTTCAAATATACATGTGATCTAAATTCTAAAACACATAAGGCTAAAAATATAAATGAATCAAGGCCATATTCACACATGAAGTTACCAATAAAATAATGAAGTCAAATTTCACATCAAAAATAAAGATTCAAATTAAATTCTCTCATAAGAGGTATGAATTGATGGAAATAAATACCATTAAAGAAGAGAAAGATACTTAATAAAGTAAAATAATTAGTTTATAAATCACCTCATAATATAAATAAATATACTTTACTTAAGAGGAAACCTCTTCAGTTTGACATATTCAAAGATCAACCACATGATATTCTACACACATTGTTGGATGATAAGTTAATCACTCTCCCTCCTAATTACTATCATCCTCCTCATCATTATGAGTACACAAAAGGCAAGGCATTTTTCACTAATATTATTAATGGACATAAAGAAAATTATTTTTATGGATTGTGATAAAATATTACACAACTTGAAGATAAATGGATTATTACATTTCAAAGCAATAAAGTAGTAATGAAGGACACTATGGTCCATGATAAAGTTATATCTCACCTTACACAAACATGGGTACCAAATCAAAAGTAATAAGCTTTAGAACAAAGATATAAACATGTAATGCATACTTCAAAGATAATAAAAGATCATTAATTATAATAACCACAAATATCAAATATAACCAATACATATGTGACTATTTCTAAGAATAGAGAGATAAAGTTTCAGTATTAAAAGGTAGTTATAAATGGTGATCACTATGATAAAAAAAATTCTTTTCCATTAGGGTGTTCAACTCATTCTATAATTATTAATTAGTTCAATTATACAAAGTGTCATGATCGATAATTAGTCAAGTGAAAACACATATAAAATAACACTTCTTCGCACTCTTGGGTACAAAGAACATGATTTACAAGCTACACAAAAAGTATTCAAAGCATTCAATAGATGAATCTTTGGAAAATAGTGATACCTCTTAAAGTTTTTAAAGCAATAATTTTTACTCCATTACTAGTCTTGCTAAGCATAGGGTTTTTTAACATGTTATTGGGATGCCCTTGGATACAAAAAGTTTGTGTAGTATCATTTACAACACATAGATATCTAAAATGAATACATTGTAATAAAGTGGTCAAAGTTTAAGGCATTAAATATGAGTACCCTTTATAGTCAATGGTAACTCCTCATTCTCTCCCACCACCACCATAGTTCATTATGGGACCTATTCAAGGGAATAATATAAATGAAATTAGTGCACCCACTCAAGAGCGTAGTGAAAATAAATTGTTACACCTATACATAATATTTATATATAATAAATTCAAATTGGATTGGTACACTTTCCTAAGTATCAATATTCATAATAAAGAGTTACTCAATTGTCAAATAAATATAAATCTTCTATAGTGCATCTTAAGGTATTACCTAAGATAGTTCAACACGTTCCATAATGAACACAAGTAGTGAGACATTATATAATATTTATATATAATAAATTCAAATTGGATCGGTACACTTTCCTAAGTATCAATATTAATATTAAAGAGTTACTCAATTTTCAAATAAATATAAATCTTCTACAGTGCATCTTAAGGTATTACCTTAGATAGTTTTAACATGTTCCATAATGAACACAAGTAGTGAGACATTATTATACTATAAAATATACTTAACCAAGTCTTTTACCTTCTAAAGTTACATATCCTACAAAATATTCTATGAGAAATGATTATGATAGTTGCATTACAACACATGATGCTTCTATTGACTTTACAAGTCACTCCTTCAACAGGCACTAAACTTAAAGGGATAACATAAATATTCACACATTTGTGTAGTATAAAAATCTCTAAGATCAAACTCATGTGTAGATGTTTCTTGTACATTCCCTCACTCAATAATAAACTCAAGTATACTTATCAACTAAGTCTTAATATGCACTCACAAGGAGTACCTAATACGTGTGCCATGAAAATATATTTCATTGCACCAGCATAACCTAAATTTCATCAAAAAAGATAAAAGTGTGTGGGAGTGGTTCCAAATATGAAGGGTGATCTTAATATCTCCCATATTATTTTTTACTCTTATTCAAATACTTTCCTATCATTCAAATTATAAATTTTTGAGCCAAACAACAGAGTTCCCATCTACATACTTGTAAAACATAGATTGTTATTCTAAACTATGTAGTGTTATCTTCATAAAACAATATAGGTTCAAAAATGGCATACACTATGAATATAATAAAAAAGGACTTGGCATAAAGTGAGATTATGCCTTGTGCATTTTTGTAGAAAACTACCCTCAATGCCCTTCATAAGTGCACAACTACACTATGTAGTCAACTCTCAACATAACCTTTAATGCATAATTATATGCAAGAAATTATAAATATGGGCATGTGATATATTAATTACTTATGTAGGACGGTGAATTAGAACATAAGGATATTACTATTTGACCAAATGTCAATAAAAAGGCCCAAGTGGATTAGTAGGTGACCACCATAAATATAAATAGTGTTTGATCTTGATTAGATATCAAGGGAACTGAATCAAAATAGAATTAAATACTAAGGTGATTTTCAAGTTATCATAATATGAGCCTATGATATAGTTTTAAAAATATCCCAACTACTTCTCCATATCGGTATTAAACCTCGTAACTTCCCTGATAGTGGGTGAGAATTCAATTAATGGCCCATGGGCTCCTCATTTCCTATAAAATCCTAGGTCTTATGTTGTAAAAGGGTTGACATTTTTTTCACCCTTAAGATACTCAAATTTTCCCTCTAAGAGAACTTATATTTATTGAACCTTGTACTTCAATAAGATTTGAGTTCACCTCCCTTCATTATTCTTGTATTTTGTGTGTGATTTATGTTTGTTGATCTTTGTCTGCAGGTAATTTTCATCCCTTTCATTATTGTCCATTTTTGTCACATTTGTGTAGAATTTGGAACTCATTTTTAGGTCATATTATGTGCACACTTTGGTCTATGTAGGATTTTACATGGGTAATATTCATCCCTCTTGATTTTGTGCTATGTTACCGCACCTTAATATAAAAAAATTATGCATTCAGAGTATCCATGGTGAATTTTGTATGATAGTGTCTCATTTTTAGTAATATATAGTGTGTTCATAAATATCTTACCTTTTCCCTCCATTTTCCCCTTGTCAAGTCTAAGTTAAGTGCTAGCTATAGATCTCATTTTACTCTTTGTAGGTCTATGTATTGGTCCTAAACTAGGTACATCTAGAATAGATGGAAGCTAACCTACTCTATAGGTTGGTACCAAGGAGTAAAAGAGTCCCATACCTTGGGGTATGATCCCATTATTAGAATGAGACAATGTATTAATCTCTATTGTGCAAGTCCTAGGCCCTAGGCATAGAAGAGTTATGCGTCAGTGTATGCAAGATCCCTTCACAACCATAAGTGCATGTTTTGAGTGATCATAGTTTTATCATACTCGATGGGACCTAGTTTAAAAGTGGCTAGTATATTAGTTTTACTCTCATTGATTCAAGTGTTGAATACACTTGGTAGATCACCTAGTGACTCCAACCATTCCTGGTTTGTAAGACTATCCTCTAATCTATATGTCAAGATAGATGAGATCATCTTCAAGGGGCACTAAGTTTCATTTTTTCTAGCTCCCTATAATATCAATAAGAAGTGGAATTAAATTATCTTTATCCCCCATCAAGAGTACAAGTGGTGAAAGATGACCTTCTCTTAGAGCTCAATCTAAAACTCCATTTGGTTGATTCCTTATACATAGGAAGATTATTCCCTATCCCTTCATGATTACATAGATAAATCACCTTTTATTCCTTTTAATGGAGGAATCCCATTGATTCTTCCCTATTATGATTATATTCCCATATTTACTCCTAATATCATCCCCTACTTTATTGGAAAAAAATCAATTATGCTTATAGAGCACATAAAAGACATAACAAATATTTGCTCCATTCATAATATGACTGAAGCCAATGTCATAGTTTTAATCCTTTAATCTTATTTAAAGAAGAGATCACTTCAAAGGTATCACAACTTTCATCCCAATTCTATTCACAATTAGGAAGAGTTAGGCATGACACTATGCAAGTAGTTTGAAGAAAAGAGTGACCACCTGTCACTAATAGAACAACTCATGCCCGTCAAAAGGGATCCACATGAGTAAATGGTCTACTTCAATTTTATATTCCAGAGGACTTGGGACCAATTTCCACCACTAATAATTCCTAATCCTAAAATTGCATTCTTATTCTTATTAAGAGCACTAAAAAATGATGTGGTTGTAATAATCCAATATATGAGTGGCATAGAATTACCAAATGCATATGATTTCATTGTATGCATAGAAATATTCTTGATATAAGTAAGGAAAATTATGTATAGACCCCCTATGCCCTTATATCCTAATCCCCCATGTACATGTTCATATGTTTTACCTCCCATTCCAACTCTATCCCCCATTCCTATTGATGTTAGCCCACCAATTATATCTACTTTTATGCCCTTGAGTGAGCTATATGAGGTTAAAACCTTATTTAAAAACTTTTAAAATGAGCTAATGGTGATCAAAAGTTATTAATTTCATCATTATAGGCCTTATCATCTCTTCAACCATCAATATCAATAAAATATTACTCCTTATTAACATGTTTTGCCGACCCAAAACTAGCTCACATCTAATAAACTACACTTTGCACCAAATCATAACACTATGATCATTTTTATAACTATTTTACCTATGAAAAATAACATGGCACACAAATATGAATGGTGTTATCTAGGTGAGTATCCACATTATCAAGTCATGTGAGTGAATGGATAAATAAATGAGGTACCTATGAAATAATATGTGCCACCTCTTCAAGAGATTCCATCTATTTCATATCAATTAAGGGAACCACAGGTGAAAATGTAAAAATAATATGGATCTACCTTCTTAAATTGGTAGGAGGGTAACTTCAACTATGTGAATCATAATGAAATGCCAAGTGTAATAAGAAACCCAATCACTTTCAACATAATATTTTGAAGAGACTAGTGGTGAAGAAACCTTCTTCTCCAATGCCTTTAATTTCTATACCCCAATTTCAACATGTAGACACCTAATTTAAAATGCCTACATAAACTTCAACACACACAAAACAAACTAATAATAATGAATGCTAATCCCAAACTAGTGTGCAGGCCTACAAAGAGATTACAGGTCAAAAGGCATATATTAAAAGAACTCAAGTCCCCTTTAACATAGTTGAGTAGATGAATAAGATTGGGTTGAACATTTCCATGTGGGAGGCTCTTACTATTTTTTCCTAAATGAATTTATTGTAGGATACCCTAATAAGATTTTAGCCTCATGATACATCATAGAATACACATATTATGCACATTAGTCTATGACAACCTAAGGAAGAAGTACACATAAATAGCAAGTCACCCACATTATACATCTCTCTAATTATGGGTGAGCATCTCGTGCATAATTTTATGATAGATTTAAGCATGAGTAGATCAATAATGCCAAATAAAAGATAAGACATGTTAGGCATAACATATTATCCAATCTCAAAAGGGGTAATCTAACTGGATGGGACAACAATCAAAACTATGGGAATTATCAAATATTTGAGTCTCACTTTGCATGCATGCTTGAGCCTTTCCAAAGCATAATATATCACATTTATTGACTTACAACCTTACTTCACTATATGCCTCTCTCAATATTTCAATGTGAAGGTGGATAGATATATATCCTCATATTGGTCACACATGCTACTCAAAACTAGGTATAGGACCAAGGTGACCATCAAGTCCAATCCCATCTCAAAAAATCACATAGAGCCATACATTCCTAGCCTGATTGATTCAAACTTCACCTTATTCAATCAAGAAGATAACTTAGTTCTTCATATTACTACCACACCCCTTGAAGAGGTCTTGGATGACTTACATGATGAATGGTCATGTGAACATAATGAGTTCAATCCATATGACAATATAGAGGAAATAGGTCTAGGCACATATTGCATTCTCAAGAAGGACACCTTATTATCTGACCTTGTAAAGGCATAATAAATCCTCAAAGGTATATGGAAGTTATACTCTAATGGATATCAAAGAAAAATGGCATAGGGTACATTGTCATAATGGTCTGCACTCAAAAAGATAAGTATTTCTATGCATTCATATTGCATTTTGGATACACAAATAATGTTGATGAGTATGAAGTCCTAATCTAGGGTCTCCATTTAGTGCATAATAAAGGAAGTAAGGTGATGCAAAATTTTAGAGATAGTGAGCTAGTGGTAAACCAATTTAGAACATGGAACATATCCAAAAACAATCTATTAAGAGCTTACAAACATAGAGCATGGGACATGATCGAAGGGTTTGATGCTTTCAATATCCATTCCATACCAAGGGTGAAAAATGATGATGTCAATAGACTCAAAATTATGGGAGTGTAATATGACCTCCCTTGAAGTAAAAAGAATGGTTCCAAATAGATTGTAAGTATCATAGTCAGACTAATAGTCTCAAACAACACAAATAATTGTCAAGTGTTTGAGATCAATGAAAAAAACATCAACTTATTACAAGATGAAGTTGAGTTTTGTGCCAATAACTAACCTTAACTCCAAGCTCAATACAAATAGAATATCATTCAACTAAATGGAAATAAGCTACCTAGGGGTATAGTCATGTTGGAAAGTATATTCAATTCTGATGACCAATTGAAAGGTGAGAGGAGAAACATGATAGTGAGATAAGACATCTTCAAGTCGATGTCCATATATGATGACAAGCTCTTAAAATTCAGTAATTTATTCTCCCCATCTAAAGTAAAGATTCATTGAGATAATCAAAAGCTATGATGATATCTTCCAATGGATTTATAAATACCTCAGAGGCTTTGATCTAGGTTTGTCCCAACTTATGATTGATCTCAACACCAATACCAAACTATTCAGGTAGAAGTAGAGGTTAGTTAATCCAAAGTTTGATCCCTTGATGAGGAAGGATCTATCAAATCTCATTGAGGCCAACATAATATTTATAATAAAAAATTCCTCATGGGTATCCAATCTAGTCCTAGTGCACAAAAATAATTGAGAGATCTATTTGTGCATAGACTTCAGGGACCTCAACAAAGACTCCTTCAAAGACCACTACTCCCTCCTACTAATGGATTAAATTATGCAAACTATCAAAAGTGTGGAAAGGTTTTCATTGCTAGATGGTTATTTAGGATATAACTAGGTGTTTATGTAGGAGTGAGATTAATTAAAAATTGCATTCACCACTAAGTGGGGTACATTTACATACCAAAAGATGCCCTTTGGTTTGAAAAATTTAAGGGCTACCTTCCAAAGTTCCATGGATATGGAATTCAAGGGAATCCTCAACAATATCATCTTGGTTTACCTTGATGACATAACTATTTTCTCAAAGCACACAATGGATCATTTGGGCCACCTAGAATAAGTCTTCAAAAATTTCCAAGAGTTTAAGATCTTTTAGAACCTAAGCAAGTTCATATTTTTAATACATGAAGGCAATATTTTGGGACACATAATATATAAAGAGGGAATCATAATCAAACCTGAATGAGTCAAATCTATTTTATCACTCTCACTCCTAGGTCAAAAAAAGGGTCTCCAAAGATTCTTGGGAAAAATAAACTTTGTCATAAGGTTTGTGTCTAGTTTCATGACTTTGGTCAATCCCCTTATAGTGATGCTCAAGAATATATTTACATTTATCTAGAACCAAGAAGGTTGAATTAGTTTTGAGGCCATCATATAAGATCTTATGTTGTTAAACCTAGATTATAGTAAAGATTTCATCCTTTATGCATTTGTCAATGTTGAAGGCTTCTTAGCTATTATTATATAGTAGAAAAATAACCAACAGGAGCATCCTAATGCTTTCTTTAGCTAGGAACTCAAGGATTATGAGTTACACTACAACTTTATAGAGAATCATATCCTTATGGTAATAAGAGTGCTCAATAAATTTAGGTACATGCTCTCCAATAACAAGATCTAACTTATGGTTTCACATTCAAGTATAAAAGAATTCTTACTTAACAAGGACTTAGGAGAGAAGAGAGATGGTTAGGTCATAAAGGTGATGGATTATGACATAGGAATTTAAATCACCAAGCTAGTGTGAGGAAAGGGAATCTATGAATAGCTAGTAGAGAATATGAGAAATGAAGATTACATAGTTATTTCACTATGCAAGAATCAACCAAAAGACCAAAACACCCCAATAAGCTAAACTAAGAGTTTGAGGATCTTCCTTTAGACTAGCATGTATTTTTAGGGCTTAAATAAAGCCAAGCACAAACACTTTAGATTATAAGTCAATGTTCTTTTTAGTGGTGCACTTTTTAGAAGAGATATCAATGGAATTTTCTTTCAATGCATAAAACAACAATAGGTGAATAGGATCCTATAATAATTCCATAATGGATTGCCAAGAGGTCATTACTCATTAGACACCACCATAGTAAAAATCATGTGAGCTAGATATTATTTGCCAACTCTATTTAAGGATGCACACACATGGGTACGAGGCTAAGAAAAGTGTGAATTATTTATAGGTAAATAAAAAATTGGTATCCCTAACCCTATGCCCAATACAAGCTGATTAACCTTATGCATAGTGGGTCCTAGACTTCATTAATATGATAAATCCACCATTGATCATTGGAAACAAATGGATCCTCAAGGTGTTGACCATTTTTTGGTCTAACTGGCCAAAAATCAGTCCCCTTCTTCCTCGGCTATTTTAGGCCAATTCATTTTTGATTTTGCACAAGTCTAGGAATTTTTTACAAACTCTGTAGGTCTATTTCTACAGACTTTGTAGGGATGGAATTTCTATGAATTCTGTAGGGATTGATTTCTATAGACTATACAAGTCTTTTTCTATGGACTCTGTAGGTCTTTTTCTATGGACTCTACAGTGCTTGGGTTTTTACTGACTCAGCAATGGGTTTTTTTATGAACTTTGCAAGTGTAAAATTTTAACAGATGAAGAACTAGTTCAGAGGGTGTAAGGTTTTACAAAGCTTCTTCAGACACTTGTCTAAATAAATTCATAAGGGAAGAGAGCTAAAATGGTTTAGAAGACACTTTTCCTTAAGGTTGGAAGAGTGGTTCAATGACATAATCTTTCCAAGAGTTAGCACCTTTGAACCATTAAATTGATTCAACGCCTTTGGTTCAATTGCGAGTTCAATCACTTGGTTTAATCAGCGAGTTCAATGCTTGGTTCAATTAGTGGGTTCAATCACTTGGTTTAATTAGTGGGTTTAATCACTTGGTTCAATCAGTGGGTTCAACACTTGGTTTAATCGGTGGGTTCAACACTTGGTTCAATAACTTGGTTCACCGTGGAAGGTTCAAAGGCTCGGTGTGCAGTGTTGAACCATTAAACCATTGAAACATTTTTGGTTCAATTAGTTGGTTCAATAGCTTAATTCATTCAAGTGGTTCAAAGGAGCATCCTAAAGCTGAAAAAAAAGTGCCCTTGCAGAGGGCAGTTTTGGGTTCAATATCCCTTACAGAGGGCATGGAGCACTTCAAAGAGACCAAAAAGAAGTGGTTTGAACCTTTTGGAATTTTGTTAAGGCAAAGTCTCAAATTCATTCAAACTTTTTGTCTGAAGGATTTCCTTCAGACAAAAATTCTAAAGGAATTCAGGGGAGGCTATAACTAAATAACCCGGAGGAATGGCAAGCAATTGGGATAAATTCTCACAGACTTTTTGTCTGCGATAAAATTGTCCATAGAAAAGACCAAAGCAAAAAATCCCATAGAAAGGGCTGAAGAGACAAAAGGCTATTGAAGGGCAAGTGCCCTTATAGGGGGCTCTCAGCTGGCCAAATGAAGGGCATTTATTCAGAGCCAAAGGGATACTTCCCCTTTGGGAGGGTCTGAAACAAAGAAACAACAATAGAAAAGAATCGAAGGAATTCATGAAGGACAGTTAAATCTTGGAAGCTGTCAACTTTAAGAAGATGGATTAGCCATTATTTTTCAAATGAAGATGGGTGCACAGACGTCAAATTTAGGATGGTGAAATAACCATTGGTTTTTAAAATGCTTGCGCACTAACCATGGAAAGAGCCCAAGGAATAGAGTGAACTACTAGAAGATCACTCCCGAGGGCTGAATGAGTAAAAGGAGACAAAGCAGGAAGAAGACAAATAGCCCAAAAAATAAAGAGAGAGAAGTACCAAGTGTAGGAATAGGAAGATAGTCCAAGTGGTGAAGGGAGGCACTGATTCAAGGAGTTACTCCAGCAAGTGACACAGTGTTTGTGAATTGATTATTAGGAGGTGCAAATGGCTAATAGTGAGACCCATTTTTCTTCATTTTGCATTAATGAGAAGACAAACCACGTAATCACCTTGAAGGAGCAGTCTTGAAAGCAGACAAAGGGCGCAGCTCATAATTTCTCATTGATGTTTAAGCAGCTTGCTCTTCCCAATGATTAGAGTATTTGTAAAAAGGGTACCAAAGGCCTCCTTCTTTCCTCTATATATTGTAGACTTGTCATTTGGAAAAGGATCTTTCACATTTGTAAGGTGAAGCCCTGGCAAATTTTCACCTGAAATCAATAAATGCATTTTTACCTCTATTTTAGTTAGATATCTCTGTGTGTGTCTGAGTGTCAATTTATGTTTAGTCATTGCTTCTTAATGCTTCTAAAGGTTTAACACCAACACACTTGGTGTCTATAAGGTGCCATTTCTGTAGGTGATAAAGAGAGTTATATTTGGAAGTGCAGAGACAGAAGAAGCTACTATACAGTGTGTCTTTCTATAGCACCTTTGGTGAGTCTCTATTTTCTATGTGTTCCATTAAAGCCTCCTTGTTAAGCTTTTTGTAACCTGGTCCTTCTACTAGTTTGAAGTGTACGTATGTGTTTGTCTAGCTTCAAGTGTGAGTGTGAGTAGGTCAAATCATTTGGTGCATCACCTCTTTTAGAGTAGTTTTGTTTTCCTGTAATCCTTCTACCTTTTCACCCCCATTATATATCTATATACCTATATTAACACTTATTGGAACAACTCAGATGCATCAAAGGGAGCTAGCCCTTACCTAGAGCTCTCCCCTCCAGCTTCGCTAGTCCCATAGGTGAGAGGGGAGTTTTCATTATTGCGTGTGGAAGGCAGGAGCTTGTCATCCTGCCCTGGGTGCAATCCACTACATCAATAGTTTTTGGCACTCCTGATGGGACTCAATTTTTACACTCAATAAAGTTTTAGGATTGATGTTGGTCCTGTTACAATAAATCAACTATTTTCAACATCTAGCGACTCCACTGGTAAGAACTTCATTTCCTAATCAAAGACCAGTCTGACTTTCTATGCCTAAAGTCAACACACAGTCTAGTTTTAAGGGTGTTCCTTTTGACTTCATTGAGTTGCCTTTAAACTCAGTAAAAAGACTGAGGTTTGAGAGGACTCATCCTTATTCATCAAACCACCTTCCTATACTTTTTGTAAGGAACACATACACAACAAGGCCGTAGTTACATCCCGTCATAGTTATGACACTTCCCTTTGTGACTTTTTATGGTCAGATTCCATTGAATCTCTAATGTTATGACCCAATTCCAGGAGCAACCCTCAAAAGTGTGCCCTCTTTTGATGGAGAGGGGCCCATCACAGTCATCAAACACATCAAAAATATTTCTAACCTCTGCAATATTCACAATGTCACTGAGGAAAATATTGCAATCAAATTGTTGTCATTGTCTCTCAAGGGTAAAGCTCTTGACTGGTATGGGACTTTGACTATAAATTTAATTAGTTCTTGGAATGAATTGGGCACTCACTTGATGGACCATTTTTGAGAAAAGAGTGACCACCTCTCACTTGCTGAGTAGTTGACTACCATGAAGAAAGACCCACATGAATACATGTAAGATTTCAATGCTTGGTTTCAAAAGACATGGCATAAAATCCCCATTTTGGTAAAACCTACTCCTAACTATGCTTTCCTATATTACTTAAGAGCATTGAATAGTGATATCACTATTATGATACAATCCATGGGAGGACATGTGCTACCTACCACCTATGACATAGCCATAACAGCTAAAAATTGCTTAGTGCAGGCTGGGAAGATAGCTCTTAGACCCCATATGCCACTTTTCCCTAAAATGTTGCCTTCAATTCAGGCCACTACTCCCACATTAGCTCCTCTACTTAGCATAGAGAAACTAGCTACTGCTCCATCTAATGATCTTCATGAAGTTAAGAGTCTATTGCAAACTATGTCAAATGAACTTGTGGCTCTTAAAATGCAGCAAGCTCAAAGCAACCGACCAAACCAAGGATACCAACAATATGGTCAAGCTCCTAAACCCCCTTTCCAAAATTACAATCAAGGATAGGATCAAATTACTTAGACCAGACCTTTTCAAGGCTACAACCCAGGTCCCCCTTCATCATCTAAGGTCATGGTGCCCGTTCAAAACAATTTGGTGCAGGAAAAACCAAGTTATACAACCATGGGATATGGTCAGGAGTAGGCTATTTATACAAATGAAATGATAGGTTATTACCCAAATGTATAAGATAATTAGGTAGCTACCCATTCCCAAGTCTTTGAGGCTCTAATGCAACCCAGCATGAGTAGCAATCAGGCTTAGCCTGATTCTACCCTCATGAATCATCTGGAAGGAGAATTATATTTAGTCAATTATGTGGGTGCTGTAGATAATCAGGTTAAATGTGTTACAGCTAACACAAGATTCAAAAAGAGAGTAATGGGAGAAACTCAGGCTACTATCCAAACATCAACAACACCTTCTTCATCACACGCAAATCAAAAAGTCCCAAGTTTTAGACCGTCGATTGTACCTTAGCTCCTCAGCTTACACCTCAGGCGAGAAATAATTCCAAAAAAGTTTTGAAGGAAGGCAACCCTTAGGTCAACATGGTTGACTAGATGAAGAAGCTATACATGAACATCTCCTTGTGGGATTTGCTGTCAATACCAGGGCAAAAGGACATGCTACAAAAGGAATTACATGAGCTAGATGAACAAGTTGTCCCAACAAAAGCTGATAATGTTTTGATGATGAATGGATAGCTTTCCACCTTAGGTCAGGCCAGAAAAGAAGAAAAGGTTCCTCCCTTTTATGTGTCATTGGTCATAGGATATTTCTTGGTGCATAATTGCATCATTGATAGCAGAGCAAGCACCTCGGTGATGCCCAAATGCATAGCTGACAAGATAGGCTTAAAATATGAAGAAATGACCAAGGGAATCCTGCAGTTGGATGGAACCCCAGTAAAGACAATTGGGGTATTAAGAGGTTTGATCTTGATGCTACATGCTTGCCTAACTTTCTCAGTTCCTCATGATGTGGTAGTGGCAGATGTCCCTCCCTACTTTGCCATCTGCTTATCTAAGGATTTTACATCCAAGATAGGCGGCTACTTAGCAACAAATTGGTCTTATTTGGTTTTTAGAACCAAGTATGGGACTAAAGTCAAGATTCAATCTGAACCACTCCACAGAGATCATCTAGAACCTTACTCGCTCAAGGTAGCAAATGTTAGCTACGCCATCATTAACCAGCAAGAGTTCCAAGTAGACCAATCTCCATCCTCTGCCTTTGAAGGAGTTGCAGACCTGCTCTTAGATGAATGGGGAAGTGACAACTTCAAGCATGATCCTTAATAATTCATAGAGGAGGTAGGCTTTAAAGTTTACTGCATGCATGAAGAGGGTAATTTTGTACCAAATCTGATGAAAGTCAGCTAGGAAAGCTTAGGTCTATGGTAGCTTTTTTTTATGGTTCAAAAAGTAAGTTGGGAGCTGGTGGTGGAGCAGTGTTGGTCTCTCCATTAAAAGAGAGGTATTTTTTAGCCTTTCATTTCCATTTTTCTTGCACATGCAATTTTGTAGAATATGAGTCCCTCATCTACGGCTTGGAGTGGGTAAGGAAAAGAGGAATCGAAGAGCTATAAGTGTTTAGTGACAGCGAGCTGATTGTCAACCAGGTGAGAGGCCAAAATTTGATGAAGAATTCTCTATTGAAGTCCTACAAACATAGGGTATGGGACTTAGTAGAAAATTTCTTCACTTTCAATATTACCTCCATCCCTAGAGAATAAAACAAGTAAGCAGATAGGCTAGTAGCAGTTGGTGTCTAGTTCAATATTGCTCAAGAAATAGGTCAAGACCATAGCTCACATCACTTGAAAGTAGTGATCTGGTGCTCTGTACTTGACAACATCACCAACTGGTAGGTTTTCAATAGCGATCAGCAAATAACACTCTTCCTGCTAGAAGAAGTAGAATTTGCTGCAAAAAACCAAGTTAAGCTACATCAACAATATGGCAGCCAAATTGTTCAGCTGAAGAACAATAAGCTCCCCAAAGGTTTGGTCACTCTAGAGAGTATCTTCAATGGAGATGACCAATTGAGAAGTGACAAGGCATGCATTACAATAAAGGAGGAGCACCATGAGAAGGTGGAAATATTCAAAGACAAGCTACTTGCACTTGGGAAAGTGTGCACAAAGCATGAAAGATAGGCCTTCATCTTGTTGTGCCAAGAATTTGTCGATATCTTTGCTTGGGAGTATGGTGATTTGAAGGGTTTTGACCCAAGTTTGGCCTAGCATAACATTAAGATAGAAGAAGGTACCAAACCAATCAAGTAGAAGCAGAGGTCTGTCAACCCAATGATTGAGCCTCTCATGTGCAAGGAGCTCACCAAATTGATTGAGTCTAGGATAATATTTCTAATCAAACACTCTTCTTGGCTGGCAAATCTTGTTCCTGTCTAGAAAAAGAATGGGGAGATCAGATTGTGCATCGATTTTAGAGATCTCAATAGAGTCTCTTTGAAAGACCATTATCCTCTCCCAAGTATGGAGCAAATCCTTCAGATGGTGACAGGCAGTGAGCATTTCTCCCTCCTGGATGGGTATTCAAGATACAACCAGATTTTGGTGCAAGACTGTGACTAGCACAAAATAGCCTTCGCAACCAAGTGGGGAATGTTTGCTTACAAGAAAATGCCTTTCAGACTGTCTAATGCTAGTGCCACCTTCCAATGGGCTATGGACATGGCCTTTCAAGGCCCGATGAATAAGACTATGTTGGTGTATCTTGATGATGTGAAAATTTTCTCCAAAGAAGTGAGCCAACACATGAAACACCTCAGGAAAATATTTGAGAAGTGTAGAGAGTTTGGTATCTCTCTCAATCCTAAGAAATGGGTGTTTGTTGTCCATGAGGGAAAGCTCCTTGGTCACATTGTTTCTTCAGAAGGTCTGGCTATTGATCCAGAAAGAGTTCGCTCCATCCTAGAGTTGTCCTTACCCAAGCACAAGAAATACCTATAAAGCTTCTTCAGTAAGATAAATTTCATATGGAGATTTATCCCAAATTTTCTTGAGATGGTCAAACTATTAACCTCTATGCTGAGGAAGGGTGAGGAGTTCACATAAACAACATAGAGAAAATATAGTTTCAAAGAAATCAAGCAGGCCATAGCCTGGGCTCCTACTTTGATCAGCCCTAACTTCACCAAAGATTTCAACCTCTACACCTTTGGTAATGAAGAGGTAATCTCTGCCATGCTTACCCAAGTAAGTGATGATAACCTTGAGTAGCCAATTGCATTTTTTATCCAAGGCCTAGAAGGTTTTGAAGTCAGATACACATATGTGGAAAAGCAAGTCTTGGTGGTCATACAGAGTCTAAAGAAATTTAGACACATGCTATCTAATAGCAAAATCCACCTCATGGTTCCACATCCCAGCATCAAATATTTCTTGATCAATCGAGACCTAAATGAGAAGAGAGTAGGGTGGATCACTAAGGTGATGGAATATGATGTAAATATCAAGATCACCAAACTGGTAAGAGGGAGAAGCCTATGTAAACACCTCGCTACAGACTTTAAATAGCAAAAGGAGGATAGTTTGCTAATCCATTATGTAGCTACAACAAAAGAACCAACTGTCATGAAGGATTGGACATCAGACGTGAGGCATTTCCTTCTCACTAGTGAGTGCCCACACTCACTTGACAGGACCAAGAGAAGGTATTTCAGAATCCAGTGTCTCCCTTATGCCCTAATTAATGGAGTACTATTTAGAAAGGATCTCTCAGGAGTCTTTTTAAGATGCTTGGACTCAAGTTAGGCTGATAAGGTGTTGTTTGAGTTCCATGATGGACCAGTTGGTGGTCATTTTGCTCTTAGGGCTACTGCAGTGAGAATAATAAGAGCTGGCTATTTTTGGCCTACTCATTTTAGGGACACCCATGCCTGGGTACGAAAATGCCAAAAGTGCACACTTTTTGATGGGAAGCAATAATTGGCTGCCATGCCTTTACAACTTATTCAGGTGGAGCAACCATTCATGCAATGGGGCCTAGACTTCATAGGGATGATTAATCCTCTCTCTAGTGTTGGACACAAGTGGGTCCTAACCACCATGGATTATTTCATAAGATGGGTAGATTTTGTTGCTCTAAAGGAGGCCTATTGTTTTTAAAATTAGTTCAGCTCATTTTTGGAACAACCCCCCCACAAAACTTGTCTGTTTCACCTTTATCTCTCTAAGTTCATTTTTTGAGATGGGTTTTTCTCATTCTCGTATTTGCTCAACTAACATCATTCAAAGTTCATAACATATTTTCATTACATTTTCCCCAAAATGTGAAAGTTGTTACAGTCTCGATGCAAACAGGGGACCAAATTTCTCTTTTCCCAGAGTTAGCCTCATTTCTTCCATTTTTATGCATGGGTGACACTTTTTACTGTTAGTGCATTTTTCCTTCAAGCCATGTAGGAGTGGTAAATTTTTCCACCCTTGCATCTAGATTGTAGGAGCAGCAAATTTTTTTGCCCCTACATTTTTCTCCCTTACATACAGGAGTGGCAAATTTTGCCACCCCTGCATGTCTTTGAAATTTTTCAGTGTATGGGTGGCAAATTTTGCTACCCCTACACTACCTTGATTTTCATGTGAGGCATTTATGGACATGCACATTGAGTGGTTGGGGCCAATTTTTGCCTCATTTAATCCATTTTTAGTCCATTTGGATTCGTTTCTTCCACTCCTCCTACCCTCTACCTCTAGACAATCCAGTAAGCAAGAAAAGTGTGTTTCGACAGATTTGAGCTCATGACGCACATTATTTTCTAAGTAGGTCTTGTTTTTGTGCTTTGTTTTTGCATTCTTTCTTTGCTTTTGTTCTTCTCTTTGTTAGTTTTTGTTTTTATTGTTGTTGTGTTTTTCCCCCTTCCCTTCCTCTTCTCGTCGAGCTCTTTTCCTCCTCCCTTCCTACGTGTCAACCATCCTTCCTAACCCATGCTAGGGCAGCAAATTTTGCCACCCTTCCTTCTCTCCTATGGGTTTCTACTTACAAGGGCAGTGTATTTTTCCACCCTAACCATATTTTCCCCCCTCACCTGTAACGGTGGCAAATTTTGCCACCAATATTGGTCGGCACATCCAATGTGTATGGGTGGCAAAATTTGTCACCATTACACATGCAAGGGAAGCAAATTTTTCCACCCTTACACTCTTTCTTATGAAGCATGCATGAGTGAAAAAATTTACCACCCATGCCCTTTTTCCATCTCGCATGCATAGGCAGCAAATTTTGCCCCCTGTGCATGCAAATGATCCCACATGCTAGGGCGACAAAGTTTGCCACCCTTGCATCTTTTTCTCTAATTTATCTAACTCCAGAGAGATTTCCCTACCATTTTTTTACCTCTTTCCCATTTTCCTCTTATTTTTTGACCTGCTTTCCGACCCGACCCTGTCAAGTGCCCTTCTTTGGTCATGATCACCCAACGTACAAATTCCCCAATTTGTCTATTTTTCCCTAATTACACGATCATGATTTTCATTGTAGTACCCCCTAAGGATTCTCATTCATCGGCACCCATTCAATCAAGGCTCATCCCAATGACTGAAAATTCTCTAAAGAAGTTAAAGGCCATAAATTATGATTACTAAGGTGTTTTCCCAATCACCTTGATCACTTCTAATGTTGATGACATTAGAGACACAAAGATTGGCCACATGGATATGGTCAAGTTCATGGAAAGAACTAAGGTGACCAACCTAAGCTCATAGATGAAGAAAATCATTGAGATCAACATCCATCTAGTTACCTCTTTCTCTGTAGCGATGCATCACATAGAGTTTGTCCTCCAGTGCACCCAGTTCTACAACAAAGAAACTAGGTCAGTTTCAGATGCCAGCGGCAACATGATAATTCAATTAGACCCCAAATTTATTGATAAAGTCTTCATGTGCCCTCCTGTTACTAAAGTGTTGAAAATTGACTTCATTAAGGCACAAAAAGATTATGACAAAGATCTCGAGAGGGCAAAGAAGGTGATGAATAATAGGTGGCTCAAGACTCCCAAAACTAATTTGTCTAGATGGCCATGGAATTTTCTAAGGAGTAATCTCATAGAAGAAGTTGGTGACTTAATTACTCTTCTCACAGAGTATGAGGTCTAACATATTCTTCATAATTCCATGAATGGATGTATCCCTTTATTAAGATAATCCTACAAGGGAAGCAAGTCATCTTCTAAGGTGAGCAGATCAGCAATGCTCTTCATGAGAAGTTGACAAACGTATCTATTACTTCAAATTTTTATATGACTTCATACTTGGTGTACATTACAACCTCCATGCGAACCTTTCTAGGTTTGACAACTGAAGGAGATAGAAGAACTACCCCAGTCTATTCATATTACCCTCAGTTGATGCTAAAAGGATCAATTCGTCACTTTAAGAGGGTAAATGATGCCTTCTTCATAGTGTTTTTGTGCCTTTTTTATCCTCAACTAGAACAAAAAATATTATCAAATTAATTTTAGACAGTCATCAATGACTTTGGCTGCATGTTTCTACAATTTCCTTCCTTTTACTACCTACGGGTTGGCTTTTTCCAAGGTTGTCCCTACATGCTCCCCTAATTTCCATCTAAAAAAATAGTCTTAATGGAGTTGTGTAGGTAAATTATTGTCATATACACTAAGCAAATGGAACTAAAAAATCCAAGTTTTAGCTTCCCAATAGAAATTGGTAGATACTCAATTTTGACTGTAGCCAAAACAAGGGTAATGGAAACAGAAATGTAACTAGTCACCATGAATCAATTCAAGAGAAGGTCCAATTTTGACTATAAGGGTGTCAAGGATATGATCTAAAGGAAGACTCAGTTTCATGAACCCATGATTGAGGACATCTAGGTAGACTTGAGAATAGTAGAAGAGAATAGAAGGATGGACTACAACATGTTGACTCTAAATCAAATCAAATATCTAAGACTTGCAAATATTCCCCCTAGTCTAGTTGATGACAAGAACATAATTAATATCAAATACTTGGCTGACAAGGTCACTAATTCTCCTCTTCCTCTAATTCAGTGGTTCCAAAAAGAATTGACCTCTTTAAGAAAGAGATTCGAACCAATATTGGCTAACACCAATAATTGGCTAGCGACCAAAGAGATTACGTTGAAGGAATTCATTACAAGTTTAGAGGCTAAATTTCAAGGAGAAACAAAGAAGAAGGTAGAGAATAGGACTAAGAATAAAGGCAATGTTCCTTCTTTTTCTGGGCCTCACAAGCCTAGAATCATCTTTGGGTTTAAGAAATCGAAGGTTGTTGAGGAGCCAGAATCAATGGCTAAGGGGGTTGAATAACAAAGCACCCAAGAATAGGTAATGGAATAGATGGAGACAAATGACAAGCCTACAGAGCTATAGAGAATTGAGCCTCTATCTCCCCAAGAAGGGGCACAGCCACTTGCAGGCATTTCTTCTTCACCACCTCAATCCCCTGTGGCATCTCCTTCACCTCTTTCTCCCATTAGTGTTCCTTCTTCTAGAGTCGCCTCTCCTTCTAGATTTATGTTTGGTGATCCTCAAGGCAATTTTAGAGGCATCCTTCACTCCTCAGGCTCTATCCCTAGTCTCTCTTCTCCTTCTTTCAATATCAGAGAAAGCTCTGCCATTGACCAGTCAAAAGCTGATACAATTTCACTTATTACTCCCACTGTGCCCACTATTCCCACTAGTAGTGCAAACGTTATCCTAGTGACACCAGATATAGGAACTATTGCCACAGTAAGTATTGCTCTCCTTCCTTGGTTGTTAGCTTTCATGCCCAAAAGGAAGAAGCTACCCATCTCTTCAGATGACTTTGATTTTGGCAAGATAGTGCCAGTGAAAGCTAAGGCCCCTAAGAGACCAAGGATCCTTTCAAAAATGGTTGAGAAAAAGGGGCACAAATTTTTGGAGATAGCCAAACCTCCACAAGACACAACCCTAGAGGGTTTTGACATGAGAAACTATTCCATTTCTTGTGTTGAGTTAGGAAAGGTCACTCACGAGGGTGCAAAGAGTGACTTATAGTCTGTAATGGATAGCATGGTCCAAAAATTTGATAGGGAAAAGGAGATGAAAGATTAATATAAAGAAAAAGTGGAACAATTGACCATGGTAGTTAGGAAATTCACTCTTGCTCTTGAAGCAGCGACCCCAAAAGCCTTTTCCATAGATGATCCTATTATCTAGAAAGTAGAGAAAACCTAGATGAAAGGGAAAGTGCTTGAAGACTATATAGAAAAGATGCATACTTAAGGAATTTTCTTGCTTACAGAGGTTATTAAGAAGATAGACAAGATGAAGAAGGTGAGGATAGATTTAGAGGACCTCATCTCTCTTATTTCTCAAGATATTGACAGTATATATAAATATCTTAGCAAGTGGATAGAGATGAAGGATCTGAAGAAATTCACCTTGATTTCCATCGACATCATTGCCAACAAAGATTCCTTGATGAAATTAAGGAATCACTGATATACAGAATATAGGTGCTCAAGGAGCAAATTAAAGATCTCAATTCTTCCAAGGATGCTAGTGAGAAAAGTGACACTGGCCTGTTGAATAGACTGGAAAAATTACCTTGCAACCTCACCTCTAGAGATAACCAATTTCTTTTAGTAGAATAGATGATTCAAGAATTCAAAGGTATGATCCAGAGGGATTTTGAAGAGAAAGCATTTTCAATGACTTATGTGGATAACATCTTAGATACTCAGTTAACTCTGGATAATCTAAGAACTAGGTTAACTAGTCGTGCCAAAGCAATCATAGCATTGAAAGATGCTACAATCAGATCCAAAGTGATCTTCAAAAATACCATTGTGCTAGACAATATAGGAATTCAGGCATCTATCACCATGTACGATGCTCATCTGAAGAAGTCTGGTGGTAGGAGTTGAACCATTTCTCCATTCTCTCTTCTTCCTCTCTTCTCATGCATTTTTGTCATGTAAAAGTGCATGCACTTTTGTAATATGTAATTACATGTAAAAATCCAAAAAATATCTCAAAGTCAAAGATGACTCATCTTTGACCAGATATTTTAATATTTTAATCTTTTTTCAATTTTGAAGGTTTTTCCCTATTGTTGACCAATTTTGCCCACATGAAAAATCTTGGTCACCTTCTACACTTGCTCTGTAAGGCCAGTTAATTTAAGGTTGCAAGGTCCATCTTCAGGGTTTGATAGTTTCATTTCAAGCATTAGCTCGGCCTAATTCATCAGTTGGCAAGTTTAGTGAGTTTAATTTCAAAGGGCATAGTTCCTCAGCACTTGGTTCATCCATTTTTAGTTCGTCAAACCATTGAACCATTTTTGGTTCAATGGATTTAGTTTAATAGTTCAGTTTAATGCCAGTTTTTCTCTACTTGTTTCAACATGATTGGTTTAGTCTTTTGTTTCAAGTGGTTGGTTTATCGACTTTTTTCTGTCTTCTTCAAAGTCCATTGGCCTCGTCTAGCTCAATTTAGCATTTTAGTCCAATGACCTTTTTCTTGATCAGTCTAGTGCTTGCTTTGTTCAAAGTTCATCACCCAGGTGGAGGGCCGGCACTTCGTAATGAAAGGGACCCAAGTTCATTATATTCTAGGTCAAGGTCCAAGGTTCAAACGAGTTCATGAATTTTAACCAAGTCTCAAATTCCTTTGGGCATGGCTTAGCACAAATGTAGAGGTAAAGGAGTCGGGTCGCACGATAAAATACAAAGCGAAGAGGTAGGTGGAATTTCCATGGAATTTTTGTCTGTGGGAAATGCCCGCAGACACAAAGTCTGTGACTAAAACAAAGCCTGGGGAAATTGAGCGAAACATTTTCATAGACTTTTTGTTCATTAGAAATGTCTATGGACAAAAGTCCATGGGGAAAAGCCCATAGAACTTTTAATAGCCCACAAGACCAAGCCAATCCCGAACAAGTCTGTGGGACTTTCAAAGCCTGACAAAACATTAAGGCAAACCACAGACCATCCAAGGCAAGACCCATCAGCAATCCACAAAGTGGCCAAGGTGTATACAAGGAGGGGAGTGCCCAAAAGGTGTTGTGGAAGGAACAGGGTGCGAAGAAGAAAAGGAAGGCCAGTAAGGCAAAGCACGAGGATGTCCAAGGAGGATTTCAAGTTGGTAGAAAGAATATAGCCATTTGTTTTAAAAGACAAAGGGAACGCTGATCTAAAAGGAGCCAAAATTGAAGCGACCAGTTAGGAGAGTTTGCCCTAGGGGCTGAACAGACCAGATAAGACAAAATGGAGAAAAATCAAGTGACAAGCATGGTTTCAGCAGGAGGATGACGTCGACAATAGTGCTTTCTTCCCACTTGCAAGCAAAGTGCCAAAATGAGTCTCTTATTGTTTTTTCTTTATAATTCTGTGACTTGTTCATTTTGTAAGAATCTTTTCACAATTTTAGTCAAGCGTAGCCCTGCTAAAAATTTTGCCTGGATTGAATAAAAATGCAATTTTTACCTCTATTTGGATAGATTTTGCAGAGTATGCCTTGAATGTTGGTTTGTGTCTAGTCATTGTTTCTTGATGCTCTCACAGGTTCAACACCAGTAGACTTGTTATCTACAAAGCACCATTGTTTGCTGTTGACAGAAGAAGAGTTCCATTTGGGGTGCAGAAATAGAGGAGGTCACTTACAATATGTATTTTCTAGCATCTTGGTGAGTCCCTATTCTTGTGTTTTCCATAAGAACCTCCCTGTCATTTCTAGTAGCCTAGTCTTTCTGCCAAGTCTGAGTGTATGTATGTTATTTTGTTTGATCCTGAGTGTGGAGGTGGGAAGGTCATTTCATTTTTTGGTGTATCACCTCTTTAGAGTAGGCTGTTTGTTTTCTTGTATTTTCTTCTCCCTTTTCATCCCCCCCAATTTATATAGCTATATATAGCTATATATACCTATGTTTTTGCCCTACTAGAACAAACAACGATACATCAAAGGGAGCTAGCCCTTATCTAGAGACTCTCCTCTCCTGCTTTGCCATCCCACAGGTGAGAGAGGAGTTTACATGTTATGAGTAAAAGGTAGAAGTTTGACTTCCTGCCACTGGGTGTAATTTCCATCATCAACAGTTTTGGCATGCCTGGTGGGACATCAAGTTTGATAATGCAATAGAGTTTCAAGATTGATGCTGGTCTTATTACAACAAATCATTTTCTTCAGCATCTGGTGACTCTGAGTTATATCTGCTGGTTAAGCATCCTGGTACCATCAAGAAGCACATTTTTTGGTATGTGTAAATTCCATCATTTTAAGCTATGGACTCTATTATCTTTGGCCAGCATGGCTATAATCCTTACCAACCTTATGGCGATCCTTATCATGCCCAATATGGCTAGTCTCAACCCTGCTATGAGCTATATCAGCCTTATGCTAAATCTTCTCAATATGTCACTTCTTCCACTCAGCCCAGTCTCTTTACCAATCAACCCATTTTCATTTTCAAGCAAGCTTTGCTGGGATATGACAAATATGTAATTGATCTTAACACTAGAAAGGGATGCAGCCAAGAAATTCTAGATCATATCATCCATCAAGTGAGGAATGTGTTGGATCAGGTTAAGAAAGAATGGGCTCCTATTGAAAGAGTGAATTGGCACAGGCTTTCAAATGAGATGTTGGATGTGAGTAGTTTATTTACATCTATGGAGGAGAAGCTGAGTGTGCATGAAAGGCAGCCTTACCAAGTCTATCAACCTACATACTCACTGCCCAAAGCATCATATCAGTCATATATAGCCCCTGCTCTTGAGCCAAGTCAACCTTGTCAAAGTTCGTTCCCCAATCAAGTTGAGGAGAATTTTGAAATAGTGAACCTTGTGTTTAAGGTTAATCTTGATAGACAAATCAAATTGGCAAACCTTTAGATGCAGTAGTCCATTCTAGTAGCAGGGGAAGTGGAATTGAAATCTTTGCTATCCTCTCACATTGATATCCCATCAGCGCTAAAGGAAATGCCCAGTGCAAATTGTATGAGCTAGAATAGAGTGGTTGAATCTTGGGATAGCAAGGAGAAGAAAGATGTTATCCAAGAATGCAAGCTCTAAAATGAAGAAATGCAAAATGAGGATACCCTAGCCAAGTAGATTGAGGAACTAGAGAAGAAGATGAGACTGCTGGGCAAAAAAAAAGTGGAGCTTTCAGACGCTACAGACTAGTGAATGCCAAAAGGTATCCCTTTCACCAATCCACAAGCTAATTTCAATATTGATGAAGCATTGGTAAAGTGGAGGGATGAAAATCAGGAAGTTTTGGCCTAGGTTCTACCCTCTCCTATTTTAGAAAAAGCTCCCCTTTGTGTGCCAAATCCTTTTTATGAGATGGCACTTGCTCATTCTGGCTCAGCCAATGCACCAATTAGTCATGCCCTCAGTCTCGTGCACCTAGCTTTCTAGCATGCCTCTCTTCAGGTAGATTTCCCTATGTATGAGCAACCCCTCCCAATTATTTCCTAGCCTCCTCAAGTCTTTCAACATGATCTCCAAATTCCAAGCTGGAAGGAGGAGCATCATGAACCAGCGTAGGAATTTGAAAATGACAAAGCTACTGCCTGCTCATAAAAGCTAGAGTCTAATCCTAGGACCACGAGCTGGAAGCAAACAGTTAAATCTTGGACCAGCAAGGAGGAGGAGGAAAAAGGTTTTAGTCTAATTCTTGAAGAAGAAGAGGCTGCTCCTGCCCCTGATAATGATTATGACTTCTAGGAAAGGCTTTTCCAAGAAGATTTGGATAGGCGAATTGTAGAATTGGAATCCAAAGTAGGTTTCCTTAGTGAATGTGTGATGAATGTTTCAGATCAAATTGTAGATTTTGTGTCTGAATGCATTCCATCCATACACCTCCAAGAAAGCTATCAGGCCTTGCCTGATATGGATTATGCTCAGTTTATGACTAACCAGGGAGACTTCATGATTGTAACTGAGGAAGAGATCAAACAAAGTGACGTGGAAGAGCATGGATAGCCTTTTGTTCATGATTTGAATGATTCATTTGAGGCCTTTGAGGCAGGTTGTGCTACTCCCTAGGTAGGCTGTGAGCTAGTTAAGAATGAAGAAGGCAGCATTGGGTTTCAAACAAGTATTCAAGGAGGTTGCATTTTTCCAGATTTACTCCTTTAGGAGGTTGGTGAATCTGAAGATAATTCTTCCAAAATCATCAAAGAGAACGAACCAGTCCTTGATGCATATCAAGGGGCTTCCGGTGATGAGCCAACAATGATTGACTTCTCGATGGGATGCACCAACTTGAAGGACTAGCATTCAGTAGGATTCTAAGAACAAATAGAGTATGTATACATTGGAAGCATGTTTGAATCTCCATTTGGTTTCCAGCCAACTCAGGTGATAGGTAAAAAGAGCAAGTCACCATTTCTCTTTTCCATTTAGCTACCTGCCTAGCGTAATAAGTCTTCTTACCAGGTAGGGGACTTAAGAAGTTTTCCTTTTGATCCAAGAGGGAATTAAAAAATGCTTGGTTAGCTATACATAATAGTTTGTTTCAATTTCTTCTCCTACTTTCCCTAAGTGCAGTTTGCACAATTAGTTGTTTTTAGCCTTGTGTGTTTCCCTTTGCATGTGGGGGTGAAAGCTTCAGGGGTGTTTCTGTGATCTCAAGGGCTATGTGAACTCTCTTCAAAGTTACCATCTGACTTCGCACCCAATGGATATTCAAAGGCAACTGGGTCCTAAGCATAGTAGGCACACTTCCCCTGTGAGTCACCAATTTCTTGACCAATTTTGCCCACAGGCAAAATCTTGGTCACCTTCTACACTTGCTTTGGAAGGCCAATTAATTTTGGGTTACAAGGTCTATCTTTAGGGTTTGACAGTTTCATTTCAAGCATTGGCTCAACCTAATTCATCAGTTGGCAAGTTCAGTAAGTTCAATTTCAAAGGGCATGGTTCCTCAACACTTGGTTCATCCATTTTCGGTTTGTCAAACCGTTGAACCATTTTTGGTTCAATGGGTTTAGTTTAATGGTTTAGTTCCATGCCAGTGTTTCTCTACTTATTTCAACATGATTGGTTTAGTCTTTTGTTTTGAGTGGTTGGTTTATCATCTTTTTTCTGTCTTCTTTGAAGTCCACTGGCCTCGTCCATCTTAGTTCAGTGTTTTAGTCCAACAACCTTGTTCTTGATCAGTCTAGCGCTTGCTTTGCTCAAATTTCATCACCTAGGTGGAGGGCTGACACTTCATAATGAAAGGGACCCAAGTTCATTATAGTCTGGGTCGAGGTCCAAGGTTTAAATGAGTTCATGAATTTTAACCAAGTCTCGAATTCCTTCGGGCATGGCTTAGTGGCAAAATAAAAAGGGAAGAGGTAGGTGGAATTTCCATAGACTTTTTGTCTATGGGAAATGCCCGTAGACACAAAGCTTGTGGCTGAAACAAAGCCTAGGGAAATTGAGTGAAACATTTCCATGGACTTTTTATCTGCGGGAAATGTCCATGGACAAAAGTCTGGAGGGAAAAGCCCATAGAACTTTCAATAGCCTATGAGACCAAGCCAAGCCTGAACAAGTTTGTCAGACTTTCAAAGCCCAATAAAACATTAAGGCAAATCATAGACCATCCAAGGCAAGCCAAAACAAATGAAGACCCGTCAGCAGTCTATGTCAGTAGTCCACAAAGCGGCCAAGGTGTATACAAGGCAGGGAGTGCCCGAAAGGTGCTGCAAAAGGAACAGGCCGCAAAGAAGAAAAGGAAGGCCAGCAAGGCAAAGCATGAGGATGTCCAAGAGGATGTCAAGTTGGTAGAAAGAAGATAGCCATTTGTTTTAAAAGGCAAAGGGAACACTGATATGAAAGGAGCCAGAATTAAAGTGACCAGCTAGGAAAGTTTGCCTTAGGGACCGAATAGACCAGATAAGACAAAATGGAGAAAAGTCAAGTGACAAGCATGGTTCTAGTAGGAGGATGATGTCAGCAATAGTGATTTCTTCCCACTTGCAATCAAAGTGCCAAAATGAGTCTCTTCTTGTTTTTTATTTATAAGTCTGTGACTTGTTCATTTTGTAAGAATCTTTTCATAGTTTTATTCAGGTGTAGCCCTACTAAAATTTCTACCTAGATTGAATAAAAATGCAGTTTTTACCTCTATTTGGATAGATTTTGTAGAGTATGCCTTAAATGTTGGTTGTGTCCAATCATTATTTCTTGATGCTCTCATAGGTTCAACACCAGCAAACCTATTATCTACAAAGTGTCATTGTCTGTTACTGACAGAAGAAGAGTTCCATTTAGGGTGTAGAAACAGAGGAGGTCACTTACAGTATGTATTTTCCAGCATCTTGGTGAGTCCCTGTTCCTGTGTTTTCCATAAGAACCTCCCTATCATTTCTAGTAGCCTTGTATTTCTACCAAGTCTGAGTGTATGTATGTTATTTTGTTTGATCCTGAGTGTGGAGGTGGGAAGGTCATTTCATTTTTTGGTGTATCACCTCTTTAGAGTAGGCTGTTTGTTTTTCTGTATTTTCTTCTCCCTTTTCATCCCCCCAGTTTATATAGCTGTATATAGCTGTATATACTTGTGTTTTTGCCTTGCTGGAACAAACAACAATACATCAAAGGGAGCTAGCCCTTATCTAGAGACTCTCCTCTCCTGCTTCACTGTCCCACAGGTGAGATAGGAGTTTCCATGTTACGAGGAGAAGGTAGAAGTTTGACTTCCTACCACTGGGTGCAATTTCCATCATCAACACCTATATATAGAGGGAACCTCTTTTGTAAATGATCTCTAGATAATGGAGAGAAAAAACTCTGCTGAAATTGAGACACTTCTTAAGACTTTGTGCTCAACTTGTAAATCATATTTTATCGAATGAATGAGAAACATGTTTATTTCAGCCTTTGTGTTGAAGTAATTTGTGTTATTTAGGAAATAGTTCTTATGTTCTCTTTCCTGATAATCTCTTATTTTTTTGATTTAATAAGCAAAGTGTGTGTATGAAAATTATCTAAAGATGTTTCTAAAAGATAAAAGAAAGACTTTGAGCTACTTTTATCTTGGTGATCCTTTTATCCATTATAGTTTTAGGCGAAGACTTTGTGCTTTGTTTCACTCTACTGTTATGCATGTTCCAAATCAATGGAGGCAACAGAAGACTTTGTGCTTTCATGAATTTTTTTGTGGACCTTATTACTACTTCAGGAGATTTTCTGCTATGTGCTAGATACCATTCTTGAAAGAAGAGGAATACTTTCAGCCATCAACCAAGCTTTCTCTCTTTTGTTCCTTAGACATCATCTCTAAAAAAAGAGAGATAGATGATGTTATACTACCCTGAGTATTATTTTTTGCTTACTTATATATACATATAAAGCATATAAATGATTCATAGGGAACCTCCCCTTGATGAGAGGAGAGATTTATCTCATTAAGATGTGGTAAACCTATACTTTTTGTGGCATAAATCTCCTTGTATGTGGTTGATATACCCATTTTGTCATCAGTTAGTTGATGACAAAATATTCACCCAACATCTTTTGGCGACTTTGCTAGGGACATGAACATGCATTTTGAAGCCTCAAGCTTCAACTTGAAGCAATTTTAGTCCCTTTTTCATTTGACACTCTAGCAGATCCACTATACACATGAGGCCATAGAGCTCAGGGTATTGTTGATCCTATATTTGAGTTGGTGTGGCAAACTAATTTTGAGATTTCTCCTCCATCATCTCATTTTCAATGAACTAGGAGCTTCCCTCCTACCAATGCCAGATCTCCCATACCTGGTAAAGCTTCTAGCCTCAATATTGGTAAGGCTTTATCTTTATTGACCCCACCAAGATTTGTTATCCTATCATTTAATCATCCTATTATAATGGCTGAAGGTCCGTGGGGCAACTCTTTTGGCCCTCTTAATTTGATCCCACCCTTGCATGAACTACCTCGTAGTTTTAGGAAAAATTTTCCCATGTTTTTCAGTGATGGGAAGGTTCATCCCGATGAGCATATTTCCACCTTCTCTATAGCATGCAGCGTCATTGGTGTGGAACTCAAAGACGTAGCAGTGAGACTTTTTGTAAAAACTCTACAAGGCACTGCCATGGATTGGTTTTACCACCTTCAAGCTTAAACTATAACTGATTGAAATATGCTAAAGTCTAAATTTGAAGCTAGGTTTAAACCTGCCAAGGATGTACATGCCTTGTTATCATAGCTTACATAGATGAAAAAGGAACCCCAAGAACCCATGAGGGATTTCATAGCCAAATTCAATAAGTTAAGGAACCAAATTCCAACCATCGCTCAGCCCACGCTGGAGAATCTCAAGTGCTTTTTTATCAACTCGCAACTTCCCAAAGTAAGTTTTCTATTGAGGCGGGCTGGCCCTATGGATCTTGCATTGGCTCAAAATTTGACTACTGAGATTGAAGATGATCTTATCTTGGTAGGTAAAATCAGAAAAGACTCTAATAAAAATAGATTCTCTTCATCTGTTGAAAGCTCTTCTATAGGCACTATAGATCTTATGGTGCAAAAATTGACAAATGAACTGATAGCTTTGAAGAGACAAATGGCCCAAGGTATGTTTATTTTCACCTATCGAGATATGCCAAGGAAAACATTCCAAAATCAACAATATTAGGGTAATGCTACCTGGATCCAAGGGCAACCAAATCGCCTGCCTCCCCTTCAAGGGAAACTTGCCATTGAAGTAGCACCTTCTAATTCAGTGGTCAGTTATCTAGAGGCTAAACACGACTTTTTGCTCCAACCTAAGTTGGACCAACAAGATGATGCTAATATTTTTGAAGATCAAGAAGAAGAATTAGTTGGTGACTCCAATATCAGTTTCCTAGATTACCAAGATGAAGCTGGAAGTAAAGGAGAAGGGTTGGATGGATCTTCTGCTATTTTTACCAAATCTCAAAACTAGTTAGCTCCACATGCTAATAAGGGAAAAGTAGAAGAACCTCAGCTAGTGGTCTCCATCGCTAAACGAGGGACTCCATTGCCTCTCCAATCAAAATATTAGGCAACTCACAAAAAAGTAAGTACCTCAAACCACCCCATATCTTCCACCTTTGTTGCTCAGACCAGTGCCACACCCACTAAAGACCATGATGATGGACCCTCTTCCTCTATCTCAAATTATTTGATATAATTGATCATGCCAAAAATACTAAGATTCAAATGATAGAGATTGAGTATTTGAGAGCCAATCTTGAATAGTTTGATAGGTTGGTGGAATATGTGAAAAATAAAGCCATCCCCATAGGACAAGATTCTTCAAAGGCCACGCATGATTCCCCCAAGGATAAATCCACCCAAAATAATCTTGTCTTGACTCCTCCTATTGCTTTCGAGAAAATAGAACCTTTTTATGTTTTCCTACTAATAAATGGTTATAAATTGAGTAATTGCATAATAAACTCTGGAGCTTTTGATAATGTTATGCCTACCAAGGTGGTAGATTCCCTTGGTCTAACTTTAACCAAAAATTTTGGGAGGTATTTTTCTATGGAAAACAAGCAAGTCCCACTCTTTAGTCAAATAAAAGATGCCCAATTTGCATTCGTAGCTTTTCTAGAAAAGAGGATAAAAATGATGGTCCTAGTGGCCGATTTCTACCCTCTTACAACATCCTTCTTGGATAGAATTTCTAAAAGGATGTTGGGGGTGAGCTAAGCATATACTTGTTAGAGGCAAGGATCCCAATTCAAGGTATTATGAAGAAATTGCTTCCTGAAAAAGAGGCAAGATATGTAGTCACCCGATCATCAGCACCGAAAACTCAAATTTTATTTGAGTCTTCAGGCATGGGTAACTACTTTCTATCTATGGATGAAGTCCATGAGTCATCCAAAAAAACTCTTATAGGTAATAACTTGGAAATGTGTTCAGCTGACATAGTGGGAGAATCAGTGAAGCAAAATAAATGCATGAAAGAACCTCTTCCCCCAAATAAAGAAGTTTTCAAAGAAAAAGTGGTGTCTAGTGAGGTATGGACCTTAGAATTTGATGGCAGCTACTCCTCTACTGGTTTAGGAGCTAGAGTTGTGTTGGTATCTCCTCAAGAAGATATTATTCTTTTATCCTACAAGTTTCAGTTCAACAACATGAACAACACAACTAAGTACGAATCCCTGTTACTTAGATTACAGGTTGCTAGAGAAAAAGGCATTAAACTCCTCCATGATAAAGGTGATGCCAAATTAGTGGTTTTCCAGGTAAGGAACTTCTATCAAATCAAGAATGAAAGATTGTGCCACTACTACAATCTTGTCTGGGACTAAATTGAAAATTTTGATGCTTTTAGCATCTCTGCCGTTATGAGAGAATTCAATGATTGGGCGGATGCATTGGCTATTTCTGCTACTCTCTTGGTTTCCCACCCAGATTTTAAAGGAGACAAATACACTATTGAATTGGTCTTTTGACCAAGTGTACCTGATAATTCTAGCCATTGGCAAGTTTCAACAATGATGATCAAATCATTGCCTTCCTAGAGCAAAGGGACAGCTTCAAACAATTGCATTTTGAAGGCAATGAACTTTGGGAATGTGAGACTACTTCTGAATCGAACATAGACATAGGTGAGGATTTATTACAGCTTAAGGGGAATAATATTCCTAAAGGCCTAGTTTCTCTGGAGAAATTGTTTAATAACCATGACAGGTTCATCAAACACCAACGAATAGATTCAAACTCCTCTTAGGATTTTGATCAAGTGAAATTGGGAACCAAGAGAGATCCTAAGATCGTGAACATTGGGAAATGTTGCACTCCTGAGGAGAGATTTAAGCTTGTTAATCTACTCCTCCAATATATAGATGTTTTAGCATATTCTTATGACGACTTGAAATCACTTAGGTCTGATGAAATTCACCATGACATTCCTCTTAAAGCTAACTCAGTGCTTTACAAGGAAAAATCTAGGTAATATAATCCAAAAATATCAAGTACCATTTTATCTGAGATGTAAAAAATGCTTGATGCTTGGATAATTTTCCCAATCCATCACTCCACATGGATTGCCAATATAGTGCATGTGAGAAAGAAGAATGGTGAAATTCAAATCTATGTGGATTTCAAAAACTTAAATCAGTTATCTTTAAAACATAACTACCCTCTCCCTATCATGGATCAAGTTTTATAGATGGTAATAGGTTCAGAGATGTTATCAATGTTGTATGGTTCTCGAGGTACAATCAGGTTAAAGTTAGAAAAGCAGATCAGCATAAGACTGCCTTCACCACACTGTGGGGCACCTTCGCTTATCGAAGGATGCCTTTTGGCTTGATAAATGCTGGCACCACATTTCAAAGGGTGATGGACCTCACTTTCGAGGATGAAATGGGTAAGTTCATTGTAGTATACCTGGATGATTTGATGGTATTTTCAAAGCATCATTCTGACCATGTCCACCATTTATAGAGAATATTGGAATGCTATCGTCAAAATGGTATTTTCCTAAATCTCAAAAAATCTATCTTTAGGGTGACAGAAGGGAAACTTCTCAGCCACATTGTGTCTCAAGAAGGTATTAAAATTGACTCAAAAAGAGTCAAATCCATCCAAGAGCTTACTCTGCCTACCAGTAAAACTATGGTTCACTCTTTCTTCAGAAAGGTGAATTTTATTTGAAGGTTCATCCCTGAGTTCACTGAGAAAACTCGCCACATTTTCAATATGATGAAAGATAATGCTACCTTCAAGTGGACTGTAGAGGGCAAATCAGTGTTCAAAGACATTAAAGAAGTGATTGCTCATGCACCAATCCTGGTTTGTTTAGACTACACCAAAAACTTCAAAATATATAGTTATGCTTTTGAACATACACTCTCAGCTATTTTAGTTCAACATAACCAAGAAGGTGTAGAATCTCCTATTTCCTTCATGAATTGTCCACTCAAGGCTCATGAGTTGAAATATTCAAACATGGAGAAGCATGCGTATGCAGTGGTCAAAGCAGTCAAACATTTCAGGTTTTATATCCTAAACTCAGATATTGAGGTTTTGGTGCCTGATACAATAGTGAAGTCCATTTTAACTCAATAAGAGTTTGGTATGAAGAGGGGTAATTAGATCACTAAGATTTAGGAGTTTGATCTAGACATTAAACCTGCCAAGCTTGTATGGGGAAAGGGTCTTTGTCAGTTGATTGCCGACAACATTCCTAAGGGAGAAGAAAATGAAAAAATGAAGATCAAAGACATGCCTCTGATCCTCTTTGTTGCCACTACTGATGAGTGGTATTTTGACATCACCCATTTTCTAACCTATGGTGAGTGTCCCGCTCATCTCTCCTATAAGGAAAAATGGAATGTTAAACTAAAGGATGCTAGCTATGTTTTGTAAGATAATGGTTTGTACAAAAAGAACCTAGATGAGGCATTTCTTTGTTGTGTTGATAAGGTACAACAAGATAAACTTCTGGATTATTTCCATAGTTTGGCCTGTGAAGGACATTTTTATGCACCAGTGACAATGCACAAGATTCTACGAGTGAGGTACTATTGGCCTACACTGTTTCAAGATGCCTCCAAATGGGTGCATAGATGTGAATTTTGTCAATAGTTTATCAAGAAGCCTAAACTGGCTGCATTACCCCTCAAACTGGTAATAATCAAAGAGCCTTTTCAATAGTGGGGTATTGACTTCATTGGCATAGTTAACCCATCTTTGAGTGCTGGACATGATTATGTCCTCATAATAACTGATTACTTTACCAAATGGGTGGAAGCCATCCCAACCAAGCATGCTACGTCTAAAGTGGTGTGCAATTTTCTTAAGTAAAATATCATCTCCTGGTTTGGGGTTCCACTCAAAATTGTAATAGATAATGCGGCATGTTTCTCTTCACATGAAATTACTCAATTTTGCTTATATTATGGGATTACCCTATCCCACACTTCAGATTATTTCCCACAGGGAAATGGCCAAGCAGAATCAAGTAATAAGAACTTGGTCAATATTATCAAGAAATTTGGTAGATAATAATCAGAGAACTTGGCACAAAGCACTATTTGATGCTTTATGGGTGGATAGGATTACACCCAAGAGGGCCATAGGTATGTCACCTTTCCAAATTTTGTATGGCTTGAATGCAGAGATACTTATCACTCTAGAACTATCAGTGCTCAGGTTAGCCAAAGTAATCAAAGATTCAACCTTTGAAAGTTTAATCGATAAAAGGATCATGTGTCTAACCGAATTGAATGAGCAGTGAACCATGGTGGTGGACCAGATTACGGCACATCAGAATCAGGTGAAGAAATTTTTTGACAAAAGGGCTAAGGTTCATGATTTTCAAATTGGAGATCAAGTCTTGTTGTGGGACAAGAAGAGAGAACTGAAGGGAATGCACAACAAATTTGACTCTTTGTGGAGAGGTCCGTTTACCATTCGATAACTCTATGGTGAGAATAGCTTCTTGCTAGAGTATCAGGATGGAGCACCATTTTCACTACCCCACAGTGGGCAGCATCTAAAGCTTTTCAATCTTTGAAGTTTAGATGTATCCACTTGTATATTTGTATAGTTTTTACATTTTTTTTATTTCATTTTTAGTGACTCCATAGCCCAATGGCTTGGATGAAGGCACTTAGAGACTGGTTTCTACTCTCATTGATCGATTCGATCAAATAGAAGTTCCCCAATAGGAGCTAGTTGTTTCCAAAATCAGCGTAGCTCATTTTTGGAACAACCCCCCCTCGTGAAACTTGTTCATTTTGCCTTTGTCTCTCTAAGTTCATTTTTTGAGACGAGTTTTTTTCATTCTCATATTTGATCAACTGACATCGTTCAAAGTTTGTAACATTTTTTTATTACGTTTTCCCCAAAATATGAAAGTTGTCATGGTCTTGATGCAACCAGGGGACCAAATTTCTCTTTTCCTAGAGTTAGCCTCATTTCTTCCATTTTTATGCATGGGCAGCAATTTTTTTTGTTAGTGCATTTTTCCTTCAAGCCATGTAAGAGTGGCAAATTTTGCCACCCTTGCATCTGGAATGTAGGAGTGGTAAATTTTGCCGCCCTTGCATGTCTTTGAAATTTTTTAATGTACGGGCAGCAAATTTTGCCACCCCTACACTACCTCAATTTTTATGCACAACATTTAGGGCCATGCATGTCGAGTGGTTGGGGCCAATTTTTGCCCATTTTAATCCATTTTTGGTCCATTTGGATTCATTTCTTCCACTCCTCCTCCTGCCCTCTACCTCTAGATGACCCAGCAAGTGGGAAAAGTAAATTTTGATAGATTTGAGCTTAGTGCGCGTTATTTTCCAAGTAGGTCTTGTTTTTACACTTTGTTTTTGCATTATTCCAAGAACTTTTGCTCTTTTCTTTGTCAGTTTTTGTTTTTGTTGTTATTGTGTTTTTCTTTTTTCCCCTTCCCTTCCTCTTCCCGTCAAGCTCTTTTCCTCCTCCCTTCCTACGTGTTGGCCATCCTTCCTAACCCATGCTAGGGCAGTGAATTTTACCACCCTTCCTTCTCTCCTATGGGTTTTTACCTACGAGGGTGGCATATTTTTCTACACTAACCATATTTTGCCCACCTCACCTGTAACAGTGGCAAATTTTGCTATCGATACAGGTCAGTACGTCTAATGTGCATGGGTGGAAAATTTTGCCACCATTACACATGTAAGGGTAGCAAATTTTGCTACCCTTACACTCTTTCTTGTGAAGCATGCACGGGTGGCAAATTTTGTCACCCGTGTTCTTTTTTCCATCTCGCATGCATAGGTAGTGAATTTTGCCACCCATGCATGCAAATGATCTCACATGCCAGGGTGGCAAATTTTGCCGCCCTTACATCTTTTTCTCCAATTTCTCTAACTCTAGAGAGATTTTCATCCCTTCCATTTTTTTCTCCTCCTCCCCATTTTTCTCTCATTTTTTGACCTACTTTTTGACCTAACCTTGTCAAGTGTCCTTCCTTGGTCATGATCACCCAACATGTAAATTCCCTAATTTTCCCATTTTTCCCTAATTGGACGATCATGATTCTCATTGCAGTACCCCCTAAGGATTCTCGTTCATCGACACCCACTCAATCAAGGGTCATCCCAATGACTAAAACTTCTCCAAAGAATTTGAAGGCCATGAAGTACTAGTACCAAGGTGTTTTCTCAATCACCTAGATCACTTCGAATGTCAACGATATTAGAGACACAGAGATCAGCCACATGGATATGGATGAGTTCATGGAGAGAACCAAGGTGACCAACCCAAGCTTAGAGATGAAGAACATCATTGAGAGCAACATCCATCTAGTTGCCTCTTTCCTTATAGTGGCGCATCACATAGAGTTCATCCTCTAGTGTGCCTAGTTCTATAACAGAGAGACCAGGTTAGTTTCAGATGCCAATGGCAACATGATAATTTGGGTGGACCCCAAATTTATCAATAAAGTCTTCATGTGCCCTCTTGTTACTGAAGTGTTGAAAATTGACTTCGTCGAGGCACAAAAAGAGTATGATAAGGATCCTGAGAGGGCAAAGAAGGTGATGAATAACATGTGGCTTAAGACTCTTAGGACTAATTTATCTAGATGGCCACAAAAATTTTTGAGGAGTGATTTCATAGAAGAAATTGGTGACTTAATTACTCTTCTCAATAGAGTATGAGGTCTACCATCTTCTTCACAATTCCATGAATAGATGTAACCCTTTATCAAGATAATCCTATAAGGGAAGCAAGTTCTGGGGTGAGCAGATCAGCAACACTCTTCATGAGTAGTTGGCAAAGGTATCTACTACTTCAAAGTTCTATATGACTTCATACTTGTTGTACATTGCAGCCTCCATGCAAACCTTTCCAGGTTTGGCAATTGAAGGAGACAGAAGAACTACCCCAGTCTATTCATATTACCCTTAGTTGACACTAAAAAGATCAATCCACCACTTTAAGAGGGTAAATGATGCCTTCTTCACTGTGTTTTTGTGCCTTTTTGATCCTCAGCTAAAATAGAAAAGAGTATCAAATGAAGCCTGGATGGTCGTCAAAGACTTTGGCTACATGTTTCTACAATTTCCCTCCTTTTGATACCTATGGGTTGGCTTTTTCCAAGGTTATCCCTACATGCTCCCCCAATTTCTATCTAACAAATTAGTCATAATGGAGCTGTGTAGGCAAATTATTATCATACACTAAGTAAATGGAACTAAAAAATCTAGGTTTCAGGTTCCCAATAGAAATTGGTAGATACTCAGTTTTGACTGTAGCCAAAGCAAGGGTAATGGAAATAGAAATGCAACTGGTCACCATGAAGTAGTTCAAGTGAAGGTCTAATTTTGACTATAGGGGTGTCAAGGATATGATCTGAAGGAAGACTCAATTTCATGAACCTGTGATTGAGGACATCTGGGTAGACTTGAGAATAGCAGAAGAGACCAGAAAGATGGACTACATCAGGCTGACTCTGGATCAAATCAAATATCTAGGACTTGCAGATATTCCCCCTAATCTGGTTGATGATAAGAACATAATTAATAATAGATACCTGGCTGACAAGGTCGTTAATTCTCTTCTTCCTCCAATTTAGTGGTCCCAAAAAGAATTGACCTCTTTAAAAAAGAGATTCAAACCAATATTGGCTAACACCAATGATTGGCTAGTGACCAAAGAGATTATGTTGAAGGAATTCATTACAGGTTTAGAGGCTGAATTCCAAGCAAACATAAGGAAGAAGGTAGAGAACAAGACTAAGAATAAAGGTGATGTTTCTTCTCTGTCTAGGTGTCACAAGCCTAAAATCATCTTTGTGTCTAAGAAATCAAAGGTTGCTAAGGAGCCAGAATCAACAGCTAATGGAGTTGAAGAATAAAGCACCTAGGAATAGGCAGCGAAATAGATAGAGATAGATGACAAGCTGACAGAGCTATAGAGAACTGAGCCTCTATCTCCTTAGGAAGGTGCACAACCACTTGCAGGTATTTCTTCTTTGCCACCTCAATCCCTTATGGCATCTCCTTCACCTCTTTCTTCCATCAGTGTTCTTTCTTCTTAAGCCACCTCTCCTTCTGGATTTATGTTTGGTGATCCTCAAGGTGCTTCTAGATATGTCCTTCGCTCCTCAGGTTTTATCCCTAGTCTCTCTTCTCCTTCTTTCAATATTAGAGAAAGCTCTGCCATTGACCAGTCAGTGGCCGATATAATTTCACCTATTACTCCCACTATGCTTGATGTTCCCACTAGCAGTGTAGACATTACCCTAGTGACACCAGCTATAGGAACTATTGCCATAGTAAGTACTTCTGCTCTCCCTCCTTGGTTGTCAGATTTCACACCCAAAAGGAAGAAGCTAGCCATCTCTACAGATGATTTTGATTTTGGCAAGATAGTGCCAGTGAAAGCTAAGGCCCCTAAGAGACCAAGGATCCTTTCAAAAATGGTTGAGGAAAAGGGGCACAAATTTTTAGAGATAGCCAAATCTCCACAGGACACAACCCTAGAGGGTTTTGACATGAGCAGCTATTTTATTTCTCATGTTGAGTTGGGAAAGGTCACTCACAAGGGTGCAAAGAGCGACCTACAGTCCGTAATGGATATCATGGTCCATAAATTTGATAGGGAAAAGGAGATGAAAGATTACTATAAAGCAAAGGTGGAACAATTGACCATGGTAGTCAAAAAATTCACTCTTGCTCCTGAAGCAGTGACCCCATAAGCCTTTTCCATAGATGATCATGTTATCCAAAAAGCAGAGAAAACCTACATAAAAGGGAAAGTGCTTGAAGACTATATAGAAAAGATGCATACTCAGGGAATTTCCTTACTTATAGAGGTTGCTGAGAAGACAAACAAGATGAAGAAGGTGAGGACAGATTTAGAGGACCTTGTCTCTCTTATTTCTCAAGATATTGACAATATAGATAAATATCTTAGCAAGTGGATAGAGATGAAGGATCTGAAGAAATGCACCTTGATGTCCATCGATGTCATTACCAGTAAAGATTCTTATGTTGAAATAAAGGAATCACTGATATATAGAATCTAGGTGCTCAAAGAGCTAATTGAAGATCTCAAGTCTTCCAAAGACGCTAGTGAGGAAAGTGACACCGGCCTATTGAATAGACTGGAAGAATTTCCTTGCAACCTCACCTCTAGAGATAATCAATTTCTTTTAGTAGAAGAGATGATTCAAGAATTCAAAGGTATGATCCAGAGGGATTTCAAAGAGAAAGCATTTTCAATGACTTCTATGGATAACATCTTAGATACTCAGTTAACTCTGGATAATCTAAGAACCAAGTTAACTAGTCATGCCAAAGCAATCACAACATTGAAAGATGCTACAATCAGAGCCAAAGTGATCTTCAAAAATACCATTGCACCAGGCAGTATAGGAATTTAGGCATTTATCACCATGTACGATGCTCATCTAAAGAAGTTCGGTAGTAGGAGTTGAACCATTTCTTCATTCTCTCTTCTTCCTCTCTTCTCATGCATTTTTGTCATGTAAAAGTGCATGCACTTTTGTAATATGTAATTACATGTAAAAATTTGGAAAATATCTCAAAGTCAAAGATGACTCATCTTTGACCAGATATTTTAATATTTTAATCCTTTTTCAATTTTGAAGGTTTTTCCCTATATATAGAGGGAACCTCTTTTGTAAATGATCTCTAGATAATGGAGAGCAAAAACTCTACTGAAATTGAGACACTTCTTGAGACTTTGTGCTCAACTTGTAAATCATATTTTATTGAATGAATGAGAAATAGGTTTTTTTTAGACTTTGTGTTGAAGTAATTTGTGTTATTTAGGAAATAGTTCTTATGTTCTCTTTCCTAATAATCTCTTATTTGTTCAATTTAATAAGCAAAGTGTGTGTATCGAAATTATCTAAAGACGTTTCTAAACGATAAAAGAAAGACTTGAGCTACTTTTATCTTGGTGATCCTTTTATCCATTGTAGTTTTAGGTGAAGACTTTGTGCTTTGTTTCAATCTACTATTACGCATGTTCTGAATCAATGAAAGAGGCAACACAAGACTTTGTGCTTTCGTGAGTTTTATTGTGGACCTTGTTACTACTTCAAGAGATTTTTTGCTCTGTGCTGGATACCATTCCTGAAAGAAGAGGAATGCTTTCAGCTATCGACCATGATTTCTCTCTTTTATTCCTTGGACATCATCTTTGAAAAAAGAGAGATGGATGGTGTTATACTACCCTGAGTATTATTTTTTCTTACTTATATATACATATATAACATATAAATGATTCATAGGGAACCTCCCCTTGATGAGAGGAGAGATTTATCTCGTTAAGATGTGATAAACCTACACTTTTTATGGCATAAATCTCCTTGTACTATGGTTGATATACCCATTTTGTCATCAGTTAATTGATGAAAAAATATTCACCCAACAAGGCCAATGAAATTGTGGTCCTGGATTTTTATGAGGACCTAGTGGCAAGGTTTGGGGTTCCAACAACCATAATATCAGATAATATGTTAGCTCTTCTGGGAACCAAAACAAGTGAATGGGTGCTGAGATATGTTATATATCTGATCACTTCATCCAATTAATACCTATAGGGGAATGGACTGACTGAGTCTACAAATAAGAACTTGATCAAGATCATCAAACAAACCATGGAGGAAAATTAGAGGACTTGGCATGCTAAGTTGAAAATAGCCCTATGGGTAGATAGGGTCACCCCAAAGAGGGAAATTAGTAACTCACCATATGCACTCATCTATGGAAGGGAAGCTAGGCTCCCCATTTCACTCGAGTTGCTAGCCTTGGATCTCACTTGCCAGCTATGATTAGAAGAAGGAAATAACATGGAGGTTAGGCTATACGAGCTGATGGAACTCCAAGAGACAAGGGACTAGGTTATGGCTTCTATGACCAGCCACCAATAATAAGTGAAGAGACACTTCGACAAGAAATCTTCATCAAAAGGTTTTTCTAAAGGAGACATTGTCTTGAAATGGGATGAAGATTGAGCTAAGCCTAGAAATCATGCAAAGTTCAATGCCCTATGGATTAGCCCATACATAATCACTCAGTGCAAGTAGTATAATGCATTAGAACTCTCTAGATTAGATGGTGAAGAATTATATATCCCAGTTAATGGGATACATCTTAAGCATTACCACTGAGCCCCTTTTCCATCATGTATATATTTCCCTTATTTTTCTCCTATTTTCCTTAAGTGCTTTCTGCACATGTTAGTAGTTTTCTTAGCTTTGTGTGTGCTTTCATTTCCTTTTGAGGTAAATCTTCGTGATTAGTTCTAGATTTATCAAAGCTATTACTAATCTTTAAGTTACAATTTGGCCCTGTGCCCAATGGATTTTGAGGCAACTGGCTTCTAAGCATAGCAGGCATGCTTCTCTTAGGAGTCACCAATTTGTTGACCATTTTTTGGTTTAACAAGCCAAAAATTGGTCCCCTTCTTCCTCTACTATTTTATGCCAATTCATTTTTTATTTTTCACAAGTCTAGGAATTTTTTACGGACTCTGCAAGTTTATTTCTATGGACTCTACAGGGATGGAATTTCTACAGACTCTACAGGGATTGATTTTCTATGGACTCTGTAGGTCTTTTTCTACCAACTCTATAGGTCTTTTTCTATGAACTCTATAGAGCTTGGGTTTTTATAGACTCAGTAGTGGGTTTTTCTATGAACTCTATAGGTGTAAACTTTTGATAGATGAAGAACTAGTTTAGAGGGTGTAAGGTTTTACAAAGCTTCTTCAAACACTTGTCTGAAGAAATTCATAAGGGAAGAGAGCTAAAATGGTTCAAAAGACACTTTTTCTTAAGGTTGGAAGATTGGTTCAACAACATAATCTTTCCAAGAGTTAGCATGTTTAAACTGATGAATCGGTTCAATGCCTTTGGTTCAATTGCTTAGTTCAATCACAAGTTCAATCGGTGAGTTCAACACTTGGTTCAATCAATGGGTTCAATCACTTGGTTCAATCGATGGGTTTAACACTTGGTTCAATCGATGGGTTCAACACTTGGTTCAATCACTTGGTTCACCGTGGAAGGTTCAAAGGCTCGGTGCGCAATGTTGAACTGTTGAACCGTTGAACCATTTTTGGTTCAATCAGTCAGTTCAATGGCTTAATTCACTCAGGTGGTTCAATGGAGGGTCCTAAAGTTGGAAGGCAAGTGCCCTTGTGGAGGGTAGTTCTGGGTTCAAGAGCCCTTGCAGAGGGCATGGAACACTTCAAAGAGACCACAAAGAAGCAGTTTGAACCTTTTGGAATTTTGTTAAGGTAAAGTCTTGAATTCCTTCAGAATTTTTATCCAAAGGATTTCCTTCAAAAAAAAGTCTGAAGGAATTCAGGGGAGGCTACAGCCAAAAAACCCGAAGGAATGGTGAATAACTAGGACAAATTCTCACAGACTTTTTGTCCACAGGAAAATTGTCTGCATAAAAGCTCAAAGCAAAAAAGCATGCAGAAAATCCCAAAGAGACAAAAGGCCGCCAAAGGGTAGGTACCCTTGTGGGGGGCTCTCAGCCAGCCAAATGAAGGGAATTTCTTCAGAGCCAAAGGGACACTTCCCCTTTGGGAGGGTTTGAAATAAATAAAAAGCCATAGAAAAGACCCAAAGGAACTCACTAAGGATGGTGACATCTCAGAAGCCATCAACTTTAAGAAGATGGATTACCCATTGTTTTTCAAATGATGATAGGTGCATGGATGTCAAATTTAAGATGGTGAAATAGTTGTTGGTTTTTAAAATGCTTGTGTGCCAACCATGGAAAGAGCCTAAGGAATGTGGTGACCTACCAGAAGATCACCCCCAAGGGCTGAAGGAGTAGAGGGAGACAAAGTAGGAAGAAGACAAAGAGCCTAGAAAATAAAGAGAGAGAAGTGCCAAGTGTAGGAACAGGCAGATAGTCCAAGTGGTGAAGGGAGGTGCCAATTCAAAGAGTTACTCTAGCAGGTGATATAGTGTTTGTGAATTGATTATTAAGATGTGCAAATGGCTAACAGTGCAACCTATTTTTCTTCATTTTGCATTAATGAGCAGACAAATTGCATAATCACCTTGAAGAAGCAGTCTTGCAAGCAGACAAAGGGTGCGGCTCATAATTTCTCATTGATGTTTAAGTGGCTTGCTCTTCCTAATGATCAGAGTGCACATGGGTCATTTGTAAAAAGGGTGCCAAAAGGTCTCCTTATTTCCTTTATATATTTTAGACTTGTCATTTGGACAAGGATCTTTCACATTTGTAAGGCGAAGCCCTGGCAAATTTTCACCTGAAATCAATAAATGCATTTTTACCTCTATTTTGGTTAGATATCTTTATGTGTGTCTAAGTGTTAATTTGTGTTTAGTCATTGCTTCTTAATGCTTCCACAAGTTTAACACCAACACACCTGGTGTCTATAAGGTGCCATTTCTATAGGTGATAAAGAGAGCTGCATTTGGAAGTGCAGAGATAGAAGAAGCTACTATATAGTGTGCCTTTCTACAACACCTTTGGTGAGTCTCTATTTTCTGTGTGTTCCATTAAAGCCTCCCTATTAAGCTTCCTATAACCTGGTCCTTCTACCAGTTTGAAGTGTATGTATGTGTTTGTCTGGATTCAATTGTGAGTGTGAGTAGGTCAAATCATTTGGTGAATCACCTCTTTTAGAGTAGTTTTGTTTTCATGTAATCCTTCTCCCTTTTCACCCCCCCATTATATATCTATATACCTATATTAACACTTATTAGAATAACTTAGATGCATCAAAGGGAGCTAGACCTTACCTAGAGACTCTCCCCTCCAGCTTTGCTAGTCCCACAGGTGAGAGGGGAGTTTCCATTGTTGCATGTGGAAGGCAGGAGCTCGGCCTCCTGCCCTAGGGGCAATCCACTACGTCAACACATGGAAATTGAATATTATATAAGGTGGATGGAGATGATAATGCTCAAATAAGCTAATGAGGTATCCATTATCAAATTTTACGAAAGCATTCTTGAAATATTTGATGTCTCAACCACTATTATCTTAGATAATGTGCTTGATTTTATTAAAAACAAGATCAGTGAATGGGTGGTCAAGCATAACATCCATATAATCACCTCATCAAACTGTTACCCTAAAAGTAATGGTTTGGTTGAATCCATAAAAAATAACTTGGTTTGCATCATCAATCAAAACATGGAAGATAATCAGTGATTCTGGCATACCAAGCTCAATATAACCCTCTTGGTAGATTGAATAACATCAAAAAGGATGTTGGGAAATATTCCATTCATGTTAGTCTATGGGAAAGAAGCATGGGTGCCCACATCTCTTAAATTTCCCTCACTATAGATATCTCATCATTTGGAGTTACTTGAAAGTGATCCCATGATAGTAAGGTTAGTCAAACTAATGGATCTCAAATAACTTAGGGTACGAGCCATGTGCACTATGGACCTTTAGCAAACATAGACTAAGATAACATTTGACAAGAGGGATGTTGGTATAATCTTTTATGAAGGATATTTGGTACTAAATTGGGATGCTAACATATTAAAGGCCATAAAGCATATAAATTTTGATGCTATAAGGAAGGCCCCATATACCATAGTCAACTATAACCAAGCTATTGCATACTAACTTGTAAATCCAAGTAAAGAAGTGTTGCCTATCCCCATCAATGGGATTCACCTTAAGCATTATCTTTGATAATAATTAAAACCCTTGTAAATATTAGTTTGGATGTTTTAATTTCCCTAAGTGGTATGCATACATATTATTTAGAATAGTTTTTTTCCTCCAAGTGCTTATGCACAATTCTATTCTATTAATTTAGTTGTCATTCCTCTGAGCACCATTCATAATAGTTATTTATTTTGTTTATCCTTATAAAAGGTATATCAGTTCTTTCTAAGGTTGGATGTGCTTCTCACACCTAATCATAGTTAGGAGGATGAAGATTAAGGGATTTTATATGACTCTATGCCCAATGGATTACTTCAAGACTATTAGATTCCCACTTAGTAGGAAATAATCCCATAAAGGTCACCAAAATTATTTAATTTACAATTCATCCCTTTAGTAGGCACTAAACTCAAAGGGACTATGTAAATAGTGACATGCTTGCATAGTATCAAATTCTCTAAGATCAAACTAGCACATAGAGGATTCTTGTCTACTCCCTCACTCAATAATCAACTCAGGACCACACATTAAATAAGTATAATATATTCCCATAAGGAGTCCCTAATGTGCATCCCATGAAAATATCCTTCATTTCACAAGTATGACACATAATTCAAAGCACACAAGCCTTCCTAACTTTGACGAGTAAAAGAGAAAAATGTGTGGGAGTGGTCCTAGATTATAAAGGGTGAACTTAAGATCTCTCATATTCTTAAAATTTATTATTTATATAATTTTATATCATTCAAATGATGAAGTATCTATCCAAATAGTAAATTTTCCATCTACACCGTTGTAAAACATAAATTGTGATTTTGAACTACATAGAATTATCTTCATAGACCAATGCAAGTTCTAAATAGGACACAGACCATGAAGACCATCCCTAACCACCAACTACAAACCTTTCCTATAATAGAAGGAGATTATGCCTTATGTATTTCTATATAAAACTACCCTTAACACCTTTCACAAGTGTGTGGCAACACTACATAGTTAACTCTTTGCATAACCTTTAGTACATAACCACATGCAAGACTTTAAAAATATGGGTGTATGATAGATTCATTACCTATACATGATGATAAATCAAAACCTAAGGATATGAATATTTAGCCAGATGTCATCAAAATATCCCAAGTGGATTAGTAGGTGACCACCATAACTATGAATAATGTTTTATCTTGATTGGATATCAAGGGAACCAAATCAGAATAAGATAAATACAAGGGTGACTATCAAGTTATCAGAACATGGGAATGCAATCTCTTTTGAAAAATATCCCAACTACTTATCCATATTGGTATTAAATTTTGTAACTACCCTAATAGTGGGTGAGAGTTTAATGAATGACCTATGGGATCCTTATTACCTATGAAAGTTCACATCTTATGTTGTAAAAGGGTCAATATTTTAAGCACCCTTATGCTATTGAAATTTTCCCTCCAAAAGCACTTCTATTGGCTGAACTTTGCACTTTAATAAGAATTGAATTAACCTCCCTTCATTATTCTTGAATCTTGTGTGTGATTTATGTTTATTGATCTTTTTCTATAGTTAATTTTCATCACTTTCATTATTATCCATTCCCATCACCTCTATGTATAACTAAGAACTCATTTGTAGGTCATATTTTGTGTGCACTTGGGTCTACATAGGCTTTTACTATGGATAATATTCATCCCTATTAATGTTTCATTATGTTCCTTCACCTTAATATGAAAAACTTATGCATTTTGAGTATTTGTGGTGGAGTTTATGTGATATTATTTCATTCTTAGCAATCTATAGTGTGTTCGTTAAGGTAAAATAGGTGTTCACTCTATTCCTGGTGCATTGCCTTTTAATTTCCATAAATATCTTACTTTATCCCTCCCTTTTCCCCTTATGTCTAGGTTTATCACTAGTTGTATATTTAATTATACTCTTTGTAGGTTTGTGCACTATTCCTAAACTAGGTGCATTTAGAATAAAATAAAGTTGGTCTAATCCATAGGTTCATCTCAAGGAGTGACAAAATCCCACACCTTTGGGGGATGATCCCATTATTATAGAGAGATAACAAATTTCTCTTTGGCATGTGATTCCAAGGTGTTAGGTGTGGAATATCCATGCATCAGTGCATGTGAGATCCCTTTGCAAACATGAGTGCATATTTCAAGTGATAAAAACATCTTCAAATTTAGATTCATATACATGTAGCACTTTTTTCACATGAAAATTCATATTAAAAATTTATGATCCAAACATGTCCTATGTTCTCCCCATTGATGGGATCACATGTTATCTCCTTTCAAATATATATATATATATATATATATATATATATATATATATATATATATATATTTCAAAAAACACAAAAACATTTAAAATATTCTTAAAAAATAAAGAATCAGGACCTAAGCATGATATGAGATGATATTTCCTTATTTATTTATGTTATTCATCCCATACTTTTGTATATATCATGTTATTTTTCAAACACATATCCATTTTGCAAGGTATGAGTGTGATGTGGGACACACTATGCATGGACTCTTAGATGTTGGATTCCCTTTTACTCAATATCTGTGCATATGCTAGAGGCATATAATTATATAGGTTACATTATCAATAGTTTATATCTTTATATAACCTCAAATGGCATGTCAAGTTACATATCTTACAATATTTTTTCTAATTACTCATATCTACATTGTGCTACATGACTATGATACTTTGATATGATATGGCATTGGCACATATGAATGGATTAAACTAGTGTTCATTGGTTCTATGTTCCTTAAATGTTGTTATAATATTTTATAATATGTTACACATGTCTTTCTTATTATGTGTGGCCCTTTTCCCTTGTGAAAAACTTTATTGAACATCTCTATGATATTTTTCTTGGTATGTGTGGCATTTGATCATGTCCATTGCTTTTATCCCTCAGCGTTGTGTTTTGTGCAACATTTGAACATGTTCCTTGTTTGTAAAATTTTATTTGTGTGTATCCCTTGGCCTTATTTATTGTGACATATTTATTTCCATTATATGTGCTCCTTGGCCTTATTTTGTGACATTGTGTGTTGTGTTTGTTTTGCTTCATTAGCTTGGTTAGTGGTTCCATAATACATATCATGCACTTTTAATTCATAGTCTACTTCAAATATGGTTACTTTCCTACATGATTCATTGTTAAATCTATCTATACATGACATTTTTATGCCTCATATTTAATATGTTACATATATGTCTTAATGACCATTAGATTTCTATGTTCACATACTCTACACATGTTGACATAATTATTATTTTATCTTTATCACACAATATAATTATCTCTTATTTTGAGATGAGTGATTTCAAGTTAAATCCCTCATCTCAAAATTTAGGCATCATAGAGGGCTTGTCTTAAATATCCAAGCATCTATGAATAGAAAAATTAGTTTTGGAATAGAGTGTAATAGTCAAAAATATAGAGTACAAGTTTTCAAGGATTTAAATTAATGCAAAATCATATTTCATAATAGAGTATAGGATTTCAAAAATTCAAATTAATTCAAAAATCAAGCACATAAAAAATATTGGCACATTGACACAACTTATGGGGGTATATGACATGAATATGTGCTCACTTTTCAAAACTTAAAGTATGGAATCATATCTAGTTGAATGCATATGCATGGTCATAATAAAAAAATATACAAGATAAAATTTAAATGTTGCCAAAAAAATTTATAAATGAGCATGTACATGCCAGGGATTGTATTTCAAATGTTACAATTTCAAAGCTTAGAGGCATAAATTTCAAAGTTTAAAAGGCATGATGTTTGTCCATGCACATTTTCAAAGTTTGAATTTCAAATTTAAAGTTCATAAGGCATGGTGCTTGTTCATGCACACATGTTTCAAATTTCAAAGGTAAAACACGAATTTAAATGTAAATCTATGAGAAATGTTCTCATGATGGAGGCATGAATATTACTCGCTCTCTTTGATCATGCAAAAATAGAATCTAGATTGATCTATAGTGGTGTGATTAAAATATGTTTCAAGTAATATATATTAAGGTTTTTTATGCTCAATAAACATGGAATTACATCTATTGAACCCATTATGTGGTTCCATCCTTTGTTATGGGTGATATACGTTTGAGTCTAGTGATACTTAACTTCATTGGCATCACTTCTAGCGAACCCATTATGGTTCCACCTTTTTGAATTAGTACATTGGGTATTACTCCCTATTCATGAGAGTTGGAATAATGGATCTTTAAAACTAAATGACTATATTAGTTATTCAAAATTAGGATTCGATCACTCCCAACTCACCATTATTTCAAATTCTCCAAGTCATTCAATAAGGGGGCATAGTTCTTCATTATTAATTACATGTTACAAATCAATGTTTTCATCTCCATGTAGGTTTACTCCTTTTCACTTTCTTAAATTTTTTGAATTTTAAAGTTCATATTTTTCAATTTTCAAATTTTCAAAATGACTAATTTATGTGTTGTTTCAAGGTTTGATAAATTTTATTACCCTCTAAAATGAAATTATCCATTCAAATATAAAGTGTTTTGTACACACAATTCTTTATCTTTTACTATAGCAAGTTCATTACTATAATAAAATTGGGGGATGTAGACAATAAATATGATCGCAAGTACTTAACAATGATAATTCTTGACAAATGATAAACCACATGAATTTCACACAAATACATGACTATTATTCACCATTCCTCTGAGCCTTTTATCTATATTCAAGATTCACTCTTTTTTTTTCATCACTACTACACATAAATTTCAATGTCAAAAACTTAAATTACTTTAAATAACCATCAAACTATCTCTAGCACAAAACAAGTGTACTTGATATTTTTAAATAGGTACACCTTAGGCAAATAGGTGTGATACCATGCTTTTATCCCCTTTGATTAGTCTCATCCCATTCCAAATAATGGTTAGTTTATAAAATTTAAATTATTGTTTGGGTCTTCCCATATATTTCATAAAGTCCGCTAAAAGGAAATTATCAAAAGGATCAACTATAAATACATATCAAAGGTCATTCATTATATGAACTTGTTATTCATTTGGTTGCTAGCTTACACATTATTGCATATTTAAAATTGTTCCCTATTATTTATAAATACAAGATCATTCACATGGATAAGCCATAATCCAAGTCTAAGGCATCTTAAATTATGTCAAATCTATCATTATCAAGTATCAAAGCCATATTTTTAACTACATACACATAGTTAAAGAATGCAATTACAAAATCGCTTTGGGTGGGAGAACTACATGGGCTTGATTTCCCTCTTTGTAGAATTAGATATGGAAGTAGTGGTTAATCATCAAGGGTTGATTGAGGTTATCTCAACCCATTTCATTCCCCCTCTCTTTTTGTTAGGTTTTAATAATTCAAGGTGCCCTTAGGGTTTCACATGAGGTGAAAAAGTCAAAAAAATTGTCATATTCATCACGAACATAAAATGTTCAATAAACAAGACCAACCACATATGGTGTCCACCTTTAATAGACTTATCCAAAAATAGTCAAATTTATATCATAGTCAATGTGGATAGGTCCGTAGTCAATGGACATAACTGGCTACTTATGGTGTCTACTTTCACTAGACTTATCCATAAATAGTTTTAGATTATGTTCCTAATCCTAAGTACACATAGTCTCCTATTATTTGTATTTTCACTATCATATATCTAAAAATAAATAAAAATATTGATTTGAACTAAGTAGATTTATTCTTAGTGTTTTTTTAAAAATAACAATCTTCCATATTTATTAATTATAAAAATCAAAAATTTTAATTAATTCACGTCTTTAACATTCTAATATATATTAAAAAGTTTACGTCAAGAGTGAGACAATATATTCCTTCCCAAAATTTCCCACCCATGAACTTTCCAAACCCTAGCTTGTTTCCTATCGAAGGTGAGATGATGATAAGGAAGATTAATGACACAACTTCTACAAATCTTCTCTAATAAAACACAGGATTAGAGGTTAGGAAGATGTCAAGTGTATATAATCCAAAATAATATCTCTATGACCTAAAACCCTATTTTTGGAGCCAATACTTTAATTCCTCATCATTTGATGTCAATAGGGGTTTGAGCTACATGGATCTAGTTGGAATGATAGAAGATAGGGTGGTGAAAAAATATTTCAATGAGGCTTATAAGACTATGCCACAACCCATTAAATATGTAGATTCAATTATATTAGTGACGTTGACTGAAGAGGAGAGTGTGATAGTGCTTACAAATGAAAAATGGTTCACTTAGAATAGTGGAAACCCCTACTACAAGGTTGATTTGAGATTTACCCCAATGCTAAAATCTTTTTAATTTTCATTTTTGATTGCTTAGAAGATAAATAAAAACTCCAAAGCCAGTTTTGGAGTTTGGATAGGCATCCCTTGATTATAACACTTTGTTTTTCCATATTTAAACCCCCTCATTGAACCTATTAATGAGAGACCTATTTGGATACATTTTCTCTACCTCCCTCTCTATATATGTAATAATTATAAATTTAAATACATATTAAATTCTCTTAGTTAGTTATTAAAAATGCATCTGGACATTACTAATTTTAATCATACAACATTCACTAGAATTCTAGGAAATATTGATACTACAAAAGATCTTCCTAAAAGCATTGTCCTTCAAGTTAACAACTACTCTTGGTCAAAACATATATATTATAAGGACCTTTTATTTAATTTTTTTAATTTTTTTTCATAGGTTATATAACCAAGGATTTCAAAATCCTAAGAAGAGATAAAGAAACTATTAGGTGGATGGATTTTATCTCTTCACATCTAACAGTGGATGCCCCTAATTCTATAAGTACCAACTCTAATTCATCTTTAGATGAGCATGAATATGATTCTAATAATGAATCTTATAGTCATACAAAGGAAGTTACTAAGGAGGCCCCAGGTACTCTAGATTCATATTAGGTTGGTCAATCCATCCCTATAGAGGAAAATCTTGAGCTTAATTCATCAAAGATAGAATAGAAGGAAGAAAATTTAGTGAAAGATAAATTTCATCCCATTGTTAGAACCATAATGAAGTTATATTCTTGAAAAGGAGGGGATTAGATGGTAGTTTGTAAAAGATAGAAATAAAAGAGGAGGATATATTAATTACATATGACCCTTAGATCTCAAAAGGTCAGTGATTTAGGTGGGTCATAGACAACTATTTTTTGGATATTTTTTAGCAAATTTGTTGTTTCATTTTGTGTTTTAATATTGCTAATCATATTGTAAAATTGTATTTATAGGCCTTGGTTGTTTATTTATTGTCTAGGGTTAGGGTCCCTAGTTCAAAAATAATTCACCCTTTACCCATAATAAAAAAATGTTATAATATATCTAGTTTTACACCTATTAGCATCACATACATTTATTGTTTTATCAAAAATAGGGTAAAACACTCATAAGGATCAACCATGGGTGAAGTCTAAAGCATTTAGAATCAATAAAAGAGATATAATTGTTAAGTATCAAAGTAATATTTCTAGTTACATATGCATTGTCAAGGAGCACAATAGCATAGTCACTCTAAGTGAGATAACTACTTAAGTTTCATTTCCCTCCTTGGAGTATTGGATATGTAGTCAAAATTAAATCATCAAGGGGGTGATTAAAGTTAGCTCATCCCATTAAATTCCCCCTTACTTTTATAGATGTTTCAAACTTTCAAGGTTGCCTTAGGGTTTCAAAGAAAAAACAAGGAAAATAATGAATTATGCATGAAATAATCTAAATTTCAATATCTCATCCTACTTAGCAGGTACATGCATAAAAGGGGAAATAGTGAAATTTTCACCATAATCAATGCAGACAAGTTCATATTAAATGGACTTGAGTGGCATGCACTACTATCCAAAGATAGTAGTCATGTCTAGGAATTTTCTTAACTTATACCTCTAATTTGTTACTTTTAAGATTCTATTTGTTTTGTCTTTACTTGTCATTCATCAGTCACAATCAACTAAGGAAAATTCCAAAGTCAACAGACATGATTAGCATGTGTTATTATCCAAAAAGTACATACTTGTCTAAATATGGTTTTATCTTTTGTTATTGATCATAATTATACATGTTCATACCTTTTATTTTTAAAATTTCATATATCTGACACATTAAACATGAATCTAAATTTTGGATAAGTACTTTTATTCTTAATGTTTTCCAAAATAAAAAATTTCCATAATTATCAATTTTTAAACATAGATTTTTTAATTATTTTACATCTTTAGCATTCTAATATCTTTCAATTTTTACACATATTAGCATAGAGATTCTAATTTTTAAATTAAAAATAGAGTAAAATAGAAATTACCCTTGGGACATAATTTAAGATATGTTATTTTGATGATTTTTATCCTCCATTTAAATTCCTAAGTTCTAGGAATTGGAATCATGGAGACTTTAAAACTTCAATCAAGTAATATTGTAGCACCCTATGAATCCCTAATGTCATGGTCATAGTTTTTATAAATGCCTTGATAAGATAAATTATTATTTTATTATGGTACTTGAATTTAATTAAGCAATTAAAGCTTTTAATATTTTATAGATCTCTATTTATCCTATAAAAATGAATAGTTATTTAAATAAGTTTTCCAATAGCAATGGCATTTCTTAAATAAGTGTTATCTTGATTTTAATTAGGCTAAAAAATATGTCTAAATCTTGAGTAAAATAAATACCTATTATGGAAATTTATTAAATATGAGATTTAAACTTATTTTGAAATGGTTAAAAATTACCATTTAAATGGTTAGATAATTTTATTACCAATAATTATAAATAAAAATGATCATATTTCAAAATCATTTTCACAACTAGTTTGCTAGTGCATTTTCTAGCTCGTAAAAGTCATTTCAAAATGCTAGCTAATTTTGTAATCATATTTTATATAGCTTAAAAATGTGATTAACCATAAAAATAATTTATGGCTTACTGTGGGAAATAATTTAAGAGGGTTTTGTACTTAATTTATCAATCTAAAAATCATGTGAAAAATATTGAATGGAATTTTTGTTACTTTGGAAAAAAATTAGTGCATATTTCCATACATAAATGTTTTTAGTAATTTATATGCACTCTTTCTAGCGTAAGAAATCATTTTGAATTTTTAGTTCAAATTATTGGCCATAAATGTAATTTATTTAGATAATGTTTCAATTACACTTTGATATACTTAAGAATAATATTTGTTAGTTATAGAGTTGAGTGAGTTCATGGAAGATAACTGATATTACTTTGCTTAGACTTGGGGAGTCTAATCAATCCTTAAATATGTGTGTAAGGGTGTGTATTCTTAACCTTGGTGAAGAATAACTCTATGTGTTGGCTAATTAGTGTTCAAAATGTTACATGTGTAGATAACTATGAAAGTAGACTAACACTCATCCCTGCACATGGGTGAACTACAACTACACCTTATTTCATTTATGAAAGTGCACATAAGCCAATATGTAGGTAGTTGGAGAGTGAGCACATGTAGTAATGACTAATATTTAAGGTAATTTACCTTATGTTCCAAGCATAGTTCCTATGAAATGATAAAGTTTAATAATTGATTAGATTATGTAATTATACAATAAAATCAATTCAATTTACCAATCCACTTCAAAATTGGAAACCATTAGATCAAAATTCAATAAAATGAACATTTAAAACAAAATTATAATCTAAATCCAAATGTCAAAAATCAATATTCAAATGAAAAAATTTAAATGATTATAGATGGATGATTGTTACCATAGACTTAGATTTTTTACAACATGTAATTAGCTTGACAATATTTTGATTAGTAGACTATTGATTAATTCATGGATTTAAACATAAGATTGACATGAAAGATCATTAATTTCAACTCCCATATAAATGGAGTATTGTCTTATTTAAATATATAAATGAGGAAGAATTAAATGAATTAAAAACTTCGTATAAACCTCTAAAATTAGAGGATTTTAGAGAGGATTTCTAAGATAGAGAAGATTATAGAATTGGAGAATTATATAATCCATTAGGAGGAGTTAATGATGATTAGAGGGAGGTTAGGTTAGTTATTATACAAGTATTATGTGATAATGTGGTATTATTATAGGAAATGCTACTCCTAAGCTAGGGTAGATGGAAGGAAGATTAAAATTCCCAAATATTAGATAAGACAAGTTTTGTTAGTGGATAATGGGGATTTAGGTGAATTAATTAGGCATGGGATGTTTAAGGTTAGTGTGGGGTGTTGTACGATTAGTTTAAGATGGGGTACATATTATACATATTATATTAGTACTAGGATAATATGATATTAGGATTGATTATATGAAAATAAATGAAATTAACAACATTAATGATGAAATGAGCATTTTTAGATGCATAAATTTTGCCCCTATTTGAAAGGGCATGGAACTGAATAAAGTAGGAGAAGTAATGGTATTTCAAAAAAGAAATAAACTCATATATTAATGTTATTAAATGATGTTTTTGGACACATGATTCTCCCTCAAGGGAACATGTAGGGAGGAAGGATAAATATGGCTACTCAAAATAGGAAATGAGGGGTGGGATGTGCGAAGAGATATGTGGTTGGTGATGCTAGATGGGGGGACTAATGATGAAGAAGATGTAATCAACATGAGAAGTGAACTAAAAATTTATGATGACCCTAGAAATGACATATGTACAGGGAGTGGAAATGATGGTGTCATAGTTGTCAACACATCCTAAGGGGGAATCAACCATAATATGGTGATGATAAGATAAAATATCACAAGATTACACATATCCTAAATAAGGACACATTATAGGGAGAGATACAAACCAATGTGATTGATAGAGAAGGCCATGAGCTATCAACATTTCCCAAGCAAGGACATATGCATGGGAGAGAAGCAAGCCAAAATAAGTCAATGATTTGATAAGATTAATCAATAGGTGTAACTAAAAGATAAAGGTAAATGATAAGATGATAGATATGAGAAAGGAGAAATGATATGATTGAGTGACCAAAATATGAAGAGGAAGAATTGGATTGTAATGCATCAAAATAATGAGCCATAATGTGATTAATATAGATGATGCCCCTAATAAGGACAAATGTAAGGGAGTAAGAGATGATAATAAAGTTATGGTCCTAGTCATGCCCCAATTAAAATAGAAACCATAAATTTTAAATGATGAATTAGTGATAATGGATGATTGATGGAGGAAAATATGGATGTTATGATTTATATGGCCCAATTTATAGGTGTAGGTGATTGATGAAAAGATTAGGGATTTGATTGTAGGAATGGTGATTGATAAATAAACTAATTGATGACTAATTGATATTATAATTCTAGGATTTGATCAATTCAAGACTTGAGGATGATGAGGGATAAGAGATATGTGATGAAAAATGATATGGAAAGAGGAAATATTTATTGATCTAACCTTAGGCACACCATGTGATTGAGCACTACCTACATAGTCTAAAAAGACCTTAGGCCAATGTAGTTTAAACTACATGATAGATGACAAGACAAACTAGAGGATAAGGATGATAAGTATTTCTAGACATGTTAGTTTTTATCTAGAGTATATGACTCAGATGTTAAACATGAATATAAAGGATTAGGAGAAACCATGTGATTGTGTTAGATAGGTTAATAGATGATTAATTGATGGATATATACTTGATGATTAGATGATTAGTGGATTTGATGATTAAGTGGGTGATGGAGGGTAGGATAAATGATGAGTGTGGTCCATTATCAATCCATCATTTTTTTTATGAGGATCATCATAGTCTAAGCATTCTAATGTTAAATGTATCACTAAGAAGTATACCCCATGATATAAGTATGACCAAGAGGACATTGTGCCAAAGTGCATGATTATAAAGGAGGCAAATGATTAACTCTAAATAGGGCACCCAAAATCATTATTATATATTTTTTAGCTCCATAATATCATCCTCATTCATTTCACCCTTGATGAAAGAGACATGATGCAAGACTAATTAAAATACTAATGAAATAAGATAAAAATAGATAAGAAAATAAACATATACAAATATATACATGATAAAAGACATGAAAACAAGTCAAACAACACAGAGCATACAAGTATCATACACAAGTATCTACATAGAGATGCATTATGATTAGTGTCTTGTCTATTATCCTATAAGAGTCAATGGGATGAGTGATTTGGTGATAAGTTGGATTATTTTGATCATGATGATGTGAATTTGGATTAAGGTTATAGACTTGGATAAGGGCATGGATTTTGAGTAGACTAATGACTTGTATTAGGATAAGGTTACAGATAATGACTTGGATGCCAAGATTAGGACATTAGACAAGACAAGATGACAAAATGATTAAGATCACTAGGATATAAGATAAGACAAGATGAGAATATTATAATATGAATAATACATAAGATAAGATGACTAGGATATATAGGACATAGGAAAAGATAACATATGATAAAATGTTCAAGATGTTTTGGGATTTTGTGGATTTTCTAATTTTTAGGTTTTTTTTGGAATATTTCAATTTTTAGGTCTTTTGGGATATGTATGTACACTATAAAAATGGGGTTACTATCAAAGGGGATACCAATCCTATCACCTAGGATAAAGATGAATGCATTAATTGATGGGATGATAAAAGGATGAGGGTGATGTTGAAAATGGAATGAAGACCAATGAAGAATGGACTAGGGATCGCCAATGACCATAATGTGAAGGAACTAGATATTTAGTTGCCTGAGTGTCCATTAGAGGATATTCTAAGATTATACTAGAACATTTCCTAATAAATATTCCATTACCTTATGAAGGTCAAGACTATAAGAAAGGATGGACATAATAGGATGCAAGATATTATGGAAGATGATGGGTAGAAATAATGGACAAAGGTATAAGATAGATCAGGATGACATTGAAGGGATTGACAAGGGATATTATGTGGATGAAATGGGATTTCCCCAAAGTGTTAAGGTATAATATGGATAATAGACTCTTTTACCATGATGTCAGAAATTGGTTTTTATCATCATATTTTTCCAAGGTGCCAAAAGGTTGGTTTTCACCATTAGATGAATGATCTTATTTTTATTTTTTTGACTTTTTGACTTTTGACATATGAGTTTATTGGATATGGGTACAAGATGTATGAATTATGACACTTGATAGATCTTTAAAAAACACCTTTTATAGAGATTTTTGATATTAGGATCATGTTTTTAATTTTGTATTCACTAATGTCTTTGTGACCTTCATTGACTCTTGATTGAACCCCTCTAGACATCTAGAATAGGTGTTTTCACCACCCATATAAGATACAATTTTCCCTACATTTTTGAGGTGTGGAATGGTTTTATATATGGTTTGGATTTTATGGTGATGTATAGGACTTGAATTTATTATAGGATAATTATAAGGAGGTGTAATGGGTGATTGATAAGTTGGACTGGTAGTCGCACACACCATTGGACATGTTGGATGTTCCATAGTTGGTTGGTACCATATGATAAAAGATTATAAGAGATCCAAGACATTTTAAATTTTTGGTTCTTTTTTTATTTGATTATTTTAAGGATTATCAACCATACTAATAGTTATTTTGACATAGATTTTATATTTAGACTTCCCCCTAGTGCCTGACATTGGTCTTCACCAAAGGAGTTTTATAAATGATGAATATTTTGATTTTGATTATCCATATTGTCACAAAATATTTCACCCTAGAGATGGTTATTAAATCCTACTCTAATATTTTGGAAATTTTGGACTAACTCTAGGCCTGTGGGTTGCCTATAGTATAGGTAAACCTCTAGGTTTAAGGACCAACTCCCTAGATTTCTCTTTGATTGCTTATCATCTACACTAGCTTTCTTGGATGAAAATGGATAGAAGTAAACATGAAATTAAACTAATTTAATGAGGTGATACAATATAATGATATCCAATAGACTACCATACACTTTAATTAAGAAACATAACTCATAATACTATTCTCAACATCCTATATTACTCCAACATAAGTATTTCAAACATGGAGGTGATATGCATTATACTACTAAAGGTGAGTGAACCAAAGGTCATATTTAAGACACTAAGGCTATTCCTTACACTTAAATATAGAGAAAATCACTATATAAACTTCATGTAACCTAATAGAGAGAGATCTACATGCATCAAACATGGAAGAGTAGAGAGAAGGCAAGGATAGATACTTATCACTAGACACTTCACTATGAACCACTTCACACACTTGGACAAGAAGATTTTGAACTTAGAACTTGATTATAAATCTTTATTTTAAAGGCATATACATTATTAAAACTATTAGGACTTCATCATAATAGGTGTGGATTCCATTATAAAATCCAAAATGACTTACATTTATAGAGCATGTGAGAGGGGAGAGAAGAAGTGAAGCTCAAGGGTCACAAGAAAAAATATCAAGTGGTGAGGACTAGTTACATTTAATAATAATTAAGTGGAGAATATACCATGAAGGTAGTCTTAGACAATTATCCATATGAAGCATGAAAAAATCTCCAAACTAGCGTAGAGTCCTCAAATAGCCCTCTTAAAAACTACCTTCATGATGAAGCATCTCTTGACTACTTGAAACTAAACTAGGAAGACTTGACATATATGCACTATCTTAGGGAGGTTGGGAAAAATATTTTATATTCATTAGATATCTCCCTAATTGATAACCTTCCTCATGACACTTGTGTTCACCATCTACAATCATTTACTAGCCTTCTAAGCCTAGACCTTCACACTTGTCACCTAAATGACTTATATTTTCTCAAAAAAATCCATATAAGAGGTGTTAATAAACTTTTTTAAGACCTATTTTCCTTCCACTCCATTAGGTAGACCTTAAAAAGATCCCAAATTAGATTTCTCATCTCTCACTAGGCAGTCACTTATCATTTTCACTATCTATCCAAGACTACCTATGATGAATGGTGTAGTAGAGGGAATTTCATGCACAAATGAGGTTATAAATTAGAATATTTATTTATAATAAGTCCCTATGGACCTCCTTCAATTTATCGTATTCATTAGTTCTCCTTTGTACCTATAGAATAACCAAAAACTTATAGAAAACCCTGTGTTAGGCTTGTCTGTACAAGTGAAAATATGTACAAAATGGATGGAAAGAATCCTAAGAGAGTTATATACATGTTCAAATAATTTTCATGCCCAACTAATCTCTTATGGATGCATCTCAAATGATATTTCCTTCATCAAGTATTAACAAGGGTTTTAAGAGGTTTTATTTCTTAACAATAGTTTATAAAATCCTTACATCTAACCCTTAAACCAAATCCATAAATATTGAGTATACTACCCTCCCCAACTTCCCTTAGATAATTGAGGTTTCATTCTTGGTGTCAATATAGATATGAGCACTTGAAAGTGGCCTCTGAATCTTTCTCATGCATTCTAAGTACCCCTATCATAGAATTGGGTCAAAATGACCAACTTGGAATTCCCTCTACAACTAAATGGCTCTGATCAGCCTTATATCTCCCCTTAAAGGCTCTCAAGTTGATTTTTATGGTTAAAATGATCTTATAAGTAAAACTAAGCCTCATTAGGGCTTAGACCTAGTTCTAGTCCTAATAGGCCTGATTGTGCCTAACTACCCATGACCACATCTAAGTGGTTTCTAGTGATTGTGAGTAGTTATTTGATTTCTCCCACATTCAAATCACCTTTAGGAATCATACCACAATACCTTAGGACTTTTACATCTCACCTTTCTTCATCCAAGTGTTATGTCTATAGTTTTGTATTGACTGGGAGTGCCCTCTATTTGAGATAAAATAGAGGGCACTCCCCTATTTTTTTTTGATTGAGGTTATGAAGGGATTGAATAGGTATTGATCACTCTCTACACCAAGTTTCAATATTGGATCACTCCCCTAGAATCCTCAACATCACAAACTTAAAGACAAACTTATGGGATTATGAGGACTATGCACATAAATTAAACTGATTACAGGTGAGGTTTAAAACTTGTCTTGAACTACCATTTTGGTTTAATAATCATATGGAGATGTGTTCGATAGGTTTTAATATTTTTACAAATATTTTTTACTCATGTAACACATTTTTCAGCCATTTAGATATGTACTCTTCATTTGACTAGGCTACTCCATAGACTCCAATCAGACTGCAAGTGTCTCATTTTAGGCAAATGAGACCCCTATTGGTGATTTTGAACATTGTGTTCATGCCTTGAGATCCTCTTAAGTTAATCAAGATCACATCATGGTTTTTTAAACTCACTCTTTCCTTAGGGATATTATCAACATTTAAACTACCTTTCTCTTGACACTAGCATGAGTTGGTCTATCTATTGTAGCAAATTATAGATACTTGTAGATGTGCATTAGGTTAAAAACCCATTGTAGATGCTAATTTATATTAAATTAATACATTATATCCTCTTGGATATCTCTAATATCATTACACACTTTATTGAGCTCATTCTCATAACTAGATACCTTAGTCTCACTCAACACTATAGGTCATTGCATATTTGGTCATTTTTAGGCATCTTAACACAGTGCTTACTGAGTCTTTCAAGTTAAAATTGTTTGAGTGAGGAACCATTCCACCACCATAATTTATTTAATCCAAAATTAAAAGGTATAATATGTCTTATAAATCCATGCACAATACTTGATATGCATAGACCAATCCAAATAGAAAAGAAAACTAGAGGCTAATGGGGATGTGTAAGTAGTTTGAAATCATCAACACTCTTAGTAATGGTTCATGAATCATGATTCACCAAACATATAAATATTTACATGAAATTTAATTACACATATATTACTATCACCCACCAAAATAATTTACTCTAAGTCACCTTCTCCTGTCTATACCAAAGGAATATCGATGGACCTTTTTGACTTGTCTAAGAGAGTGATAGGAAATAAAGGTTAGTTTTACTAATTTTTAGACCTGTCAAATCTACCCAATCATGGAATTAGACTATGAGGATTTTAAGAGGAACTTTTTAAGTCTTCCCACTTTCCCAAACTATTATACAAACTATACAACTGCCTAGAACCACATGAAACTACCTAATCTTCTTGAAAGGATGTTTCACTTTTAGTTTTTAATTTCAAAATGGTTTCCCTAACATATTATGACATGAATGACATTATATTACACTTGGACACACTTATCTTCCATGTTAAACCTTAAAATATCCATAAATGACTCAAAAGGTGACTTAAAATGACTTAGGATCAATCTAGATAAAAATATCAAAGATGAAACATATATTAGACCTCATTAAAGACCATGAGACACATTTTACACACTAGGGGATCCTATGAAATTTTTTAATATATAGGGGGTTTACCTAATTTGATTGGTGTTCATATTAGTCAACATTTTTATGATTTCTTAGGGGTGGCAAGCTATCTATGCCAAAGACCAGTAGCTTTCTCCTATCCATTGGGATATGGAGTCACCTATGCACTATTTTAACATTGAAATGACTCTAAAATTACACCAAAACATAACAAATAATATAAAAAAACACACACACAAAAAAGACACCTAATAAAATACACTTATTTTCTCAAGAAGACTTTAGGGAAAACATACACAACATAAGAAAATCACACCTATCCTAATATATACAAGACCTAAAACACTTGAGGTGAAGAATAATTCATCATACTTCAACTAGGGTAAAAGATAGTTCCTCTTGCATCATTCCTACTCCAAGAAAACAATCCATCATGTGAAGCATACTTATCAATAAACACTTGCTTATGTAAATGGTCAAAGACTTACCATATTTAGATCCTTTATTAACTTCAAGTATTTCATTTTGATATCTCAATAATGATCCATACTTCCCTCCAAGATTCTTGCTTCGCTTTGCATCTAACTTGACTTATGTCATGTCTAATTGACACTTCCCAAACTAAAACTTAGGAGTCATCAATGTTGTCTCAACTTTTTCTTATATAAAATAATGCACTTAATTTTTAGAACCATAGGTGATTCAACCTCAAGTTGAAGTCTAGACTACTCTTTAAACACTTAACTTTCTACTTTGGTTTCATTTGACTCCTTTATGACTGTAACTTTCTTGACAGTAGTTAGACATTCATCCTTATGCTGAATAGGACACTCTCCTTCATGCTTGATAAGACATTATCCTTCATGCTTAGGAGATTCATCAACCACCTTATCATTAATTTCACACTTCTTAGGAGTGGGAGTTAGCCTACTCAACTATTCAAACTCTTGAACTATGCCATGAAATTGTTGTCATAGATCATCTTCCTCTTCATGGTTTTCACCTTCAAGGACTCCTCTATCTTGTACAGGTATAATGGCCTTTTTTCCTTATCAAATTGAACTAAAAAACTTTGAATAACATCATCATCATGCAAATGAATAAGGTAATTACCCTTAGCATCTTGTGGAGAAGAATTATCAATGCTTACCTCAAATTGTCCATCTCAATCCTCATAGATGATGTATGTGCCAAGATTAGTCTAATCAAATAAAGTGTATGGATCATGTCCATAAGTATCATCATCATAGTCATCTATGAAAAGGTTAGAAATACCCTAAAACTTTTAGGATGCTCCATCATCCATAACATGTTATTCTTGATCATTGATTACATAATTGAGGTTAGAGCTTGCTTCCACATAGGGCTCAATATTAAACTTAGCCAATGGTTATTTCCTAATGGTTACCATTGATTCATACCTTGTTTTAAAGTCTAAGAAGGATCAATAAACTGAGAGATAGCCTCATATCTTGGATATGAAATCCATTGAGAGGTAGATAGAAAAGTGAGTAAGCAAATCAACCACTACTATATCTTGAAGGATAGGAAAGCTTAGACAATCATGAAGGAAAACTCTCAAACCTTTTACAACTACCACTGACGTAGATGGTGTCCCATCAAGTTTTATCACTCCCTTGTTATATAATTCATATTTTAAACCTAATTTAGCTACCACAAGCTTAGGCATCACTGAGGTACTTGCCCAAGTATCTAGTATGCAAATGTAAATAAGCTTATGCCCCACAATGAGAGTGAGGTATAAGGGTGGTAGATTTTCAAATTTGGAATAGGGTTCAACAATGTGAGTTTGATCATTAGTGAGATAAACATTACAATTTATTGATGTTTGAGGATTGGGGTAGATTTGGGATATCATTATTGAATAAAATCCTTTTGACCAGGCATGTGAAGTGCTTCCCAAAGAAGTGCCTTGAGTTTGAGGCATTGGATCATTTTGAGTCACCCTTCATACATTCTAATTTGAAAGATGTGTAGAAGTTATAAGGACTACCACACTTGCAATTACACCTTGATGCCTTGTAGGAGTATTAATTAGACTTATATCAACACCATGGACATCTCCAAAGGCCTTCCTCTTTTCTCTAGTATCAATTGTAAATAAAGTATTATGATTGAGGACAAATGTATCTTCCACTAGAAATTTTTTGTCGTTCATTTTTTGGGACTACCATCCTTCACTTGCTTTCATGTAATTCTCATGTTCTACTGACAACTAAGGAGTGACTCCTCCTTGAGCTACCAAATATTATCCTCAATATTCATTAGCATCCATGAATTTTCCTTACTACCATTCCTCTCATTAGATAAAATTATTATGAATCAAGACCATGGATCTTATGTTAGAAGTGGAAGTTAGATAATATGCATTGGCTAGCCTATTGAAGTTAAGTTGTCCTTGCCCTCTACCTTGACCATAATACTAAGGTTGGAACCTATTTATTTGTTGAGAATAGGGAGAGGGGGTTTGATTAACTCCATAATGCAGATTTAGTTGCCTAATTTGGGCCTTAAAGGCATTGGATCTTGCCTACCAATAAATGGTATATTTTGCCTTCTTAGGGGTAACACTAAACTTGGTGTTTACATTTGGGACTTGACCCAGACTTGGACTAACAATAGATATTTTATAAAAAATAGGAATGGAGACTTTTGGAGGGAGTTTACCAACTTGTATTAGGCCAATGTTAGCTTTAATGGCTATGTCATAAGTTTTAGGTAAGGTGTAACCACCCATGGACTGCAACATGATGGTTGTGTTGGTTCTAATATCTCTTAGATATATAGGGAAAACAAAGCTTACAAGTGGTCTCATGAGAGGAGGGAACCTATACCAAGTTATTTAGAAACTCTCATTGAAGTCATGTATAGTCTCCTTGGGACCTATTTGAATCACATTAAGTTGATTAATGAGTGATGTATCATCACTTTTGTCTTCAAACCTTGAGGTTAAAAACTCTCCAAAATCATCCCAAGTGGTGATACTTCCTCTCAATAATGTCCTATACCAGTCAAGGAGCTTCCCTCTAAGGGACATGTCAAGTAACCTAATGTAAATATTAAATTTAGTGACATTGTGAAAGCTGTAGAAGTTTAGATATGTAACTAATATGCTCACTAAGGGTAACATGACCTTCCCCATTGAAATTAGGAGCACTCTTAGTAGAATTAGGAGGTATATCATCATATGCATTGAGGTGTATGGTATTTTTAGAGTTAAAAGTTGGGAAGGCATGATGCCTACCCATATTATCCTAAATTTATTATTAATTCTCTTGATCTTCTTGGCTTTCAAAGTCTTCTTGTTCTTGAAAGGTCAAGATAGGTTGAAGATGTTGAATTTTAAGAGGAAGTTTAGGTTGAAGGAGTAGGTTTATGGGATTGATACCTATAATAGTAGATGACATAGTAAGTACCATGAATAATAAACACAATAAATTATAAAACTTGTTCTACAAACAAATATTAACTTGGATGGAGTCACCAAATGCTAAGTAGAACACCATATGCAACTGTGATGTTGTCAAGACTAGCATTCACCTTGATAAGATGTCTTTGGGACAATAGTCCCATTGGGCATGCTAAAATTATTTTAACCATAAATTTCACCCTAGATATCATTTTTAAAGACTATTCTAAGATTTTGGCAACATGGGATTACCTCTATGCCTATGGGTTGCCTAGAGTAGAGGTAGACCTCTAGGTTTAAGGGATAACTCCCTAGATTTATCTTTGCTTTCTTATCTCCTATACTACTTGCTTACTTGGATGAAAAGGGGTAAAATTAAGCATGAAATTAAACTAATATAATGAGGTGATAAACCATAATTATATCTATTAGAATACCATACACATGCACTAAGAAACATGACTCACAATACTAGTCTGAACATCCTAGATTGCTCCAACATAAGTATTTCAAACATGGAGGTGATATGCAATGTAATACTCAAGGTGAGTGAAATAAAGGTAATATTTTGCACAAAAAGGCTACTCCTTACACTTAAAGATAGATAAATTCACTAGCTACACTTCATGTGACCTGTTAGAGAGAGAGCTACTTTCATCAAACATGAAAGATTAGAGAAAAGACAAGGATAGATACTTATCACTAAACATTTCACTATGAACCACTTCACACACTTATAAAATAATATTGTGAACTTAAAAATATATTTCAAATATTTATTTCAAAGGCATATATAATATTAAAATCATTAGGGCTTCACCATACTAGGTGTGGATTCCATTACAAAATCTAAAATGGATTACAATTATAGATTATGTGAGAGGCGAGAGAATAAGTGGAGCTCAAGGGCCATAAGACCAAGTTTCAAGTGGTGAGTAATATTTAAATTAAATAATAATTAAGTGGATAATATACCATGAAATTATTATTATATAAATGTCTATTTGAAGCATGATAAACTCTCCAAACTGGTGTAGAGTCCTCAAATAGCCCTCTTGAAAAATGCCTTCACGATGAAGCATCTCTTAACCAAATGAAATTAAATAGGAAGAATTGACACATATTAAATATATCAGGGAGGTTGGAAACAATATTTTATAGTCATTAGATATCTCCCTAACTAATAGTCTTCCTTATGACACTTATGCTCACCATCTACAATCACTTACTAGTCTTTTAGGCCTAAACCTTCACACTTATCACCTAAAGGAATTGAATTTTCTCAAACATATCCATGTAATAGGTTTTATGACACATATTAAATACCTATTTTCCTTTCACTCCATTAGGTAGACCTTAAATAGATCCCAAATTAGACTTCTCATACTTTTCATTTTCACTATCTGTCCAAGATTACCTGTGATGAATGGTGCAGTAGAAGGTATTTCATGCACAAATAATGTTATAAATGAGCATATGGATTTATAATAACTCCCTACGTACCTCCTTCAATATATCTCATTCATTAGTTCCCATTTTTACTTATAGAACAACCAAAAACTTATAAAAACCCCTATGTTAGGCTTGTCTGTACAAGTGATAGTATAGAAAAAGTGAATGGAAAGAATATTTAGAGATTTATAGACATGTTAAAATAATTTTCATGGCCAAATTACCTCTTATGGATGCATCTTAAATTATATTTACTTCATCAAGTATTAATAAGGGTTTTAGGAGGTTTTTGTTCTTCACAATGGTTCATAAAAACCTAATGTCCAAACCCTGAACCAATTCCAAAAATCTTGAGTATAGGACCCTCTATAACTACCCATATCTAATTGATGTATTATACTTGTTGTGTGTATATATATTAATACTTGAAAGTGGCCTCTCAAGCTTTCTCCTACATTTTGAGTACCCCTGTCATAGAAATAGGTCAAAATGACAAACTTGGAATTCCCTCTACAACTCAATGGCTCTGATCAACTTTATATCTCCCATTAAAGTTTATAAAGTATATTAGTATGTTTAATATTGTCTTATAAGTGAAACTGAGCCTCATTAGGGCTTAAACCTAGTTTTAGGCCTAATAGGCTTGACTATGCCTAACTACCCATGACCACCTCTAAATGGTTTGCAATGACTGTGAGTGTTTCTATACTTTTTCCCATATTAAAATTAGATGAAATAATCATCCCAAAATACCTAAGGAATTTTTCATCTCACCTTTCTTCATCCAAGTGTTTTATCTATAGTTTTGTATTGACTAGGAGTGCCCTCTATCTGAGATAAAATAGAGGGAATATCCCCTATTTTTTGGCTTGATTGAGGTTATAGATGGATTTAATAGATTTTTATGACCCTTTTCACCAATTTTCATTATTATATCACTCCCATATAATCCTCAACATCAAAAACTTTAAGACAAACTTATGGGACTATGAAGACTATGCATAAAAATTGAATTTGTTGTAGGTGAGGTTTCAAAATTTTATTTCTATACCCTTTTGGTTAGAGCATCATATGGAGATGTGTTTTACAAGTTTTAATATTTTTACAACTATTTTTTACTCATCTAACCCCTTTTCCAACCATTTAGACCTGTACTCTCCATTTGACTAGGCTGGTCTGGAAACTACAATCAAACTGTAAGTGTCTCATTTTAGGTAAATGAGACCCCTATAGGTGATTTTAAACATTGTGTTCATTCAATAAGATCATATTTAGGTCATTAATATCACCTCATAGTTTTTTTAACTCATTCCTTCCTTAGGGCTATGCTCATCATTCAAACTTCCTTTCTCTTGACACTAGCATGAGTTAGTCTATTTACTGTAGTAGACTGTAGATACCTATAGATTTGCATTAGGTTTAAAATCCCTTATAGGTTATCATTTATATGAAATTACTACATTATATCCTCTTGTTTCTCTCTGAGATCATTCCATAGATGATTGAACTCGTTCTCATGCCTAGAGACCATAGTCTCACTCACCACTATAGGTCACTTTGAGTTTGTTTTTTTTAGTCATATTAGCACAATGCTTACTAAGTTTTTTAGGTCAAAATTATATAATTTAGGAACCATTCCACCATCATCCTTTCTTGATCAAAAAACCATATTCTTATGTCAAAATGTTTCCCCTATGCTTGGGCTACAAGATGGAAACTACTCGACCTATCCAAACCTTAAGACACTTCACCATGGGAAGACCAAGTATATGAGGAAAACTTGGTTTGGAGAAGCTAAGGTAAGCTATCTCAATTACAACTTTATAAACCTATAGACATGGTTCTAGGTTTGTCTTCCATCTTATGACTTCACCATTATCACAATGACCTTCTCAATGCTCTTAGACTTGATTGATAGTCTAAAATGAGTTCTAACACCTTCATTTCAACACTATTCATACCTTTGTTAGAGTTTCTTATAGGTGAACATCAAATTCAGGATTGTGTATTAAGTTGAGTTGGTCTCACAACCAAATTTTGACCTAAAATAATTTGCCAAGATCTCTGTATCAATGAATGCACATGATGTATTGATCATGTGAGTCAAGCAAGCACACATCACACTATTGAAAGCAAATGAAACCATCAAACAAGAATAATGCACAAAGATATTAGATTCAAGAATGGATATGAATTGATTATAAAAACACTTAAATTTCATATCTCTCAAAGCTATCATAGCTCACAACCAAGTATCTCAAACAATCCATAACACATAGAAGAGCAATAGCTCTCTAGCTCACTAAATTAATAAATACAAAGGGAGAGAGGTGTATATATAGTTTGGAGAGGGAAAGATACCAAACATTCCAGTAAATGGGGTACTAATATTTATAAGTAACCAACATGATCTCTAGAGCCCTAAGCAAGCTAATACAACCATGTCAGAAAAATATAGTAGGAAAAAGGCCTACACAAACACCCCCCATAAGCATAGCTTATGTGGGTGATGATACAAAAAATGGGTCCTAAGAACAAGACCTAATGAGGTACCCATGTACAATGAAATATCTTAGAAAGTAGAGAAAAGGAGAAACCCCATAGTAAAAACTCCCCGCAAAAAAGAGAGACATAGAAGAAGAGGAGACTAAAAGACCCCCCAAATGATGATATTAAGTAAATTATTACTCCAAGTATAGCTCACAAGATGATGAAGGTTGATGATGAGATCCTCTATCTAAAGACTATAAAATCTCTATCTGTATCAAATGATTTTTCTTCCATTTGCAAAAGGAAGAACCCAATGTGTGTAATAAAAGTATACCCATTCCATAATGAAAGATGAAGGTAGTAGTATGAAGATCTCTGAATGTGGTCCAAATTGTATCTATGGTATAGGTTTGGAAAGAATGTGCATAGAATCTAAAAGTAATACCACTAAAGTGAACCAATTAGAAGAATGACATGGAATATTCACTGAAATAATGTCCTTGTGAAGACTGGAGCATGACTCACCAACTAAAGAAAGAAATTCCACAGGAAGAGATGAGTCATCATTGCTCATAATAGGTGTACTCATACTGTAAATAGTGGAGTGCTCTAAAGTACAAGGCTATGAAGGCTCTAGAAGAGCAATAATCAACACAAGAATGGAAGTAGAATATACATTAGGATAACTAAGGTCTATAAAAATCTCATCCTATAATGGGGGATCAACAAAAGGAAGAGCATTGTCCACCATGGATGTATCATCACAAGAAAAATCATGAGGTGAGAGTACAATAGTCTTAGAAGAGATAATAAGAAGTGGAAGAGGAGGTGTGATGTAGGTCATAATAGGATCTCCAAAAAGACTTTTTATTATGCTCTAAATAGTGCATGTACACTCTATTTTTTCCACATGGAAATGAAGATCCATGGAAACATGTAGTAACAGAGTGGAAAAAACCTTGTCATAAGTATTAACCCACTTATTGAACTAAACAAGATTAGTGGGTACAAGAATCTATCCAAATAGAAATGAAATACAATTCCTATATGTGAATAAGTGTTCCATATAATCACACCATGAATCATAATTGTCCTTCCCAAGAAGGATTACTAGAGACAAAATAACTCTCCTCATATGAAGTAATAGTGCATGCTCTAGAGATGGACTTTAGACTATGCCAAAAATGAGTCTAATTAAATGAGAGAAATTTTTGCACAAGTGATAATGCATGCTCAAATGGATATCAAGATCTACTAATAATTTTTTAGGAATACAAGATCAATTTGTGCAAGCAGTCACTAAGTGGGCATAGGTAAAAATTACAAAAAACTAAATGTATATAAGAAAGAGTGTAGGGCCCACAATCAACCTCCCCAAGACAATTAGTAGTGACCTCAATATGTTTTTAATTACAAAGCATGATCAAGTAATGAGAAATAAATGCTTATGATCAAGTACTAGTGCATGACCTAAGTATGGATGTTATAATTAAATTAAATGGGTCCACACAAGTAAGATAAATCAATGTACGAGTGAAAAAACATGTCTTAATAATGGATGCTAGACTCAACTAATAATGCATCCATAAACATGAGAAACTAGTGTAATATCCACTAAATTAGCACAAATGAAAATTAAAAATATAGAAAATAGGACATTGGACTCTGTCAATAATGCATCTATATGAGGAGAAGTAAATGTGTGAACTAGTCAGGTAGCCCCCCCAAAATTTTGGCACTTTATAATTCAATGTTTTTTACAATGCAAATGGGCTAGATATGTGGGAAACTAAAAAATACACACTTTTGCAAAATATGGTGCTCAATTTCAAGCTACCATTTACAAGATATTAACAAAACAAATTCCTATCAATAGCTCATTTTTAATAAAAATTACACTAAATGATTAAAATATCTCTGATGCTAAATGATCTATTTTTAGTGATCTAGCATATTTTAATCATTTAGTGTACCAAACAATATCTCTCTATATCACTAAATTAATAAATACAAATGGATAGAGGTGTATATATAGGTTGGAGAGGGAAAGATACCACACATTCCAATGAATGTGGTACTAATCTTTCCAAGTAACCAACATGACCTCTAGATCCCTAAGCAATCTAATACAATCGTGTAGGAAAAATCTAGTGAGAAAAAGGCCTACACCAACATGACCCTTTAAATGGTTTAACCCTATTATTTCCACTTTATAATCCTCTTTATAATATTGAAAACTTCATGTGTCATCAACATGGTTTCTCATGGTTTAGCTCCACTTGGATATAGGTGACTATTGTAAGAACTCTGACTATATATGTATGTGTTAGGATTTTCACTTCATCAAGTACCACTCTTTGATACTTAAAATCCAAAGTATAAATTTTTAATAATGTAATGGGAGACTAAAACACAATGTACACCCCTATTATAAAGACCAAAACAAGAGGACAAGCTTTGAAATAATGAAAACATGTTTGTAGACTAGTAATGGAGTCTTCTACTAAAAAAATGAGATGTTTATACCTATATTATTCACACTACACATGAAAACTAAATTTAATCCAACATAAAAATGAAGAATATTTCCTAAAATTCCATGTACATCACTTGATATTTATAGACTAATCCAAATAGAGAAGAAAATTAGAGGCCATGGGGATGTACAGGCAGTTTGAAGTCATCAACACTCTTATCAATAGTTCATGATGAAAAATTCACCAAAATTATAAATATTTACATTAAATGGAAGTACACATAGATTACTATTAATTACCAAAGGGATTTTCTCTAACTCGCCTCCTCTAATCCGTACCAAAGGAAGATCGATTGACCTTTTTGACTTATCTAAGAGAGCAATAGGAAATAAAGGTTAGTTTTTCTCATTTTCAAATCTATCAAAGCTACCCAAGCATGGAATTATATTATGGTTATCTTAATAGGAAATTTTTAAGTCTTCCCATGTGCCCAAACTATTATACATGCCATACAACTACCTACAACCACATAAAACTACCTGATCTCCTTGGAAGGATGTTGCACTTGTAGTTTAACAATATCAAAATGGTTTCCCTAGTATATTATAACATGCATGACATTATATTACACTTGGAAATAATTTTCTTCCATGAGAAACTATGTAATTTCCATTAATGACTCAAAAGGTGATTTAAAATGACTTAGGGCCAACCTAGATAAAAATGTCAAAGATGAAACATATATTAGACCTTATTAAAGACCATGGGATGCATTTTAAATTATATGGGACCCTATGAAAATTTTTACTATATATGGGGTTGACATAATTTGATTTTTTCATCAAATTAGTCAACAGTCCCCTAGTGCCTTAAAGAGGGTTTTACTAGGGGAATACATTTTCTGATTAGGCTGATGATTTGAATTTTATTGATTTTTACTTATTGGATCAAATGAGATTTGATCATCATGTATGATTTTTTAATATGGTCTTGGACCTTTGTATTTATGTCACATATTATGTTGCTCAAGGAAGGGTCCAAAGATGTATGTTCATGTTTTCCCTATGGAGGAAGGTGATTAAATGATCATTGACATGAAGAAATGAGTATATTATGGATGAAGGTGGGGGAGATGGTAGGATGAGATCAATGAGTGGTGATGGGGAAACATGGTCCTCATATGGGTTCTTATGAGACCTAATTTCAACATCAAATAAAATTTCCTCAAGATTCAAAAAAGGATCACTAGGACTAGCTATAGTACACACATCCAAGATAGGATAAGATTCACTCTATCAATATTCGATAGATAAACCTTATAATAAATATGTTATGATTTCATCATCCTAGATGGGATCAAAAGATATGACTTTTGATTTGTTGACATCTAAATCAGAGGTATCCTCAAAAAATCATGCATAGTCACCATCTGTAACATTAATTAAGGGCGATGATTCTAACAAATAATTTGATTTGGATACTAGTATTGGGCATTATCCTGATGTAGATAAGACTTATGTTGACTCCAATACTAAATCTGATGTAGAAGATGTAATGCTACTAATAGAATTTTCTTTGTCTCTAAGTGACCTCTCTAAATGGATTTTTTGATGTGATTATGGGAAGACAATGGATTTGACAAAGATAGGCCCATGTAAGAATGACTCATGAGAGAAGACAAGACTAAGTTTATAGGAAATAGAATCATCATAGATGGAGTATTTGTTAAAGATAGGTGGACCATGGAATATGGACTTGATGTCTTGACCTTGGCTTGAAAAGTGAAGGACTCAATCATGATAAGGAATGGAATATTGGCATACCTCTTATTGTTCACCCTTATGTGTAGATTCATCTGATTCATTCTTGATTTCTAGGTCACCATAGTCAATTAGGTCTTAGGCATAGTTTTATAAGGTGGGATATCGATTAATGGTATGCTCCCAAGTTTGGTGATGTATATAATAATGGTTTAAATTATACCAATATGGCTTAGGCTTAGCAAGATCAAGATGTCATATAAGTAGATAAACCATCATGTAGATGGAAACAAGTTGGTGGAAGAGGTATTTTAGGGATATGTTTGGTGATGTATATAATAATGGTTTAAATTATACCAATATGGCTTAGGCTTAGCAAGATCAAGATGTCATATAAGTAGATAAACCATCATGTAGATGGAAACAAGTTGGTGGAAGAGGTATTTTAGGGATATAATAAGAGAAATATAAGGCCTCTCTTCACTTATTAACTTGGGTGATGAAGCATTGTACTTTAGATCAGATGGTTGTTGATATAATTGGGTGGGTAGACTAGAGTAGATGAGGTGGTCAAGATTAGATCCCCTTTGCTAATAGATGAAGGGGTAGACAACTTGATATGAATGGTGGATGGAGGATTTTAATATGATTTGGTAGTTTGGAGAATAAGATTTAATTAAAAATAATGGGTGTAGATTGGAGGTAATATTAGGTGGATGGGTTTGAAGTCTATAGGATGTGGACTGCTCATCTCAAATAAGCAATAAATTAGTACATCCTTATTATCTATAAGGCATTTCTCAATCAGGGTATTGACCAAATATTTTTTGGATGTCATGGATCAAAATGGGAGAAAGTATGAATGATGTGGTTTATTGGCCCCAATCGGAAAGTGTGGGGGATTGATTGGAAAGATTGAAGAATGAGTATGGGATGTATGGAAAAACATTAGACAAAGGCTTTCTTTAGTTTTATCTCAAGTTTTACTAGATGTTTGATGTGATGTGATGTGATGTTTGATAAGGTAAGATAATATCAATTATACCAAATTAGGATGTGGGCTAGACTTCGATGATTTTGAATGGATTTGATTGGGTGAGCTACATCAAGCTCTAAGATTTGATAGGGAGTTAGACTAGCCAAAAAGACACAATTTTGAATATAAATGACTATATTAGGACTAGATTAAGGAAAATATGATTTGAATTGACTTTGGATAACTTGATCGATAAGGTAAAAAGATTGATAGGATTGGATTCTATGTATGAATCAATCTTGATTAGACACAAACAAGATTAGAATCAAGACCCTGATGTAGAAATAGTTTTTTTCCACTGTAGATAAATACTAGCATATGATTATAAACTTTATATAATGATTAGTGTTGACAAGGGGATGACAAGGTAAATATGGGTTAGACTATTATTAGTACTAGGTTGTATAGGTAAGGAATATGGTGATGGATAAGGTGATTAGGCTAGATAAGGTCAAGATGAGTGGTGTGATTAAGATTGGGTGATTAACAGGTTTAGACTAAGACCCTAAGGATTAGTAAGACAATATGAAGAGGGGATGAGAGGACAAGATTGACTAGAATATGAAAAGATTATGGAATGACTACAATGTGACTAGGTCTAAGGAAGATAATTAGGAATAGATGATGAGGTCTATGACAAGGGATAATGATGATGGGTAAGATTAGGTAGTGTTTGAAGAATGGATTATGGTTGACCTAAGTCTTATATTTAAATATTGGGGATAAGTTTGTGTGTTTGGTTTAAGGGATGAAAAAAATATAGGACTTCATAATACACAATAAAATCAAGAAAGCCATAACCATAGAATTGATGACTGACTTAGGAGTATAACTCGATGATATCATTATCTAAAAGCTTCATGGGTGATGCTATAGGCTAGTGACCTATTATATAATCTACCAAACACTTTCAACCCCATTTTCACATAATAATCACTATGGGAGCTTATATTTAATCTAGTGTTAAGTCACCTATTATAGATAATGGTCTTATTCTTGGTTATATTGGCTCTCTAAGGGTATCCTTGATATACACTAGGTATGTGGGGCTTGACTCTATATAGGGTGTTGTATGATTCTTGGGTTAGAGATTTAACTCTTCACCTTCATGGTATCATGTATGGGGTCTACTACTTGGATTAGATATATTTATCCATTTTTTTATAATCCAAAATGAGGAGTATGTCTGAATGCGTAGTGATAAAATCCATGTCACCAACCCCTAAGATTACGTCAAGTGTGTGGTGATCAAATACACATCTTGTTACAACCTACAATATAATATGTTGAGTAAAAATGTGTCAAAATGTGACCTATAATACAAGTTATTAGTTTAAAATGATAGTTAAAATCAAGTGAGATAAAACTGCCATCAAATGTGCCCCTATAAAAACCCAAACAAAATGTTAGTCTAATAATCCTCAATAAAAACAATGAAAAAAATCATAGGTTTTACACTATAAATAACTGAATGAGGGGCCATAATTCATGGTTCTAGGGGTGGCATCCCATAATAGGGTCAAGTTTTAATTATAATTAGGGGTTAAGGGGTAGTGCCCCTTGCGGGGTCTAAGGGAAAATCCCTAGGTGTGCTCTCATATTATAGGGTGGGGTCATCAGGTGGAACCCCCAATGCCAAAATTAATTTTAGGCATACAAGATGATTGAAATGAATCAAAATTCACCAAAAATGATCTTAAAAGATGCACTAAAAAAATTTTGAAATAAAATAAAGGGTAATTCTGAATTTTAAGTTAAGTAAAATCTCTACTATGGTAATCAAAATCAATTATACATAATCTATGTTGATTCAAAATTGCATATAGAGACATAAAATTGTAAATAGAAATTCAAAATCACAATTTTGGATAAGTGATATTGAAAATAAATAGTAAAATATTATGGTTACTATATGAATAATATATTCAAAATCGCTACTAGCTTTGGCAAAATCGCAACTAGGACTCAAATTCATAAATGAAAGAGAAGCGATATTGAAATACTTAACAAAATAGAATATTCTAAGATATATATTTACACTAATAAGACTAATATGATCAAGGTGAATAGATTAAAGTGTGTCCTTAAATATAATATGTAAGATATTATCAAGTATGATTAGAGTAAACTATAGGATAATAAAAATTGCTACTACTATCTTTAAAATTGCTACTAGAAATCAACATTGCATTTTACTACAAGAAATTTTGAAAACTGTATAAAAACTAATATTTTTACAAATTTTACAGAATCAATTGTACTTAAAAGAGGTGATTATATTATGATTTTGATAGATTATATGATTCACATAAATTTCTAGAATCAAAACATGATTAGATTAATTTAATCAAAATCATAATTGGGAGAGTTATGGTTTTGTTGATTATAATATTTCTAATTTATCCCTGTAAAATAGAAGTTAGAAATAGAGATCCAATATTTATAGATTTAGTGTTATTTATAGGAAGAAAGTAAGTAGATTATAGATTTTAAACCTTATATATTTATTACTAGTCAAAATCATAATTCAATATGTCAAAATCAAGACTATGAATCAAAACTACAACTAGCTAAAATAAATTTTACTTGAAAGTTTGAGATTGTATGATTTTAGTTTGACATGATTCTCACCTATTTCCTGCAACCAACCAGGTTAGCCAAAGAGTAAAAATTAAAAAAACAATAGATTATGATCTCTGATAACCTAATGAGAGATAGTTTTGAATTAAAATCAAAATCACAATTACAGTTATCAAAATCATAAATGGATTTCAAAATTATAACTAGTGAAAAGGGATTTTGCAATATTTCAACTAGCAATAAGTAATTTTTCACTACTCAAAAATTTGGTAAAATGAATGAATGGTTAGAAATTACTATCATAATTAAAGTCAAAATCATAACTGTTGAGGTCAAAATCACTATAACATAGTCACTTCTTATTGAGCAAAATTGCTTTTCACTTGGAACGTGCAAGTTTTGAAAATTTTAACCCAAATTATTCCTAACCAGACTTACAAATTGAATCTACACACTTCACACACACAAGTTTAGTTTAAGAGGAGGGCTCCCAATATGGTCTCTAAATGTGAAATGATAAATTTGAGCCATTGATTATATTATGAAATTATGCACTAAAATCAACTCAAATTACCAATCCACTTCAAAATTAGAAACCATTAGATCAAAATGAAATACAATGAATGTTTAAAACAACATTATAATATAAATCCAAATGTTTCAAATCAAGATTCAAACAAATATACTAAATGATTATAGATGGAATATTGTTACCATAGACTTAGATTTTTTGCATTATGTGATTAACGTGACAATATTTTGATTAGTAGACTAGTGATTGAGTCATGGATTTGAACATAAGATTGACATGAAAGCTCATGAATTTCCTCTCCCATATCAATGGAGGATTTTATAATTTAAATAAATGAAGGAAGGATAATTAAAAGGAATTAAAAATTCCTTAAAACCTCTATAATTAAAGGATTCTAGACAAGAGGGCTAGGATAGAGAGGATTATAGAATTGGAGAATTATATAATCCATTAGGAGTGGTTAATTATGATTATACAGAGGCTAGGTTAGTGATTATACAAGTGTTATAGAATTAGGGAGTAAGATTGTAGGAAAGGCTACTCCTAGGCTAGGGTAGGTGGAAGGGAATTTAAAAATTTGAAATATTAGATAAGACAAGATTTGTTAGTGGATAATGGGGATAGGTGAATTAATTAGGCATGAGATGTTATAAGTTTAGTTTAATATGGGGGATATATTATAAATATTATACTAGGACTAGGATAATATGATATTATGACAAATTAGATGGAAATAGATGAAATTAGAGATGTTAGTGATAGTGAGAAAATTTAGATGCATACACTTCTCTACCTTGTTAACAATGTAATATGTAAGTCTATTAGTGTGTGACCCCTAATAATATAACTAGGTGGTAAACTAAGTTGTTTTAAGGTTGATAAAATCTTAGAAACCTAGAAATTAGTTAATAGATCATTATCATTGATGAAAACTCTCTTGGAGGTAGAATGACTCCTAGATAAAATGAGATTATTATTGTGTGAATTTTGTAATTGTCTAATGATTAAGAGATTTTAGGCTTCCTTAATAATCCTAATAACACTAATTTATACAATTGTGAGATGGTACATTTGTGAGATAAAAATGAGCTTAGTTTTTTTGAGTTTCTTTTATCTTTCTCTTCTCACCAACATCAAAATATGGAAATAAATGCTAGTTTTTAATGAAGGGAAATAATTAATGTTCTATTGTTACACTTTTAGAGCTTATAGAAGCTTATTACGATCACAATATTTCTTTTTATCCCTTGTTTTGGCTTAGATAACCAATCCATTTTAATAATATGTGTCATGGAGGAAATGGTTCACCCACACAAGTGGAGAAATAAACATAACCATGATTTCAAGGAGTTAATATATGTTACCTAGTTCCAAGGGTACTGGATCTCAGGTTTTCAGCTAGGTTAGGTATGTCATATCGCTAACCCTTGAGTTAAACTTATACTCTTTTATGAGGATCATCAACATAATAAATAATTAGACAAATATTTGTAACCTAGGTTCTAAGTATTCTCAACCTTATTATTATGTATATAATAATATGGTGATTTATAGGTTATGTGTTAATTATGGTAGAATATCATCTTTCCTATATGCATGATTGTTTAAAGTGATGTTTAGAAAAGGATTGTAAAAAATAACTTCTCTTTTAGTTTCCATGATATGTAAACCCTATCAAATGTAACTTATAACCTAGGTTTATTGATGATCAACTTGTGTTTTAAATACACCTACTAAATGGTTGACCTTAAGAGATTTATAGCCTGTTTGCACACATTTGAAGTAATTAAAAGAATATATAGTTAAAATATACCTTTTTATATGGCATATTATTTATATCTATTATTCCTTATATTTATTCCCTATGTGAAAATAATGATAAGTGATTGTTAAAATAAGTCTTTATGCTATGTAGAAAATTATAAGAACCCATTAGGGGCATAACATCTCTTAAAGATTTTTATGTGTCACTATGATGAAATAAATTGGTGTTGAATGTCTAATTATAAATAATACATAACACATTATTTTTTAAATTAATAAGTAAATTAAATTGAACCAAATATTAAGTGATTCACAAAATGAATTAATGTTCTACTACTTAAAATGGGGTCGATGACTTCATTTGCTTAATTACTTCAAATACACCTTCCAAATGGTGTAAGATATATTACTAGTTAAATATAATACCACACTTCCTTTGTGACATATGTTGTTGGTTAATTAATAAATATTTAAATAAATTTATCTATTAAAAAAATGTGTTTTACTTGGGTTTTTTGAAAAAAAAATTAGGACGTGACACTTGGTCTAAGAGCATGGTTTCAACATTGAGATCTCTAAGTAAATTAGATTTTGATAGGTCATTATCTTCTGCAACAAACCAAAAATTTATATGTAGGTTTTTAGTATGGTACTTGATAGGAAGAGTATATTCATGATATACTTATAATACTTTTGATGCATGAAAAACTATGTGTGAGGATTCCCACTTTGTCTCTCTTTATTTTGACAAAAAATGAGATTCGTGATTGGTTAGCAATTTGAGGATACAAGGAAAACATGTATATAATAGTCTTGGGCTAACAAGATGACTACTTACCTCATGTGTATTAACATTAATCCTATTTCCATTGTGTTTTTGTGTGTTTATATACCTTATTTTCATTATTTTTTACCATTTTTCACTAGTGTTACTTAGGTTATTCACATGTTTTTAAAACCTTGGTAGAATTACAAATATGTATGTATGTGAAACTTCTTGTTCAAATCCTCACATCATTTTGTATTTGTATGAAACATCTAGGACAAAAATCATTATCTCTAAAATAATTATGTGTTGTTTGGTTGCGATGTATGTGTTAAAGAGCAAAAAATCCAATTGTGTTATGTGACTTTTTGTACCTATGTGAATATGGGCATACTTATGATGTACCTTTTGTGTATAACACCCATGCAGAACTATTGTATAGTGTAATTCTCATCATTACAATACAATTTTTTTATTTGTAACCTTACATCATTTCTCTATGGATTAAGTATTGATGCAATTTTGGGATTTAAAGGAGATGTTGAGCACTTTATCATAGTTATTTGAACCGAGTTACTAGCTAAGAAGTGGATATTCACATAGGCTAAAAACCCATTTTAATCCTGAGTAAAGCCATGAATATTTCATGTGAGTGCACCTTGATTTATCCATGTAATGTCCTCTTTATGGATAAGGTTCCCCTCCACTCACCTCTTTTGGTTTTCATAAAGATAACATATGTGATGAGCATTTTATATTGATCCTTATGAAAAAGATGATACTACTCACAGAGATTATAGAATTATTTTACTAGTTTTTACCTCAAAGAGTTCATAGAGACTTCTATGATGGTTACTTATATTCTTTATCCCTTTTAGTGACTTATTAAACCACATAGTGCAAGTACTATGAGATATTTCTTTTAATGTACACTGATTATATGCTAGAATTTTATTTTCAATCAATTGATGATTTAATTTGATTTCAAAAGTATCATTATTTATTTTGAGTTTATTTGTTTAGGATACGTAGTCACTTATCACTTGGGATACTCATACTTTTAATTTTGAATAATTTTTCCTTTATTTGATTTCATTCTTTTGAGGTTACATGGCTATTCATTTATTTGATCATTTTTTATTTCTTTTGAGAATTTTTCATTTGGATATAAATGTTGGTTTCTTATATGTTCAAGATGTGAATATTTGTTTTCTCTATGCAAGTATGGGGTAGAATATGATAGCTTTTAAAATAAGCTATAGATTTAATATAGGAACCAGTATCAGTAAGTTCTTGAGGCCATCTTCCCTCTCAAAATGTTATGGTTTATATATGATTTAACTAAAGTAATTGTTATCTTATTTTAGCCTTATAAAAAAATTTACTTAGATGGCACCTAACTTTACATAGTAAACTCTCACCATGGAATGACACTCAGCTTTGCTCAGTATGGTATTAAAATAATATGGCACTTGTTATACACATGCTTAATATCAAATTTTTTTGGGTATTAGTTTAATTATAATGGAATATGGGTATCAATATGGCACTAATATAACTACATGAAAAAATTGGCATTAGCTACTTAACTTATAACATTTGGGATATTATACAACTCTTACTTCTTTGAGATGATCCATTTACTTTTCAATTAAAAATAATGTGAATATTGAAAATTGTATACATTATATTAATAAAATTCTTGTTTCAAGAATTAAAAATGGAAAATTGTGTTGAAATATTGCATGTAAATATTTTGCTTGAAAGCTTTGGGAAAGTTAAGCTCATTTGGAAAGACTTAGACTAATTAAAACATTATTTGATGTTACGATTAACCATGCAACCTAAGTCTTTGATGCTAATGCAACAATGAATAACTAGAATTTACAAGGAAATCATACTTCCATGAGCTAAAGTAGGCTATATTTAAAATAATTTAATACAACTCAAATTATTCACACATGTAATAAAAAAACAAGTAATAATATAATTCCCCTTATGTTTATTCATGATCCCCTCATCTAACTCAGCTTATTTATCATATTTGATGCATTAGATGACTCCTTAATGCTTATGGGGATTCAAATCTAGTTCTTTCATTGTGCGAATATTTGAATTTTTTATGAGATGTTATGGGTGTTTAAAATAAGTCACTAAACCAAAATAAATTTTAAATAATGAAAGATAAAATAATTTTAAATAAAAATTTTAAAATTTAAATATTCAAAAAGTGATTTCATAGGCTTTTCTAGGAAAGCTATGGGTATTAGCTAGTAGAGGCTAGTCTAGGTTTAGTGGAATGTACAAGTGGGTATAGTTTGTAAATGAAATTGTAAAGGCTTTAAATAAGAGTGTAAAAATACCATGTGGGAATTTAATAATTGTATTATATTTTTATAATATGTAATAAAGTGGGTTTACTTGTGTAATTAAACCCACATGGAGCATGTAAGAGAATTAAAGTATAGTTTAAGAAGAAATATGGTCTTGTAAAAAACTTGAATTTGATTGTAAGAAAGGTATTTTTGATATAATAAAATATATCCTCATCAATGAGTTTCAATAACATTTTGGATGAGGACATGAATACGTGTCAAATTTCTATAGTTGGAAAAAATTTCTATTTAATTTCCAATTTTTGTATGAGTCGTGGTATAACATCCCTTATTGGAGTTTTGGTTTGGTGAATCTTGATTGAGATGAGGGAGGTGAATAAGAACAAAATGGAGGAGGAGGACAAATGAATAAAATGAGAGGAAGAAATTATGATGGTGGAAAGGAAGAGAGGGTGGAGATGAGAAAACAAGAAAGAGTTTAGATGATAGAGCTGGATTACCTTGCATCACTCTATACCATGTAAGATTTTCCACTATGATTTTAAATACTAGTTTTTAGAATGACAATAGTATTTTCTTGAGTGGCTGGTTCTGATAACTAATTTTAATTTTTTGACCATTATTGAAGGTTGTATATTAATTTTCTTATATTTTATTACTAATGTTTTAACCTTTTAGGGTTTATCTAAATCCTATGTTTGATTAAAGGGCTGAGTAATGTCAATTAGTGAAATAATGTGCATAAAATAACCACTGATTTGTTACAATTTTGATTAGCTTTGACATTATAAAAATAGTAATAAATATATGCAAATAAAGAATTATCTAGAAAACACCTAATATAGATGATCTAAGTGCTATAAATTGAGATTTGAACAAGTTTAAATGTCCTCAACTAGATACCTATGTCATAACCCCTCATAAATAGTAGTAATACACTTGGATAGCACCATGTGGCTCTAGTGTCTTGAAAATAGTGCTAGTGTCCTCTATGTAGGATTACTTTGAAATTTTGGGTACACTTGAGACTATGTTTCTAGGTTCTATTCATGAATGCACAAAGTCTAAAAATATGTATTATTCCTATAATAGATGATTTATTATGAAAACCCTAATCCTCCTTGAAAGTAACACATGATCTAAAAAGTGTTTTTGTTATTAAGATAGGTTGGACATCCTCAACACCCTATTGTGAAGAGAGTTGCCTACATAACTACTTCAAGGAGAGATCAATCCCAATGTAGTTATTCCCACCTAAGTTTTGGTGCAAGTGCAAGTGATTCTAAAATTATAGTGGTCTTGAATTCCTTGAGTGTGCTTCAAATTAGAAATTTGGAAAATTTGAGCTTAAAGCAACTATATATGTTAGTATGCAGAAGTAGGGAAAAATAGGGATTAATAACCTTGATTTTGCTCAACTTGTTTCATGTTTGAATAAGTATTTTCATATAATTTCCATCTAATGGATAGAAGTCTAAAATTCATGTATTTATAGTGTTTTTTAGCTTGTGTGGAAAATAAAAGATGCTTAGGCCAACCTTATGAGGTTTTACTTTTAAAAATATATCCATTCAAGAAAGATAGGGTAAAGGACATTAGTACCATTTTGGGGACAATAACACCATGTGGCTCTAGTGTTCTTAATGTGGTGCTAATGTCCAAATGATAGGTTGTTGATCACAAAGGGCCAAGATTAGGAAATGAGAGTTTGAGACCTTGTTTAAGCTAACTAGCGATGCCTATGGTCTACAAAAAGGCTAGAACAGTGTGATAATAGGCTCTAGGGTAGGTCCAGGGCTAAGCTAGGAAAAGGTTATCTCAAGTATCACTCTTAGCACTCAAATACCAATTTTAGGTGATTATATTTACCCCCCACCTTTATGATATAAATGTAGTAAAGTGAAATGACTAGTATAAATGAAAAAGAAGTGTAATTAGACTCACCTCAGAAGTGAAGTCTATGAAGCTAAGTCAGAGTATGTGAAGTTGGGTCTACATATGTGAAGCATGATCCAAAGCATGACCTATAAATGAAACATGCATAAATTAGTCCTTATTTAAGAGATGCCAAAATAAAAATAATATGTTGAATAAATAAGTAACTAAGTAAAAATGAGTAAAGAGATGGGAAAGAGGAAAGGAAAAAATACACCTTATTAGGTACATGAACCAATGCATGAACTTAGTGACAACCTATGTGTGTGCATGTATATAGTGATAAAAGCATTAAATATAATAGATTGAATTTATAACTTGCTCAATCCTCAAGTGTGGGTAGCTCAAGAAATTAATCCAATTTTCACTCCATTGTGTCCTACCCTAGAGCCTATTATCACGACCTATGAAAAGCTTGGATTGGATGAAAATTGTGTCCAACCCTCTCATGTGGGTGGATTAATAACTCAAGTAGGTTATGAATCCATCAATTATATAACTTTTATATAAATATATAATTAATAATATATAACTATGTATCTTGGCTCCATGACACTTGGGTATATTATGTGGCTATGGGTCACTCAAGAATGCCAACCACTACAGATGGAGTAAGGCATAAAAGTGGTGACAACCTGTAATATGATTTCAAGTATATAAAACATAGATAGTTACATGGAGTTTGACATTCCATCTAATCAACCAGTGTGTAACTAAGAATATGTAAATAATGTGCCATGCACATGCCCCTAATATGATATCTAAGTATATTGATTATGGACTGAGTTGTAATAACTATAATTTGGTATCTAAAATAAATATGGGGATGATCATGCCACACATGATTCCTCCAATCTAAGTAATTGATATGAATTTGAGCTAAACTAGTGTGAATCTAAGTAAAATCTGAGCATAACTATCAAACTTGTAGCTAAATCTATGTAAACATATATTGTACCTAGTGTACTTTTCTATCCAATCTAAACTATCCTAAAATTGGGGATATTAAATAATAGTGCCACATATCATATAGTAGTTCCATGTGGTTATAGTGTCCCTATTTAGGTTTTAATGTCTATCTAGTCTTAATTCTATGTCACTGAACTACTTTATAAGTCACTATCTTTTCTTATGTTTACATGTGTCTGATTTTTTGAAACTGAGCCTATGTGCTGAAAAATGTTCTTTAAATACAATAGAGGAACTTGATCTCTATGAAAATCCCTTGTGAATTCCCCCTCTTTTGAGGTTATTTGTTGACCTTATGTAAGAACTATTCTCAAAATAAATATCTCTTTAAAATGTGTGTTAGCCAAAGCATATATGATAACTGCATGATAATCCAATACAATGTGTAAACAAAATATTAGAATGTAAGATAATCTAATCATAAGTATGTAATTTAATATGCATGTTATGTCTATCATTTCACAAGTGTGTCAATATATATGTAATCAATGTGTATAACATAAAATCTGAGTAGAATTATGTAGCTACCTAGGGGGATGGGGCATGATGTCCATCACAACACCCAAGTAGGAAGGGTAGATGTATGAGGTCCATCATGGCATCAAGATCTGGTGTTTGTAACAAATACAAACAAGTGTCATGGATAAGATGCATACAATAAAGCATACATATATAAAAAACACATGAGGCACATAAATTAGGTCAAGGGGCCACAATACAAGGGACATGTGCATATGTAACTAGATTTTAGAAAAAAGACATACAATGACATGTTTAAATGTCCATATACACAAGAAATAAATAAGTTGGATTAGAGCCACATAAAATTACATGTTTAAATGTCTACATACATAATCAATATATAAAATTCAAGGGCATACTCACGTGTCTAAGGCATACATGAATAGAAATGGCATAGAGCCAAAAAACAATGGCATATAAAAATTCCCTTGAATAGAAGTGTATAAAATACAATCAAGTCTAAACTAGGAAAGATATAAATTTAAGCATGAATGAATGTAGTACAAATCTATGTAAGAGCTAGGATGTACATATGTTGAATATAAACTAGTGATAATCGATAAAAAATCTAAGTATGAGTAGTAATGATCAATATCAAGATATAAATTTGCAATAATTGGAATGTAAAAAATGTAAGGATAGAACTTGGAAATAGAAATTGTGTATAAGATTCCCCAAAGTGGGTGAATGTGTCAAACTAGTAACCCTAAATTAGTGTATATGCCACTAATGGGTAGATGATATCAAGTATGGATCAGTGTAGTGGACTTGAGTCCTATAAGTAATCTATAAACAATAAAAAAGATTAAGTAATTCATGTATGTATGAATAAACTGACTATACTAAGATAGCTAGCATATGTAGTGTCTATCAAATATAAGAAATGTAAACATATCAATTCATAAAATTTATTAAAAAATGAATAATATTTGAATGTTATTGTGTTTTGGCATGTTATATTATTTTTTTATTTTTTTAGATATAATCTATGTACAAGTAAATGAAAATAAACTACATATAAGGAGCAAGAGAAAATAAAGTATGTACAAGAGAGTAGGAACCATACTAATCAATGAGTCTCAAGAAAGACTCATTATCACTATGACCTATTTCAAATAATGGAACTATGGTCATGTGTGTTATGTGAAAATAAAACTATGATCCCATAATTTTTTGTACTAAGTAATCTATATTTATATTTACCTGTGTAGTGGTGATAGGAATATGTGGCACTAACTGTGGTGTCTAGTGAACTATAGATGTCTTAAGAACCCATCTGCTAGAAGAATCTATAGGTGACATAGGTGACCTATGAAAAAAATCTTGAGAATCTAATACTATTGATCTCAGCATACACTGAGTGGAGGAATACCATCTAGAATCTTTGACATGTCTCTAATGCAAAGGTCTCTCTAACAATGGTCTTCATGGGAGAGTATGCATATGTGCCAATACAATTGGAGTAAACTTCATTTATACTAGTGGATATAAATAAATCTATGATGTATCCATAGTAATTATACTTTGAGATATAAATGATAACTTTTTTATATATGGTAATAGTGTTATAACTATAACTAGTGACTATGTTGTAACTATCTATGGGATAGGTAGAGGATAATCATATGGTAAACCCTCAACTTTGACCACCTGATTTGCATGTATGTAGTTTACAAATATTTTCAATATGGATGGGATGGATCATATTTTTTTTAATCATGGCCTACCCAATAACATGTCAAACATGCCTACACTAGGTATGACTAAGAACCAAGTGGCTATATATGTTGGTTCAACCTGTAATAGCAGCACAATCTCCCTGATGGAGCTTTAAACATGACCATTAAAGCCACTAATAATTGTGTCTATGTGGAAATTCCTACTTTGAATATCCCATGTGCTAAAAAAGTGTCATAATGCACATGTTAATGCTTGACCCATTGTTAACGATAACACTTTAGATAGGATGATGATTTATGTATGCTTGTATAAAGAGTGCATGTAAATATGTATCATCATCAATAATATCCTATTCTAATAAGGTGATGAGTGTTATAGGTAGGACTATAGTATGGTATAATCTAATTATGTTATGAAATGGGTGTGCCTCCTCTATAATAGTATGATAAGAAGCTAGTGGTGGATCTGCCTAATATGTGTAGTGAACACATGGGCTCACTCATCATGTGCTTTAGAAACAAATATGATAATATTTTAATGCCTTAGATTTTATTTTTTGTACTTTTAGTTCCTCTATGGGTGTGGCCACATCAGTAATATTAGCCTTTATCAAATCTTTTATCTTATGTATTAGGTTGATACATCTATTTTTGTATGGTTTGGTGCCCTGTGATACTCACAAAATGCATTATAATCATAGTTATTTGGAAGAGTTCATGTAATATAAACCTCTTTAATGGGAGGGAGAGATGTGACATTGAATTTCAAAATCTATTGTAAACCCGTGTTGGTGGTTCTATAAATTTGGTAAATATTCAATTATGAGGGGCAGATAAAACCAATCTAAGAGATGGTTCAGAAGCGGTGTTGACTTTGGTCTTTTGATCACTCTTGTTCTTAGTGGCTCTTACCTTATATAGAGGCTTGTTTTAAATATTAATAATTTATTCTAATCCATTTTTATATTTTATTTTTCCCATTTATATAAGCTTAAACTCTCTTTTTTTACTATGTGGCATAAATCTATAAATGTAGGAAACTTCTTAAATAAGATATCTTCATGTAATGCAGGTAAAATACTTTGTTTAAAGATGTCCTAAAGATATTTTTTTACCATGGGGCTATTAAATTTGGATAATATAATATTGTATCATAATATTTATTCTTTGATAGGTTCATTTTATTTTTGTTTCAATTTTACAACTTGGGTATATGAAATCTTGTCACTGATATTGATAGAGAAGTGTGCTAAAAATGTCTACCAAAGGATTTAATGATGTGATAGATTGATTTGATAAGTAATAAAACCACCATAGGGAATAATAATTTAAACTACATAGAAATAAATTAATGAGAGCTAATTATTGGACATGTTGTCCAAACATGTTGTATGAAAAGATTTGAGATGGTGCTCTGGGTCACTGTTGCCATCATATAATGTATGCTTAGGTGTCATTACTCTAGATGAAAAGGGAGTTGTCACTATATGATGTTCCAAAGGTGTATGTAAGATAATATTAGAATCTAAGGCATGTGATGGCCTAGTGGCTCCCTTCTCAAGATGTAACACCTTAGCCTACAAAGTATGAACCTTGTGCATAAGGGATTGTACATCTGGAGTGGAATTACTAGCCATAAGAGGTGTAGTTATCACTAAAGGTTGTTGAATTACAATTTTAGGTTGTGATAGTTTAGTTGGACCCATTATAGGTGTAATAATTTTATTATATGGGGAAGTTGAAGATTGATCATTGTTTAATTTTTAGAATTCTTCCTAAATAATAGTGATGAATTCATCTTGTATATCCTCATGCTTGGACATAAAATCTTGTAATTATTTCTTATGGGTCTCATCAAATCTATTGTTTAATTTTACCATTATAGTTTGGTAAGTAGGAAAATAAGTATTTTATATTTTAAACCTTTAAATAATTTTAATCTAAGTAAGATAGAAAAATAATAATATGAAAATAAATCTAACATTTTAGAACTAAAATCTGAGCATAAACATAAAAAGGATACAAACCCTAAGAGAATATAGGGTTATGGTTTTGAATTAGGTTTTATTTTAAATAATTTAAATTACATTTAATTAAATTAAGCCCTGATTTGGGATTGATTAAATAAGTTATGTGATGCCAAAAAATCAAAAAAATAGAAGTTTGTAACCCTAATTTAGTGCACAAAAATTGGAAAAAGGTAAACCCTATGTAAAACTAGGGTTTTAAGTAATATTCAAAGTAATTCTAGTTCACCAAATGTTTTAACCTTTTAGGTTTTATCTATGTAAATCTTATATTTGATTAAAGGGTTGATTAGTCTAAATCAGTGAAATAATATGCATAAAATAAACAATAATTTTTTATATATTTTGACTAACTTTGACTTTCTAAAAATATTAATAAATATATGCACTGATATTGATGATCGAAGTGATGTAAATTGAGATTGAAACATGTTTGAGTGTCATCAATTGGATCCCTTTGTCATAACCCCTCCTAGATAGTAGCACCACACTTGGATAGTAACACCATGTGGCTCTAGTGTCTTTAAAATGGTACTAGTGTCTTTTGTGGAGGAATGTTCCAATCTTTTAGGTGCACTTGTGACTATGTTTCTAGGTTTTTTTCTTGCATGCACAAATATTTAAACTCTATATTATGATTTTAATAACTAATTTAATATACAAACCCTAATCCTCGTTATAATTAAGGCATGATCTAAAAAGTGTGTTTGTTAATAAAAATAGGTTAGACATCTTCAACACCATAATATGAAGAGAGTTTCATACATACCAATAATCCAAAGATGAATCAAGCCCATTGTATTTATACCCACTTAAGTATTGATGCAAAATTCAAGTGATTATATAATGATAGTGGTCTTGAATTCCTTAAGTGTGATTGAGATTGGAAATTTGGAAAATCTGAGCTTAGGGTAGTTGTAGATAGTAGTATGTAGAAGTAGGGTAGAATATGAATTAATAACCTTTATTTTTATCAACTTGTTTCATGTTTTAATAGGTGTTTTGTGTCTAATTTCCATCTAGTTGATATAGGTCTAAAATTCATGTATTTATAGTATTATGTAGCTTGTGTGGACAATAAAAGATTCTTAGGCTGATTTTAGGAAGGTTTTACTTTTGAAAATGTATCTATTCAATAAAGATAGGGTAAAGGACATTAGTGCCATTTTGGGGACACTGTTTCCATGTAGCTCTAGGTCCTTAATGTGGTGCTAATGTCTAGTTGGTAGACTAATAAGCATGAAGGGCTAGGATCTAGAAATAAGGGTTTGATACTATGTTTAAGCTGACTAAGGATGTATATGGTCCACACAAAGGATAGAAAATGTGATAATAGGCTCTAAGATATGTTTAAGGGTAAGTTAATAAAATGTTGTCTCTATTATAAATCTTAGCACTCAAATACCACTTTTAGGTGATTATAAATATTTAGTTAAATATACACAAAAAGAAAATGAAAATGTATTGTCTACTCTAAATAAGGTGTTTGAGGCTAGAGATATAACTTTTCATGTCTAAATTTATGAGCGTCTTTGGGTTTTTATGTTGTTTTATTTATTAGTTGGTGTAGATACTAAAATTGAATATTTATGGCATCTCAATCTTGTACATTTGAAAAATATAAATAAGTGATCTACCCTTCAGTTTCATACCTCCATATTAATGGAAGGCTTGAATTTACCATATCACTATGCCTAAATGCCTATCTCTTAATCCAATTAATATCATTTTAAATACCTAGGTATCTTGTATTACACATAAAACATAAAACCTAATAAACATCCTTCATTGACAATTTCAAATCTATACATTTTTTTAGCCTTTTAGACACTATCGACCACAGAAGGGTAATACCACTAATGGTAATGTCTAGATCCTTATCTTGTATCTAGATACCACAAGTCATCCAAATTTATAATTTTTCAAAACCTATGGGTTGGCCCATTTATCCCATTGAATCATATAGTGAGATATTTTCAAAAGGTCTAGTATAAATACAAGTCTAAGCTTTATTATTCCTCATCTAGAAAATACCAAACAAACACCTACTAAATATAAATTAACTAACTACACAACCAAGTTATTTTGTTTTATTCATCCTTATTTTTATATCAATCATATGATCAACCATATTATAGGTCTGAAGCATTCAAAGAGAATCCCATGAGAAATATTTGTCAAGTTATAAGTTATATCATTACATGCATCATCATATAGTATATCACACCCTTGTACACACATTTTCCCACACATAAGGGAGAACTACATAATTTTAATGTCCTCCTTGGATTATTGACTATGTAGGTAGATCCCATTGATACAGGGATATTTGGGGTTATCTCAACACAATGATCCCACTAACATATTTTTATAAAATTTATTATAAGGGTGAAAAAGAGTGGATAGATAGGGTTTTATCAACAAAACAATATTGACATTGTATATCCTAGATTTGAGTACATCAATAAAAAGGCAATAGAAAATACAAAATAATGAAGTTTATCACATCTAGATCCAATCATTATTCCATACTAGACACTTGCATCAAATTCATACACTACTATCAATGGTAGTGTCTAGATCTAATGATAGTGTCTACAACTATAGAAGTATAATTTATAAAATTTGATGACTTATCCAAAATATTATTCCTACATGCTTTACACCTATGTGTGTCTAGATATATCTATGCATAGTAAACCCAACTAACTATCATTTCTATTTGGTATTGTAATCAATTGAACATATTTTAAATGTACTTTATATAGTTAGTATATCTCAATATTATAATTCATAATATTTATTTATTTGAGTTTGTAATTAATTAGACTATTATAAATTAGTTTATTACCCTTTTGCTTGAATTATTTATATATTCTTAACCCTATACCCAACTATTCTAAATTTAGGTTTAAATATTTGTTAAGCTCAATTTGGTGTCCACACGCTAGATTGGCCTAGGGTTTTCTAATTTTTTTAATTTTTGATTGGTAGATCATGTCATCAATTCCTACATATATTGGGTGAATGATTTATGTGTTTACATCATTTTTCCCCAAAATAAATCCTATTATTGTTACATCCTCCATGGTATCCATTAGCACATCAACCAAATTACAAGTTTTAATGCCTATCTCAACTCAAACAATGTGTACATACCCTTTTATGACTTCTCAAACTTTAAACCTTATCAATAAAAATGTGAAAGATCTTGTACATAATACAAAACTTTTTCTAGCTAAGGTTACCAACATTGAGAAAAATTCTATGAAATCACCTCATGATATTGATTCATAAGATGTGTTACTTAATCCTATTGCACTTAAAATATCTTTACACCCTTTTCTAACTAATTTCATTGTATCCAAGTTAACATTTTATTATATCAAGGGTGATCTTGAATAACATCTCTGATCTTTTTATGTGGCATGTCTTGATTACGCCTCCAATGATAAACTATTGACCAAATTATTTCCAAAGAGCCTTAAAGGCTATGCTTTAAATGGTTCTATGATTTACCAATATAATCAATAAGAGAATTCAAACCTCTATTGGATTAGTTTCTAGCATATTTATCTATTAACATCACTAAAAATATGTCATATGCACAAATTGTAAATGTCAAATAAGGAACCAATGAACCTATCAATGAATATGTTTTGAGATATAAAACAATGTTGGCCAAAATGACAAATCCAATGGTAGATAAAGTACTTCAAGACATCTTCAAGAAAAAATTTCTTGGCCCATTACATGAGTCCATTATTTTCTTAAAGTTTAAATCTTTTGATGACTTATGCCACATTGTTCCAAATCATTAAATGAAGCCTATTTCCTTGAACAAGCTTATTGTATATAGAAAACACACCAACTACATCTAATATCAAATAAATATCAAATAAATATACAAGGTAAAACTTATAGAAACTAAAAAATAAATGACCACAATGGCTAATGCAGTGTCATAGAAACCTAATAAACTAATCTTAAATGTAACTAAGAGAAAATTTACATGATTACCTAAGTCTTCAACTTCTTTACTTAAGAATCTTGTGGAGTATCATTTCATATCTCTCCTTCCTCCCATAGAGGTTAATATGATTTTACCTCTACCCAAAGGATATGATGATGATGATGCATATTATGACTATCAATAAGCCCTTAAACATTATATAATATATATTATATGTTGAATTATAAGATTCAAGACCTTATTTATGACCAAAAGACTACCTTTGTTGATATTCCAAAGGATTCAGGTTCATAACCTAGCGATCACCAAAATCATAAAATATTTAACAATCCTTTACAAGATCCTTCTAAGAAAGATCCAAAAGTAAAAATTGCATTCACTACAAATCTTCCTACATCACATTATAGACACCCATTAGGTGGTATTATTGGTACTTATACAAGTACATTATCACCTATGGTTTAGTTATCTTCTATTACATTTGATGACAATGAAATAGTGGATGATGACACAGATGTTCATTCATTATTTATTCAGGTATACCTTGACCATCAACCTAAACATAGTTCCATGATTGATAATAGTGCTAATGGCAATGTATGTACTCTAACATTACTTACACATTTTGGATATACACATGATGATCTATACCCTTTGACCAAAATGGCCAAACCATTCAATGGGACACCATAACATGTTATTGGTGACATTGATTTCCCTTTATAATTTGGTCTAGCACATGTGGTTACCAGCTTTTAATTTATACCATATATAAGAGTCTTTGATATGTTATTTGGATGTCCTTAGATAAATAAACTCTACATGGTACCTTCCATAGTGCATGGGTGTATTAACTATATTCACACATAATAAGATAGATAGAATTTTTGGAATTCCATATGAACATCCACTTGAAAAAAATAAATTTATACCAGGACAACTAATTATCAAGACTAGTAAGGTTAATCTTTCATGAAAGGGTTATAAATAGGTAATCCCCTTTCCTAGGTGGCCCCTACTTGAGAGTTATTTACATTAGAGATACACAGTGGATTCCATATAATCTTAATCTACTCCTACAAATCATACTCAATTACCTAAAGCAATTAAACATGTTTCAATTACAATTAAATCAAATAAAACACATATTACTCAATGATGGGTTCTATGAAACCTTGATCCTATTATTTCTTCATGATGATAAAGTCTTATTATACATACGTAAGGTACCGTAGATTTTATAGATCTTGATATGACACATATTCATGTTCCTTGGAAGTACCATGAGTTTGATGAACCATATTTCAAGTTTAGAGATACCTATGTGCATCCCTTGGATTGGATCATAGGCTATCATTTTCATAAAAAATTATTCCAAAAATACAAATAAATCAAATGTTTTATAAAATACAAAAACATTCAAATTATTCAAAAATACAAAAATATTTAGCATTTACATATATTATAAACTCCTTCGAATCTATGTCATTTTCTTTATTTTAATAAATAGCATATCATTTCATTTGAGTTTGATATAGTCATACCTATTTCATTTAAATTTTCACTTTTAGTTATAAAGAAGAGAAAAAAGAAAATCAATATGGGTGTGGTTGAAAAACCTATTTATTTGTGCATGCATTGAATCTAAATGATTGTGAGAACTCCTCTTTAGCTTGGGAAGAAGGACTATAGATAAAAAAGTGCTAACACAAACTTGTTTGTTAGATAGATAGTTGGGTGGAATGCCTAGTGTTATCTATATCTCAGAAGAGAGAGCTTATTTAAGGGATATCAATCCACACATTTTAAAAAATTAAGTTCACAAAATTAGAAATAAGATACTTGCATCAATTAAAGAAGATTACTTGAACTAAACATAAGAATACTTGCTAAAAAAGATAGACTAAAAATAATCAAATTAGTGATGAAATAATTAATACTAGTGCTAAGAGGTTGGGGTCTACTTTAAAAAATATGAAAGGGGTCTGTGAGTGATCAAAAACACAAAACAATGGGTTTGATTTGGGGTAGGTGGGTGAAAATAACTTGTTAGTTTTCACTACGATAGGTGACCATCAGTGGTTGGGGTGATCATCAGTAGTTAAGGTAATCATTGGAAATTAGGATGACCATTGGTGGTTATATAGACCATCAGTGGTTGATTCAACCATCAATGGTTATTGTGTAAATTTTGGGTTCAATAAATAGTTGAATGATGAGACCCAAAATATGGAACCTAAGAGTTAGGTAAGGGTTGGATTGATTGTGAAATGGAAATAAAGAATGCGAATATTGACAAAGTAATTGTCTTACCATAAGTTGATTGGGTGTGTGGTTGATGTAATTATCCTATTAGTGGAATTTGGTTTGCTTCTAATAGAGTAATGATACCTAACAGCTTGGTTTAGAGGTGATGATAAGTTGACTATGAATGAAAAGGCTAATGATGCTTGATAATGTTGATGATGTTGATAGACATATAAAATAAAACTTCTAAATGTCTGAGCTTTTGATAATTATTGTAGATGGATTTGACCTCTCAAGTCTCTCTCTCTCTTATAGGCATAATCAAGAGGTGTAAGTGAAGGTGTAACTAGGCCATCTAAATATAATTCATCCATGCAAAGGCTCATAATAAGAATTAGAAGAGTTTATATTTAGAAGAGGTAGATGAAGTTTGCATCATTTTGGTGAAGAGGTGGATCCTAACCATCAATGGTCAAGGGTTCTCAAGGTTGACCATCAATGATCACCTTGATCGTCAATGATCAGGGTCTAGAGGAAAAGGGTCCTGAAGGTCAGGTTGAGATAACTTACTGAAACTAAGTGTGGATGGGTTTGGTGAGGCCAAATTAGTTTAGGTTGGTTCCAAGGGGGTCCTAGGTAGGTCTAAGGGGATTTTAGACATTTGGAAATGAGGTGTTTTGATTTATGGTGTCTACATTTTGCCACTTTTATTGTATAGCTTGTGTGAATGAGCTACAAAACAAAAAATAAAGTATGGGTCAAGGGTCTGGTTGCCTTGAGAGTAGGAGGAGGTATTCCCTCTCAAATTAGGAGCTGATGAGGTGAAACTAAAATGGGTACAAGTTTGATAAGTGGTATATGGTTAGTCACGAGGTGGTGACACAAGGTTGGTCATTTGAAATGCAAACTTATGCATAAATTATGGTAAAAAAGGTATGATAACCAAGATCATTCAAAGACTATAATTTTCAACATTTGGAAAACTAAGGGTTTGTGTGAAGAAGGATAAGTGACAAGTGAACCACGTGACCACTTGTAGGCATGGTAGTTGGGAACACTCATAAATGCAAGTCTCCTAAGTGATTTTTGTGTTTTTGATGGGTATCCAAGGTATAAAGTGCTCTCATTAAAAAAAATGGGTCAAGTGTCATAGGTATCCAAGGTAGGAAGTACTCTTGGTGAGACACAAGTGGGTCGATATGTATGAGGTGGTATAAAATGTAAAAGGCCAACATGGCAATGTTGTCACTACAATCAAAGGATGAGGCAAAAAGTGTCAAAAAAGTATGCTCTAGATGGGCCAAAATAGACTAATGGTGAGGTGATAAGGTGGTCAGGTTGGTGGGAGAAGGGCATCTCTAAAAGTAGGCAAAACCTAATTTAGGTGTGCTAAGAATTAGATTTTGAGGTGATGAGTAAAAAATGGGGTTTCATGATTGTCGATGGTTAGGGTCCCCAAAATGTGACCATCAATGGTCACCTTGACCATCAACAGTCAAAGGGAACCCTAAAAAGTTGAATAGGTCAAAATTAAAAAACAAAATTCACTTTTAGCATTGTTGCTTTCATGCTTGGTTGACCTTGGATCTAGAAATTTTAGTGCTATGTGAGGAAGGTGACTATTGAGGTAGTGAGTGCTTATTGGATGGAGGTGTGTGTAGTGATTATGTGGGCTTGAGATATAGGGAGCATGAGGACATGGTTATGCAGCTATTTGTGGACTTAGACCATGGAGGTAACTAAGGAATGAGGTGAGGGTGTAGTTAAATTAATAGTGTAGTTTGATTTTAGGTAATTTGAACTTCTTTGGAGGGTTACGATTGTGTAGGGAGTGTCTCATTTAGGCTACATGCCCAAGGTAGTTTTTGAGGGTTTTTAGGCAAATTTATGGGTAAAATGTCAAATGATGGGTGTGGTGGGTCATTTGGGTTGTTATTAGGTTGTAGGGTAGGTACTAGACTAGTTTATTTCCTATTTATATGGCTTTTTATGGTGGTTAGGTTTTGGGTATTCTGGGTATGGAATACCCATAGTGACCATTGATTTTTAGGTTTGACCATCGACAGTTGACACCTAATGAAATAATGGAGTTTTATCATTGATGATCAGCATGACCACTGGTAGTTGGGTAAAGTAGGTTAGGTTTTTAGGGTTTGGGTAAGTGTTTTGGTAAATGTTTAGGGTAATGGATAGAGTTTTGGTTTTTTTTTAAAAATATGTTAAGGGGTTGTATTTTAGATAAGATGATCTTGGCTACCAGGGGGTGATGTAGTCAGGATGAGATAGGTGGGTAAGAGTGATAGAGGAATATGTCAAGTGTGAAAAAGGTAGGGTTTTTAAGCCTAGTAACATTAACTAATCCAAGCATTTGTTATAATGTAGGCCAATGAGTAGATCTATATGCATGACTATGTGTTACATATCTTCCCTAGGCTTCATGAGGGGATGATCACTGAAGACTAGGTACACATGGAGGAGGTAGGGTTGGGGGGTGATGAGGAACTACAAACATGTGCCCATAGATACATCCATCATCATAACACTCATTAAGAGATTATATCCTACTATAAACACCTTTTTTGCTACTGCTTGGGGAGATGACTATTCTCCTTGAGGATATGCACAAGATCACTCATCTCCCACTATGTAGTGAGGTGATATATCAGATTGAGTAGGAGCATTAAGATTTTTTGGTTGAGTATTTTTATGGGGATGATAGTGATTAGGTCTGATGGTACTCTAAATGATTTAGCTACTTAGCATTGTATGAGAGAGTTCTAGAGGAGAAGAGACTGATGACAATGCTTATGATTATGGTGACATGCTTTGGGATCCTAGATTCAAGTAGTGAGAGGTTTCCTTATGTGTTATTGGGTGTATTGGTAGAGTTATTTCTTGGTAGGACTATGTTTGTCTGGGTATTGGTGTTTCTTATACAAATCAATAGGGATCTATGGGGGTTTAGGCACCATAAGAGATATGACATCAACATTAGCCTAGTTCTTCATTGTTGGGCTTATGAGCATATTCAATTTTTGAGACCCGTGGGATTTATGTGGGTAAGGTACATGTAGGTTGAGTTTACCATTAGTTTTATGAGATGGAAGGATGATGTGGTTGCACCAGGTGTAGGAGGTGGCACCCATGATGTTGATTGGTTTAGAGGTGCACTAGGTGCATTAGTAGCTAGGGATATTATCTAGAGGCTATATATATATAGTTTTTGATCTGGCCAAGTTATAAGAGGTAAACCCTCACCTTTTAGAGTTATAAGTGGATAGTGGGAAGATGAGACGGTGAGGTTGAGATGATTCCATTTGATAGGGTGCATTGGTAGTTAAGCTTGGTATAGGATGTCCCAAGTCCATTTCTCTAGTATAGGAGGTAGGACTTAGAGGTTCAGTTGTTAGTGCCCTAGCTGACTATAATAGTTTTGTATGATGGTTTTAAGGAGCTTATTATTATGGCCCCTATGAATGATGTTGGGTATGTAGATGGTTACATGGATTGGTACTAACCAATATATGTAGTTGTAAATGTTGGTAGGGATGATGGTGGCATGATGCTGATGGATGTAGATCCATCTGGCCATGATGGATAGGTAAGGGAAGTATTGGTTGTATCCCAGACATAAGTATAGGTATTACAAGGATAGGTGGCCATGTTATAGGGTCAACTCACCATATTATAGGGTCAGCTTATCACTGTTATAGGTGACAAGGACCTATTGAGATAGAGGGTAGGAGTAGTCATGGAAGTATCAAGAGGTCCACTAGACATAATGACATAGGCATGCTACCTAGCCACTATGGAGGAGATCTAATATTATGAGGTGATGTTGTTAGCTTAGTTTCCCTGGGATATGTGATATATAGAGTATAGAGCTAGTTTGGCTAGTGGGCTACTATAGTTCATCAAGTAGGGGTCTCGAGGGGACCACCACTAGGTACAAGTGTATGTATATGTATAAGTGGTGCCAGTGGTAGTGGTTCCCTATGACAATGTTTAGATATGATTTTATATTGATAGTGATAGATGTACACTATTTTTATACCGACATGTGTGCTGATGTGATGAGGTGTATATTTTTTTAGAGAGATTTTGATACATTGCTACATATATTATTTATGATGACTTCAAGTATATGATGTATGGATTATAATGATGTATATCATGTATGATGTTCATGTTTTATGGTTTATGATATGTGACCTCTTGCATATGATTTATGAGATGTTTGACCTAGGAGATTAGGCATGTGATGCTAGACAAATAATTATAATATTATGATTTTGTTCATGGATGTGTTATTGATGGATGTATGTCATATGATAACATAATGGATTTATTTATGGTTACATGATGTGTTGTTTGTATGATGAATTGTGTTAATGTCCTAATAAATGGGTAGATTGGTAGATGGTATATGCTATGCTCCATGATGTTTTGTTCATTGATTTTGTTTATGTTTATGATGATGAATGGTGTAATTAGTGTTGATTATGATATGATATATGCTCACATGATGTCATGATGGTTAATGGATAGGATGATGTTTATGGTCTATTGTGATATTCTTGTGTTGTGTTTTGATCATAGATAGAGAGATGGTATAGTTCATGGGTATGGTTGGTGATGTTTACACTTTGAATGTGATATTTTTTAATCCTAATCATAGAGATAAAATATGAATATGGGTATAGGTGTGATGAAAATACATAAATTAAGTGGATAAAAAACTAAATTTTTATAAAAGTGAATTGAATTGTGAGAGGTATGTCTACATGAACCAATAGAGGATAAGAAAATAAACATGATGCCTTTTCATTGGTAAAGACAAAAATAAAACCCAAAGTTGGATTGGCTTAGTGAAAATAAGCCTTTTCAAATGCTTTGCATTAGCATGCTTAGGTTGATAAGGAGGTATCTTGATCACATCGTGTCAAGTAAGCTCATAGTCCCATGCATATGATATGTAGAGGGAGAATGGGTGAAACTAGAACCTTTGATGAGACTAGTATGCCTCTTCCATACGCTCCCAAGAGGATAGTATAAGAGAGTCTATGCTCATATATAAAGTGTAGACAGATCGATGTGGGATGTCTACTTAGGAGAGCTGATTTTAGCTTTCCAAGATTATTGTTTTTAGGAGAGTCGATTATGGAACTTCTTATTTATTTTTCTATTGCTTATGGGTTGTTTTCTATTTTGATTTTGCTTAGGGTTGGGGAAGTTGATCGATGTGGGAAGATTCCAAGAAATTGATAGCTTTTGAGAAGTGCTTTACTTAGTGATCCTTCAAGGGAGTGGCCTAAGTTTATGTGCCTAGTTCAAATGCTTGTAATAGCTATCCTTAAAGGGAGTAGTCCACATTACGTTTTGAAATTTTAGATGAGTTTTCAATAGCTATCCTTTAAGGGAGCAGTTTTTGAATGCTAAGAATAACCCATGATTTGGTTGTGACTTTCATATTACTTTTGATTTTGTTTGATTTTACTTAACATAGACTTGCTTATACATGCTCAAGGGGTTATCTTTATGAAGGAAAAGATAGAGGTATAAGAGGGTTCAGCAGGTGAAAAGAGGTGTAGGTGATAACAACCATGGGAATCAATCTTGAAGAGATGGGAAATACCATGAAAATCATGCCATAGGTAGAGCGATGGTACCCATAGTTCAATATTAGGCTATGACTATGATGTATAATCACATGATTCAACTATATTTGGTTGCCCCTAAAAAGAGGGAAATGAATGTGGTTGTAGGGGATGAGCTTAAGTTAGACTAATGGTGATTGTGATCCTTCTTTAACAATAGAAAGGACACAGATGTGAAGCATTGAGAAGCTCAAGTTTTGGTTTGCCTTTGAGAGAGGATAAATGATAAGTTCTTGATTTATACTTATAGGTTATGATGTAGGGTCCAAGATAATTAAAATCAAATCTATCCCTTTTAATTTTCTCCATATTAGTTACATGTTGATTTTATTTGAGGATAAGATCTCTAATATTGAAGTCTCACACTTTCAAGTGTTTGTTATAAATATGATTGATTTGTTCTTGATATACATGGAGATGGGAAAGAGTGGCCAAATGATGCTCATCAAGTATCTCAAATTGGGCTAAACATTCTTGATAATAATTTTCTTCCAAAATAAGCGTTAAGCATGAAATATACTAAGAGGGGGGTGAATCAGTATATTATATATCTTTTACTTAATCTGATTTATTTTCTTTAACCACTTAATCACACATCAAGATATGTAATAAAACTAAAATAATAACATGCAACACACAAGAGAGAGGGAAAAACACTAGATTTTTATGTGGAAATCCAAAGTGGGGAAAACCACAGAGAACAATCTCAAGTATATGAATGAATACCAACTCAAATTACAAAGTTCACAAGCACCAACTTGCAATAGCACCAACCCCTTTGCCGAGCACCAACATAAAAACTATTTGTGAGCACCAACCCATAGGAGCACCAACCCCTTGAAAATATTTATGAGCACCAACCCATAGGAGCACCAACCTCTCTTGTGTATAAAACACAACTATCTCTCAATATTGCTTACTCAACAAATGATAGAACTCTACAATATCTCCTACTTTTCTCTCATCTTTTCTTATATAAAACAATTACAAAACCATGCACTCTCTTGCATATTAAAAATGGATTCTCAAGCCTTTATTTATAACTTTTCAAATGACCTTTAGAATTCACCCTTTATGACACTTCAATCCTCATGGAAAATGGCACCAAACTTGCATGACCCTTTGTATCTTTACATTTGAAAAGTCACATGGTGACCCTTCATAAGCAAATGCATCCTTTGTTATTTTTTCTTTGTCTTTGTGACTTTTCATATTCCTCAAAGTGTCCTTTCATGGAAAAATTCACCACACCCTCTTTTGTCTTCACATGGTGACTCTTGGAATTATTCAAGATGACTCTTCATGATAAAATGCATCCCATTCCTCTTTTGTCTTTACCTCATGACTCTTTGACTTCTCCATGGGCCCTCTTTTGAATTATATGCAACCAAAAATATATTCATTAATATTAAATAAATATTAACACACATTAGCCAAGGTATGAATATTAAAAACACCATTAAATGCTATGGGGCCTTTATCACTAATGCTAGACCTTTGACATCAATGACAATATTTCCAACAATAAGGTCATGCAAAGATATGCAAATAGATGGTATTTGGACCTCGAGAGGCAACATAGCTTTAGCTTCAAACATGAGGGAAAAAGGTGTAGCACCTGTATGGGTTCATATGTTAGTATGATATGCCAATAAAGAAAAAGGGATGTGCAAGTGTCAATCCTAAACTAAGGAATTTACCTTTTTTGGTAAGCATGTTGTTAAGGGTTTTATTATAGGCTTATACTTATCCATTTACTTCTAGGAGATAAGGGGATGAAAAGCTAAGTTTAATACCAAATACATCATAAAGGCCTTAAACTTGTTTATTTTTGAAGGATTTACCTTTATCAGTGATGATATTATGGGGAACACTAAAGCAGAAGATGATGTGATGGGTCATAAATTTGATATTTTTTTTAGATTTTGTCAAGATAAAAGGGATTGCCTTCACCAATTTGATGAAATATTCAGTCATAGTGATGATAGAGTGATGTTGTTATGAAGAGTGAGGGTTAATCTCACCACTAAGGTCTAAACCCCATTATGAAAAGGGCCATAAATCGATGGAGATGTGAAGACTATGGTTGGGTGCATGATGTAGATTAGAATGTTGTTGGCACTTGACACACTTTTTCACATAATCACAATAGTCTTGGTTAAGGTTAGTCCAGTGGTAGCCTAGGCAGAGGATGCACTTAGCCACATTAAGTCTACTAAAGTGCCCCCCATAAATACCATCATGTGTTTCTTTGATAGTGTGAGAGGCTTCTGGACCACAAAATCAATAGAATAGGAGGCCATCAAAACCACATTTGTAAAGAATTCCTCCCATAATTGTATAATGAGAGGTACTCTAAATAAATCCTTAATGGGCATTCTTAGAGAGGCTAGAGGGAACTATGCCAAGGTGAAGGTAGTCAAAGGTTTACTGATACCAAAGGTCAAGTAGGATATTCTCCACACTAAAGATGGTTGGATGTTTAATTTGGTGTAGGAGGGTGTGGTGAGGTGATAGACAATTACTAATATTTTAGAGTCTAAAGGTGCCAATGAGATCTGAGAGGCAAGAGAATCCATGGTGTTGGTAAACTTGTTGGTAAATCATGAGGTGGTTTGAATATGGTAGTGCTCAAATGAGGCTAAAAGTTTTATAACTAACTGCCTTCATAGTTGCAAAATCTCATTCTTACACTGGTAGATGCCATTGAATTGATTAACCACAAGTTAGGAGTCACCAAAGATGTTGATTATTTTTAATCCTAAGGCTAATGTGATTTTGAGACCTATTACTAGGGCTTCATATCCAACCACATTATTGGTACATTCAAATTTGAGTTTTAATTACAAAGGAAGTTATTCAACACTAAGGGAGATAAGGATGATACTGGCTCCCCCACTATGTTGACATTTGGAACCATCAAAAAACATGGTTACTTGATTGGTGAAATCCACTTGAGAGAGGCTTATGATAAACTCATCTAGGAATTTAAGAGGAGGAGGTTGGTTATTTATTAGGGCTATATCAACTAATTGGTTAGTAATGACTTGCCCCTTTATTAATTTTTGATAGAGGAACTCAAGGTCAAACTTATCTAAAAGCATGAGCCACTTGGCCATACACTAGTTTTGATATGGCTTAGAGTGCATCTACTTGAGTGGGTTGGTAGTAGTTATGACAAAATTTTTGTGGTTAAGAAGGTAGTGGAAAAGTTTGGTAGCCATGAAGACTAGATCCAAGCATAGTTTCTTAGTATGTGTGTAATGAGTATCGTACTTAAAAAGTGTATGAATAATGTATTAGATAGCTTACTCTTTGTGGTTTTCATCCTGATGGTCAAGCATTACCCCTATGGAATGGTCAGTGGTATAAATAAAAAGGTAAAAAGGTTGGTCATATTTCGGAGGTGTGAGGATAGGTAGAGATAGAAGGTACTCGTTGATTTCATCAAAGGCCTTTTGATAATCAACATTCCACTTGAAAGAGATGTCTTTTTTTAAGAGGTGGTGGAAGGGTTGACACCAATTTGGAGAGCTAAAAGATGAAGCAGTGAATGGATTGAAGCTTCCCCTACAAACTATAGAGTTACTTAAGATTGGTTAGAGGTAACATTTTGAGGATGGCTTTAATTTTGGTTGGATCAACCTTGATTCCTTAAAGGGAAATGATGAAGCCAAGAAGTTTGCCTAACAAAACCCAAAAAATAATTTTTTTACGATTGAGATAGAAATGATAATGGATAATTTTCTCAAAGATAATCTTGAGAATGGCTAAGTGGTCTTTAAAAAGTTTAGACTTCCTAAGAAAGTCATCCACATTGTCTTCGATGATTGTATGGATAAGATCATGGAAAATATAGGTCATGGAATGTTGGTAGGTTGCACTAGCATTCTTAAGACCAAAGGGCATGAATCTATAATATGAAGTACCCTATAGGGTGATAAAGATAGTCTTGTGAAGCTGAGGCTATGTTGATCATACCATGCTAGATCAATGTGTGTGGGCCATGCTCATACCATCCTAAGTTGAATCCTTTCTAAGCACCCAAGTGGAGGTATACTTTGGTGAATTTTGGGTTGTATAAGTAAGAGAAAGTGGAGGTAGATAGTTGAGGTAAAGAGGGGATGGTAGTAGTGATAAGAGGCTTATCAATTCTCTCATAGATAAATTGGGTTTGATATCTCAAAGGCCCTAAAGGGGTTATGGATCTAATGTTGGGATCATAACTTGATTGATGGTTAAATTTCTTGTACTCTTAAGGGTTAGGGAAAGCATCAAGGGTAAGGAGATGGTATTCTCCAAGGGTAAATCATTTAAAGGTAAGTTTCAAACAATCAGTGATGTGTATCTGGTTCATGAGAATAGATAAATTAGTAGATGCCTCAGTGGAAGGGGAAGGAATGACTTCAGCTTCTATGGGTGAGGGCTTGGTGGTGGACATTTATGGTGCTTTAGATGGAGGTAAGAGAACATCATTAGGTCCATAGGTCATATTGCATGGTGTAAAAGGGCTAGGGTCAGCTTTTATGGTAACAAATTGACCTTCATGTTTAAAATTGACACAATGATGGAGGGTGGAAGGTACACAACCCATGGCACTGATCCAAGGTCTCCCTAGTAAGACATTGTACTAGAATTCACCTTCAACCACATAAAAGAGTTTAGAGAGAATGTGAGGTCCTAAATGAATGTGAAGGATGATGATTCCCAAGGTAGTGGTCATATTGTCTTTAAAGGATCTAAGGATGGCTAAATTTTTAAACATGACATTATCTGGTAGCTTGAGTTGGTCATAGGCATATGAAGAGATGATGTTGATACTAGCTCCCCCATTGATCATAACCCATTTAATGTAGGTTTGGTTGATATGGTCAATAATAAAAAGAGGGGGATCCAAGTCTTTGAGATGGATAGAATTTATCGTTGAGTCCTTAAAGGTGACAAGGGTGGAGAGTTGGAGAGCACCTACAAAGGCATCAATAGGTAGAGAGTCACTTGGTCTGATCTTGATATCTTGCATAGACTTGATCATGGCCTGACGATGGTGAGGTGAGGTGTAAATGAGTTTGTAGAGGCTCATTTTAGCTAGAGTTTGGTGAAGTTTCTTAAGGATGACACTTTTGATGGATTCAAAGGGGTTAACCTTAGAGGTACCTAAGATGGTAACTTTGGGCTAAGCTATAGATGCAGAGGTTTGCATTTAGTTTAGTTTAGGATGAGTTTGTGGATATGTCCATGGAATGGAGCCTTTGACCTTCCCTTTATCATTTTTTTATGATCATGTGACTACATTAATGGTATAAATAGAGGGTAAAGGTGTGACAAGAGGTTGGGTAGATTATTTGTCACTCTAAGGTAAGAGTGGGGTATTAAGAAAGTGTTGGTGAATGGTTGTTGGGTGTATTGGTAGAGGAATGGATGGAAGTTTATCTGGTAAAAGATCAACCTCATCATAGAGCTGATAGATAATGGCTTGAAGAGCTTTAAAATCCTTAGTGTCATTCCCAGGTGTCTTATGATAAGAAAAAAATTGATGGTCATTATACCAAGCTAGCTTAGAACTAAGAGGATTGAAAGGTTTGATAGGAGGTAATGTGAGGAAAGAGGTATACAATAATCTTTGAAGGATGGTCATATATATTCTACTAGAGGTGGGGAAGGTCTAGGGATTTTGGCTTTAGTTGGTAATATGGGTGTGTTGGTAGAAATAAGTCTTTTAAGAGATGGTTTGGGTAATGTGGTGATTTTGGTTGATGGTTTTGGTTTAGGCATGTTGGTTGTTAGGATGTTTGAGGTTGATAGTCTACATATTAGTAATCAGGGAAAGATCGATGCATTAGATAGTAGGTGGGTTGGTGTAACCAATGGTAGTGGATGACATATGTTAAAAGGAGCTTGATTCTTAGGTAAGATTGATAGGTGAGGCCCTAAGATAGAGGGCAAGGTAGAGGGAGGTAGATTCCTAGTCATGCAGCCCTTCAATGGTTTTGTTCCCTTAGTTGGTGTGGGTTAAGACCTAGGTATAGGCTTGGGCAAGGTTAATTCCATTTTCAAAGATGGATAAACCAAACTCTGAGCAAGGAAGACACCAAGAGTTTTGAAAGGTTTGGCTGGTCATGTGGTGGTTGGAGAGGTAATTGGTTTGTTTGAATAAAATGGTGAAGGGTTGGTAGAAGTTATGATTGGTTTTAGAGGTGGTGTAAAAATGATGGATTGGTTAGTTAGAGGCATGCTATAAGGTTTAGGTTTATTGATGCAAGGGATCCCTAGGTGTTGCCAAAAAGTGGCTTGATCCAAGTCTACTTTTGTGACCATACCTAACTTTTGAATGAGTTTATAAAAAGGTCTATATGCTGATCTCATCCCTTGGGTAGTGGGTTTTGAGTATATACCTATGGGTTGAGGAGGAGGGTTGATATCCTCATATGTTTCCTCAAACAAGGGAGGTAAGTTTGCGTTAGGTGGTTTCTCTATGAGGGGTGCTTGTGAAAGAGTTATTTCCCTAAGTACCATGTCTATAGTTATGGTTTGATCTATGGTTATGGGAGATGGTGGGTTAGGAATGGTTATTTGTTTGGGTAGACTATCCAAAGGGGTTTTTGGTGATTTTAAAGACTCTATGAGTGAAGCTAAGGAAAAGGGAACCTCCTTAGTTTGTACTTTAACTGGAAGGAAAGGTGACTCCACCCCTTTGATAGGTGAAGTGGGAGAGAAACATGTAGGTTGGATGATAGGTTCTCTATCAATAAGTTTGTCAAGGACCATATTGACTATGCGGGCATCATGAGAATGTTTAGCTTGTGTGTTCATAGCTTTGATAGGGGCATGGTTGGGAAAAATTATCCTGAAGATGTTAAGAGCTTTATTTTGAGTAGCATTAAGATTATCTAACATGAGTTCCCCCTTATTAATAAGGCTTTGAACGACATTTTTAAAAGTATTACATCAACTAACATCAAGTCTAATTACCTGATGAAAAGCACAAAGGTCATTCTTATTGTACCAAGTAGGTGATGGATGAGAAGAATCAAACTGCTAGGGAGGTTTGATGGGAAAAAACTACATAAGGTTAGCTTTTAGTAACTTATCTAAAACTGAGGCATAAGATTCTCCAAGTGGATTGAAATATTTTTGGTTTCTTTGATTTGGGTTCTTTGTGTTTTGGTTGAAGGTAATGAGATAACTTTTTTGGTTGACATTGGGTACAAGGGACAAGGGCATTCATGATTCCCTTGCTCTTGGTTTTGGTATTGGTTTGGTTGCCTAGCTTGGAGGAATAGGTTTCATTGGTCTTGAAGGTAGAGTTTTTGTTACATAACTTTAATTTCCCCTCATATATGGCCTAGTTTTCTAGCTTATGCACCATGGTAAATGCTTCATAAAATTTTTTGAAGCTTTGGACATGTAGTGTAGAAGATATATGTTAGGCATAGGATCAAGCAAAAATCTCTATAAGTTCAGGAGGAGGTAAGGAAATTAAATTTTATTAATCAAGCTTCTCTAATGAGTGATGAAGTTGGAAATAGATTCATCATTGAATTCCCTGATAGAATAGAGGTTGGTGATATAGACATTTTTATAAATGTTAATGGAAAATTGATCTAAGAAGACTTGTGCTAATTGGGTGAAAGAAAATATAGAATTCTTGGTAACGGAACTATACCAGTCAAGTGTCAAGCTAGATAAATACATAGTGAAAGTTTAAAATAGAATGTCATCATTGTAATAAATCATGTAACATGCATGCCTAAAATACCTAAGGTGTTATTGGGGGTCTTCCTTTCTCTAAAATTTGGTAAATTTTATAAGTTCTCATTGAGGAGGGTAAGGTCAGATGGGATAGAAGGATAAATAGGTTCATTACAAATCTCATCATAGGATAGGATGTTATGAGCCCTTGAAATGGATGACTCAAGGTTTGTCACCTTGTCTATGAGCATCTTCATGAATTTGGTTTGAAGTGGTGGACCAAAAGAATTGTAAGGTGGATATTATGGTTAAGATTGGGTAACATATGGGTAATTATTTGGCAATTGAGAGGTTTCACATTTTGGAATGTGGATGCTAAATGTTGGGTAGGTGGTATGTAAGGGTAAGTAGATGATGGTGGTTGGGTAGTGGGTACATACCCTTGTGGGTTAGGGATGTAACCTAGGTTGGGTGTGATGAATACCTATTAAGGAATTCCTATGGGTTAGGTATGGGTGGTATTTGGGTTGGTGATAAGAGGTGAGGTAGTGACCTTTGTGCTAATGGGTGGTGAAGTAGAAGGGATAGATACCCCTAAGCTTGATAAATGGGTATTGATCAGTGGGTTAGGTTTGATAGAGGGATGGTTGGTAGTGATGGTTATATATGCTCCAACAATAAGTGGAGTGTGATGGGTTAATGGTAAGGTTGCTCCTAAGGTAGAGGATTCATTGGTAGGGGTGGAAGGCATAAGGGTAATAGTTGGTTGGGTAGGTTGGTTTTCAACTATTGCATCAAAGGGGGTAGTAAATGAAGATTCCTAGGTAGTTGGAGGTTGGGTGATGATCAAAAAAATATGGATACCCTTCATAAGGTGAGATGGCATATCATAAGGAGGATCCTAAGGTAGAGTTGAAATTGGGACATGGTGAGGGGAGGTGTTGAGGTAGTGTTGGGTGATAACTGGGTTGTTGTCCAAAAAAGTGGTAAATTCCATGTCTCCTTTATAAAATACCTAATGAAAAGTATGGATTCCTAATGGATGAGGTGAATATTCTACCTCAAAGATGTACTCCATGGATGCAGAGGTATAAGAGGTTGATTTAAGTGATGAGTTCTACACTACTAGGTCTCTTCACTACTAGCGAGTGAGAAACATACAAAAAAGGGGGAGAGAAGACAAGAACAAACTCACCACTAAAACAAGAAGAAGACAAGAAAATCATCAAGGCAATCAAGACACACAATAGAAAGTATTTTGAGCCTAGAGGTTAGTTTTGATCTCATTTTTGGTTTATGCTTTAGTTTACGAGAATGTGTGATAGAAGTTGGCTTGTAGATTAGTTACTATAAAATAATTATATGGTTTGTTTTAGGTCATTTTAGGCACTAAAAATAATCTATATTGGAATCAATACATGGCTTGGTATTAGGGCTTACCCCCTCACTTCACAGTCCCATAGTGATAAGAGTGTTAGGTGCTTAGCCAATATATATTGATATCCAAAGTTTATACTTAACCAGAGAGTTGAATTGGTTCTCCCCTTGGTAATGACCTCCAAGTAGGATCACCAAGAAAGGGTAAGGTGATCTCTAGTTTATTAAATACCATTCAAGCCTTGTCTCAAATTATTTTGATGTTTGATTGATGAAAGTGGTTTGGCTAGTGTATGCAATAAAAGTGGTGCTATGATAAGATTACTATGTTTTAATCCAAAGTGAACTAATGTTTTAATTAATCAATGGATGAAATTTATTTTTAATCCCAAAAGATATTTTAGTTTCATTTATGATCAAAAATAGCGAGAAGAGCATACAAATTCAAAGAAAATGTGAGTAAAGACTTTAGGCCCCATCAAGTGTGCTAGATTGTTTCATTTAAATTTTCACTTTAAGTTATGAAGAAGAGAGAAAATAAAATCAATATGGGTGTGGTTGAAAAACCTATTTTTTTTTGCATTTGTTGAATCCAGATTATTGTGAGAGATCTTCTTTGGCTTGGGAGGAAGACCTATAGATAAGAAAGCACTAATACAAAAAAAATTGTTAGACAAATAGTTGGGTGGATTTCTTAGTAGTAGATAGATCTTAGAAGTAAGAGCTTCTTTAGGGGTTGTTAATCCACATGATTTAAATAATTAATTTCACAAAACTAAAAAGAATATACTTGCATCAATTAAAGAAGATTACTAGAATTTAACACAAGAATGTTTGCTAAAAAAGATAGACTAGAAATGATCAAATTAGTGATAAACTAATTAATACTAGTGCTAAGGGGTCAAGGTATACTTTATAAAATTTTAAAGGGGTATATGAGTGATCAAAAATGCAAAAAATTAGGTTTGATTGGGGGTAGGTGGGTGAAAATAGCTTTCTAGTTTTCCCTGCCATAGGTGACCATTGGTGGTTGAGGTGACCATTGGTATTTAAGATGACTATCAGTGTTCAAGCTAACTATTGATGATTAGAAAAACCATTATAAATTTATTCAACCATCAATTATTACTATGTAAGTTCTAGGTTTAATAAATAGCTAAATGATGGGATTCAAAAGATGGATTCTAGGAGTTGGGCAAGGGCTAGATTGATAACAAAATGGAAATAAAGTACATGAATATTTACAAATAAGTACTTTTCTTACCAAAATTTTATTGGGTGGGTGGTTGATGTATTTATCCTATTGGTAGAATCTAGTTTGATTATGATAGAGTAATGGTACCTAAGAGCTTGGTTCAGAGGTGACGGTAAGTCAGCTCTCAATAAGAAGGTTGATGATGCTTAATAATGTTGATGATGTTGATTGACCTAAAAAATAAAACTCCTAAACATCTAATCTCTTGATAATTATTTTAGATGGATTTGACCTCCCAGGTCTCTCTCTCTTATAGGCACAAGCAAGATATGGAAGTGAAGGTGCAACTATGTCATCTATATATAATTCATCCATGTAAAGGCTCACAAAAAGAATTAGAGGAGCTTATATTTATAAGAGGTTAGTGAATCTTTCATAATTTTGGTGAAGAGGTGGATCCTAACCATCGATAGTCAAGAGTTCCCAAGGCTGACCGTTGATGGTCACCATGATCATCGACAATCAGGGTCCAGAGGAAAAGGGTCCTAAAGGTCAGGTTGAGATAGATTAGTGAAACTGAGTATGGATGGGTTTGGTGAGGCCATATTAGTGTAATTTGGTCCCAATTTGGTCTTAGGTAGGTCTAGGGTAATTTTTGACATTCAAAAATGAGGTGTGCCAATTTTTGGTGTCTACAATACCTAGGCACATAATCTATGCACTTGTAGATTTTTGACCTCTCCTCTACTTGTGTCATATATTAAATTAGGGGAATCTTATTTTTTATCACAATTTATATGGGTTACATACCCTTTTTGATCATTTATACATTATCATGTTTGATATTATACTGTAACACTTACATATGTCTATATTTATGCACATATCTTTCATAGTGTACTTGATATGATATATTACATAATATTTTTTGCTAGCAATATATGTAGGGACTAGTATATTATGTTTATGTTTTTTTATTATGCTTCATATACTTTTCACTTCCTTTAGTGTATTTTATTTATTTCTATCATCCTATTTATGAAACATTTGAATATTGTCCTTGACTATTGGCCCTTATGCCATTATATGTTTTTTGGGCATTTGAATATGTCATTCCATGTTGATTGCACATTTAAATATGTCATACCTTTCAATTGTATAAAATTTGAACATGCCCCTTAATTAGGTCTCATTTTACCATTCCTTTTACATTACATTAAGTGTTCTTATGTGTGTGCTTGATTTCTTGTTGAACTTGTATTGTTACTCTCTAGACATTACCATTGTCTATATCATGCATCTTCAAACTTGATGTGATCACATACTATGAGCCTAATTGATATATATACTTCAACATGTTATCAATATATGTTACGTGATTCATACACATATTATATATCTACCTTATCCTTTTGAGGTAAGGTACCTTCTAAATTCTATTTCCCACACCTAAAAATGGGGGGCATACCAGTGGGGGCATGTCACAAAGGCATGACTTAAACACTTATACACCTTCTTAGTATTTATAAATTTTATTTGGGTCATGTCATAAAAATATGACCTCCACACTTACACCCTTTTTAGTGTCTCTAGACTTTAGTGGGGACATGTCATAAAAACATGACCTCCACACTTACACAAACTCTAGTTTGGTTTCATGATTCAAATATATAATTGGATCATAATCCTATAAATTAAATTAATTTTTCATATATTTGAAACAAAAAAAATTAGATTTATGACACATATATTCCAACTTAGACATTTTAGACATGCATATGCCATGTTATTACACCAAAAATTATAAAATTTACCAATTATACTACTCACCAAGATGCACTGATTACACCAAGATGTATTGTTATCAAGCCTTTTCTATTACAATATTTGGTTAATTTTATAGTTTGAAGAGATTAAATAATTTAACCTCAAAATATTTATAAATTGGATTTATTAAATCATCCAATCTCACCAAATTTATAGGATGAGTTGATTAAATCACTCACCCTCACTAGATTGCATATGTTCATACTTAAGTTGTGCAATTGAGATATAATGATCTCAATGTCCATGTCACAATTCATCCTTACATTGTATTTGGGGTATAATACCTTATAATATCCCTCTTCAAATCTCCAAGGTTCAGTTCTAAACCTCTTCCATCTCTAATTCTTCATAAGAAATCATCAAGTCAAAGCATCAAGAGGCAATATGGTCGCATCAACACACATGTGTACTCCTTCCTTGCTCTCTTTCTTTTTTATAATTTCAATTATTTCAAATTTTAGATTATATTCATTGATTTATATTATAACATACTCTTGGTTAGGCTATACACCAATAAAGCACTCAAATTGAGCTCAAGTAAAGGCAAGATGTGTTGTACACACCCAGGTACGTAATTATTTTATTTAACCTAGTAATTTCATCCTTATGCATAATTAGATTTAATGGGGGGTAAAAATAGATACTAAAACTAAATATTTATATCATATCAGTCTTGTACATTTGACAAATATTAATCAAGGCTCTACCTTTTAGTTCTAGACTTCCCTACTACCAAAAGTCTTGTACTTTCCATCTCACTATGCCTAAATATTTATCTCTTACTCTGATCCATATAATTTTAATGACCTAGGTCTCTCACACTACAAAAAACTTATAACCTGATAAATATCCCTCACTACTAGTTCTAGATCCATACCTATTTTCTAGCCTTCTGGACACTACTGGCCATCGAGGGACATTACTATCGATGGTAGTGTCTAGATCCTTATCTAGTGTCTAATTTCTAAAAGTCGTCCAAATTTTAAATGTTTTGAATTTTTTTTTCCTATTTGTATCATTGAATCCTATCGTGAGCTATTTTCAAAAGGTGTGGTATAAACACAAGCTTAAGCCTTCTCATCCTCATCTAGGAAATACCAAGTAAACACCTACTAAAGTTAAATAAATCAAAAACACAACCAAGTTATTTTACCCTATCCATCCTTATTTTCATATTAAGCATAGGAGAAATCATATTACACCTTTAAATCATTCAAATAGCATCCCATGAGTTTTGTTTTTCAATTTACAAGCTAGATCACACATCATCATATAGTATATTTCACCCTTATAGACATACTTTCCCACACATAAGGTTTAACTACATAATTATGAGGCCATCCTTTGAGTATGACTATTTAGGTAGTGCCCATTTATAGAGGGGTCTTTGGGGCCAACTCAACACCATGAGCACTAACCCATTTTTAGCAAATTTATTCCATGGGTGGATAAGAGTGAAGAGATAAGATTTGATTAATCAACAGAGTGGTAGCTTATATCCCATATCTAACTACATTAGTGAAAAGGTGATAGAAAACCCAAATTGATAATTTTGGTTGCATACAAATCCATTCATTATTTTGTACTTGACACTTATGTCATAGTCAGACACTAATGTCAATGATTGTGTCTAGATTTGTTGATAGTGTCTGTGATTATAAAATTATAATTTCTAAAATCTAACAACTGATCTAGAATATTAGTCACATATACTTTACATAGGTTTTTTTAGTTAAGATCTTCTTATACATAGTAAATGTAACTAAGTATCATTTCTCTTTGGTATTTCAATCAATTGAACATCTTTCAAATCAAGTACTTTCTATATTTAGCATATCTCAATATTATAATTCAAAATATTTAATTATCTAATTTTGTAACTAATTGGCCTACTATAGATTAGTTTATCACCCTTATGTTTGACCTATTTCTATATTCTTTACCTTATACCCCACTATTATAAATTTAGGTTTAAATAGTTGGCATAATGACATGAATTATGAATAACAATGCATCAAAACATAGTTGGAATTTTTATCAATTTCATGAACCTTTAATGTATTTATATTAGTAGAAATACCTAAAGGTTATATTTTAGGTTAAAACTATGAAGAAGCTCTTCCATAATGCCTTAATTTGTAGTAATATACCTTTTAGTCAGTTTATTTGAAACACCTTAAATCATGGCCAAGAACATGATTTTTTCCATAACCTGCATTCAACACCTCCCATGAGGTCATATTCCTTGAGGCATTCATCAAAAAATACATGTTACATGTTCATTCTTCTGTTTACTATTGATTGGTTAAATTTGGGATTTGTGTGAAAGCCCTAAATGATAACACTACCATACAAAATTAGGTGAATGATATGACAATGAAAATATTTAGTGATTTATAACTACTATATTCTAGAAACTTACTAAAAATAGTAAAGTGTAAGGAGCAAACAAAAACTTAGTTGAAAACTATGTCTCTAGGAGGAATCAAGATCTGGGACTTGTGTATAAATATCTAGTGGTTGGAATTAGGAATCTATAACTATATCTAAGCTTTAGAAATAACACTAGGAAGAGGACACTAGAGGGTTGGCATTCTTGTCCAACCTAGGGTGTTCCCATCCATTTTTAGTGATAAAAATAGGGTTTTTAGGTTCTCTATTCCTTCATCTATATAGCCTTTATATGGTGTAGGATATTATGATCATTTGCAGAGACACTATGTGACTAATTTTCCTTAAAAACCCTAGTTCCTTGATATGTGAAGACTAATGAAAATCCATGGAGAAAAATGAGTCAAAAAAGGAGTCAATGGTTGAATTTGGGTGAGACCTCAGCACCCCATGTGTTGAGTGTTGCCTACATACCAATACTTGATTATAAATCAAACTTCATGTAATTCTCCCAATCTACGGTGGTGTGTGAATAACTAGTGTAATGTTATAGATGTTGGTGCAATACTGATGTGATTAGATTCCTTAACCATGAATTTTGACTTATATAATATATTTTTACTTGATCTTTATGATATTAGGGATGTATTAAATCATAATTGGTAAAAATAAATATTTTTTTCTTAGTGTGCAATTGTCATTTTGGTGTTTTTCGATGTGGAAGCCAATTTCTTTGTAAAATGGTTTGAAATTTTTTTATATAATAATATCATTGAAAATAATTTGAATGTGTCTCACTATGGACATGGGCTTACCTTTTTATAGCTTTGAATTTGGTTAATTAGTCATTATTTGGTGGGAAGATAGGAGGGGGGAAGGAAACTAGAGCAGTACACTCCTATCCCCTAGGGTGTTCCATTCCAATGGGTGTTTTGGTCATGTTAAGGGTTAGGAAGGACATAAAATATGCCTAAGGTTGATAAGGATATTGATAAGTTCATTCAAGGGTCATGTATTAGTTTAGTAAAGTGTGTAAAGTAGTCAAAAGTGATTAAAAGGATCCCTAAGATAGGTATAGAGTTAAGTGCGTAAAAGAGTGGTCAAAAGATCATGGTTTTAGCTTAAATTTTAATTTTATGTGTCTACATTTTCAATTTTTTTATTCTATTAATGTATCAAAGTGAAATTACTAGAGTAAAAGGCAAAATAGTACCTACCTAAACTTACCTATGGGAAGGAGCCCTAAATGTAGGCCACAATGTTGAACTATTCTCCATGTAAACCTATAATGAAACGTATGTAATATCAGTATTTACTTAATATTAATATCAAAAATAAAAATAAAAATATAGATAGTGACAAGGAATGAATACACCTGATCAAGTATGTGAAGCATTGTGCTTTTTTAGTGTAAAAACTAGTGACTATGGCATGTTGTGCAGTTATTAACATTGAATATCTTGGATTGGAATATGCATGCCCCAATCCTCTTCTATAATTATTTATGTTCAAGAAATCAAGTTCTCTTAATCCATCATCATCCCAAAGTAGTGTAATAACATGGAATCCCTATATAAATCTTAATATATATAATTGGTGCAAAACTAGTGAAGATACTACTTCAAAAACTAGTGTAGATACTAGTGAAAATAAAAAGCCAACCACTACATATGGAATAAGGTTAAATTTTGGTACAAAACTAGCATAAAATTGGTGCAAATAGTGATTATAATCTAGGTATAGTGTATACACTATGGAGAATGACATGAATTATCATTCCATCTATGAAACTGGTGTAATGAGGAATTAATCTACCATGCACATGCCCCTAATTGATATTTGGTACATATAGATTCTAAGACTAAGTAAAATAACTATGAATATGAGTAAAACTTGAGTTCTAACCTAGAACAATATATTGTGCATGATTTCCCCAAAAATTTTGAAAATCTAAGATAAATTGTGTAATTTTGAGTAATTATAGAAACTGAGACTATGAAATTTTTGAATATTGATCTTAATAAACTGAGGTTTTAAGAAATTTTAGAAATGCCAATTTTTAGGTATTTAGACAATAACACTAGGAAGGACACTAGATTAGTTCTCTCTTGTCCAATGTGGCACTCCTACCCAAACTAACTTTTTGTGTGTTTTCTTATCCTAAAATTGTGTCAACTGTGTAACCATTATTGAATCTTGTTTGTGTACTAATTTGGTAAGGTCAAGTCTCTAATACAAACCTCTATGAATTCCCCCTCTTTTGAGGTGAGATTTTGAGCCTATGTAAGAAATTGAATCAAAATAAAAGTTTATGTAGTAGGTTGTTATGATGTAAAAATATGTAAATCTACTAGAGACATCGTGGAAAAGCATGACATCATGATGTATGTAAACTGAGCATAGTAATAATGTAAGATACGCATGAAAATAAGAATTTAGAAGAAGTGTATCTAGATAAATGTGATAATGAATCATATATATATATATATATATATATATATATATATATATATATATAACTGAGTATATAATGTTGAATGGAGATAATTAGGGATGGGTGCATGATGTCCATCATGGCATTGGAAGGGTTTGGTTGCATGATATCCATCATGGCATCCAAATTTGAGCAAAGAATAAAGAAAAGTATCATGGCCATGATGCACATAATTTGAGAGTACATGCACAACACAAAAAACATAATATAAGGCCAAGGGGCCACAAACAAGGGACATGTTCAAATTTCAATCACTTTATAGAAGATACATATAAATGCATGTTTAAATTCCCTCACATGCATACAAATAAATAATGAAGGCTTAGATCTACATAGAATGACATGTTCAAATGTCTACACACATGAATAGAAAAAACTCACAAGGACATGTTCAATTATCCTCACACACATACAAATTAGAGATATAAAGGCTTAGAGACACTTATAAATGACATATTCAAATTTCCTCAAAGCAAAAAAAGAAGTGCATACAATATATAATATAGGAAAAATAAATATAAAAAGTATGCATGATTATGTATTCTGATCTACAATAGCTAAATTGTAATCTAAGCAATATTTAGTAACTGAGATAGGAAATAGTATATCACAATGTTAGTGAATGATCAATATTGAATATGTAATACAATTTAAAGTATTAATCATTTTAGTAAGATAATATGGGTGGAAAATAAGGATAAAACCTATGTTTATCATGCCCTCGGTGAGCTAGTTGATGAGTGTACATATCGTAGGAAGCTTGTGTGAAGTCCAAAACTGAGTAATTAGTTTGAGCTCACCAAGACAAGAGTGGGATAAGGGAAACTAGATCATTACACTCCTATCCTCCACATCACTCCTATCTAAATACATTTTATGAGTGTGTCTCAATAAAATCACCTATACTTGGTTCTAGAAATGATGTCCTATGTAATATATAGTCACTCATGTATACTAGTGAAGTATGTATGATATAAAACTAGATGAAACAAGTATAAATTATTGTGAGAAATTTAATTGGTGTATAAAAAGGTACATATAATCATGCATAGGTCCTAATTTTTATTATTTTCTATAATATTTTACTATTTTGTATCTTTGTGTATTTATGAGCCAATAAATAGAGGGAAGGATACTATTTGATGACTCCCTTAAGATTATTACCATCAATAGATCCTACATTGAATAAAGGAATGGTGATCTCTTACAAATGAAGATTATCATGCAACTATGTAGGTTATGTTGCATTACCACATTCCTATTCTATATAATTGGTATCATTAGGATTATACCAATATTGATTGTTATAATCATTATATTTTGGATTTGAGACTTTTAAAATGTCACTATTATCTTCATTTGTATCTACATCTAAATAAATAATGACCCATAATGTGGTATTAGCCTTTCTTATTTATCTTTTGTAATATATATTGTGTCATGTACCTCTATTGCTATGCCACTACTTATATTTATTTGTATGCTAGTTGAAGACATGTTTGCTTGATTTGTTTCTTTTTCTTTGAATAAACTCTATCTTCTCTTGAAACTATGATCATTGAAATTTTGTTTGAAAATATGACATGGTTGTCATATTTACCCATTTTCCCCCTGATCGATATCATCCATGATATTCCTAATTTAGTGTTATATTATGTCAAATTAGGATATACATGAAATACCACTAAACATGTCTTTAGCCCAACTATGAAAGGTAGTTAAATAGATCCAATAAATTATTTAGATAAATTACTCTTACCTAAATGTGTTTATCATATCCAATAAATTTTAAGAGTGTCAGGATACAAACATTCATTTTAATAGTGTTATTGATCACAACATTGGTACATTACTTACCATCTATGAGTGGATTATGAATCAAAGGCTCTCGAAAATATAAATGCTTTTTAGTCAACTCCTTTGAAAGCTCACTTGAAACTATATATTTTGTAGGTATTTCATGATTTGGAGATTATTTTGTTAAAAACCCTCTTTTAAGAATAGTTTTTTTTTTTATCTTAACTTTTATTTTGCAAGTTCTCTTGTAGTAACTTCACTTTTGCTTGTTGTAGCTTTTGTAACCTTTGCTTTTCAAAATTTTCCCTTTGTAATTTCTCTTTTTGATCTTTTTACTTTTTTTATCTTTCTTTATATAACTTATCTTTTTGAATCTTTTCTTATTCTAATTATTCTTGTTGAATCTTATCTTGCTCTAATTTATCCTTTGACAACCATTTTTGTGTTGATTTTAATTTTGTCACTTTTTGTAATTTTTATTATTACACTATGGTTTGTTTTAATGATGTATCAATTAGAGGAAAATCACTATCAATTACCATTTGTATTATATTTTTAAATTCCAAAAAAATATTTGTGTGATGCCCATGCATTCTATGATATGCACAATAGTATTTTGATCTCCTTAGAGGGTGTAGGGGGGTAGTTTAATCAACTTATTTTGAATCATTACCCTTATAATATCAATTAAACTCTTATTAGATCTTTGTATACTTTTTTAATCACTCATTGTATATGTATTCTATTTGAATTTCTCATTTTTATATAAATCTTTGTTAGGCACAACTTTGCTAGATGAAGATGCACATACATGATTAACACTATCATATTTTAGATTATTGGCACATGTGATTTTATTTTCCAATAATGTGATATTTACACTAAAATTTTGATTTTTGATTTTCTAAATCTATTATTAACTTTCCCATACTTATGATTTTATTCTTTAGAGTCTCACAAATGAAAACCCTAGGTGCTTCAAATTGAACATATAGGCACACATCCTAAAAAAGAGATGTGAGAGGTGAAGGGGATTGAGGAAAGATAGGTTGACTAACTTAATTTGGTAATATAGGATGGGCTACCTCACCTCTTTTAGTAGTAATATCATGGACCCAGTTAGAGGGAAAGTATTTATCACCCTCTTGGAGATTATGAGGAAGAGGAAGAGATTCTTTCTTATCCATAAAATATGACACTAAAATTTGAAAGATTATTGCTATAATAGAATATATAAAATCTAAAAATCCTAACATAACCACTAGAAATAGGAAAAATAAGGATAAAAACCCAATAAATATATGTGTTTAGGGTTTTTTAATATTTGAATAAGAGACAGGTTCACCAATATGCTTTATCAAAATTGGGATTTGTGTGAAAACCCTATATGACAACACTACTGCATAAAATTGTGAAAATAATATAAAAATGATAAAATTCACTAATTTGAGACTATTTTTTACTAAAAATATGAAATTATAAGGAGAAAAAAATACTTAATTAGAATTTATGCCTCTAAGAGGAATTGAGATTTGAAGCTTGATGTACAAATAAATCTGGTGGTTGGAATCAAGAATCTATAACTAGATCTAGGTCTAGACAATAGTGATAGGAAGAGGACACTAGAGCTGTGGTGATCCTATCAAATATAGGGTTATCATATCCACCTATAGTTAGAAAACTAGGGTTTTTGGGTTCTTTGTTCCTTCATTTATAGAGCTTATATCTGGTGTGGTAGCTTACGATCACTTTTAAAGACCATTATATGATTGATTTTCCTTTTAAAAACTAGCTCCTTGACATGTGAATAGAAATGAAAATCCATGGGTAAAAAGGATTCAATGGTAGGATTCGGTGAGACCCCAACACCCCATGTGTTGATAATTTCCTACATACCAATACTCCAAAGAGAGATCAAACTTCATGTAGTTATCCTAAGTTAAGATGGTGTGTGAATAACTGGTGTCATATTCTAGATGCTAGGGCAATATTGATTTTATTAGATGCTTTAACCATGAATTTTTATCTATATAATATATTCATAATTAAGCTTGGGGCTACTATGGTTGTATGCAATCATAATTGGGAAAATAGATATTTCACTCTTAGTGTGCAAGTGTGATTCTGGTGTTTTTTGATGTGGAATCCACTTGTGTAAAAAGTGGTTTTAAAAGTATTTATATAATCATATAATTAAAAATACTTTGAATATGGATCATTAGTGACATTATCCAACCTTATTATAGCTTTAACCATTAATTTTTATCTATGTAATATATTCATAATTAAGCTTGGGGCTACTAGGGTTGTATGCAATCATAATTGGGAAAATAGATATTTCACTCTTAGTGTGCAAGTGTGATTCTGGTGTTTTTTTATGTGGAATCCACTTGTGTAAAAATTGGTTTTAAAAGTATTTATATAATCATATAATTAAAAATACTTTGAATATGGATCATTAGTGACATTATCCAACCTTATTATAGCTTTAAATTTTACAAATTAATCATTATTTAGAGGGAAGATAGGAGAGGGGTAAGGATAGTAGAGCAATGCACTCCTATCCCCTAGGATGATCTTATCCACTATATGTTTTAGTCATTTTGAGGGTTAGGTAGGGCCTAGAACATGCATAAGGTTTATAAGGATAGGGATAAATTCATTTGAGGTCATGTATCAACTTAGAAAATTGTGTAAGGTAGTTGAAAGTGATCAAAAGGGGCCCTAAGATAGGTCTAGAGCTAAGTGTATAAAATAGTGGTCACAAGCACATGGTTTTAGATTAAATTTTAATTTTACATGTCTAAAACTACAAATGTGTCTTATAGAGTAACTATAACTACAACATATGGAAAATATCATTTTTATATGTCGCTTATATGTGCTCATAGGGAGTATATTTGATGGTCCTCCTTACTTTCCATCTAAAATTTAAATATGGTCATTAATTAAACCTTTCCCATATTAGATTGGATTAAATTTTAGGAGCATAAGGAAAAATTAAAGACTATATATAATTTTATATTCTCCTTGAAGAGGTCCATGTTGCACTATATATTTCATGCAACTAATAATCCCCATCAAAATTTATCTCCATGATATATGTGAGTGTAATTGTTTGGAGAAATGAAAATTATCTCCATAGTTTCAAACATTTATGATGTTGAAATAGAAATTATAATAGGTGTTAGGATTTTATCCATGCTTACACTAAGACTTTTAGACACTCAAATGTGGTCATGAATATGTGTTAATGTTTTTTTGTCCCATTTTTACTTTAATTGACATGATCACTTAAATTGGTCCTATTTTTTGACCTCACTCTATCCTAAATAATTGTATGGGCACATTCCTTATAAGTTTTTATCTTACACCTACATAAATAATCTTAATCGTTAAAAATATATTTAAGCATATATACAGATATGTCAAAAAATTAAGGTCAAACCTTACCACTCTAGGACATAATTGACCCATATAAGTTAGGACCTTATGGGTCAATCCTACCCTTTATCCATCAATGACTATTTTTAAAAGTTAAATCCCCCCTTATAGGTTATCTTGTATTTTTAGGATAAGCATTTTGAGGTTTCACCCTTTTGAATTTTTATAAATACACACCCAATCCACCTATTCTACTATTTGGGAAAACTTACACTATTGCACATTGAGCAAAGCTTCCCTATTATTTCTAATTTTGATTTTATTATCTTTAATTAACCCTTAGATAAGTCATAATATTGTTTTATCTAAGTCAATCAAAGAAATATTAAGTATTAAATCCATATCTACATGCATACATGTATCAAAGGAACACTATCACACTAAGCACTCTAGGTGGGAGAATTACATGGGCTTGAATTCCATCCTTGGGGTATTGGATATATAGGCAACATTTAATCATCATGGGGGTGATTGGGTAAATTAGCACATTACACTCCCCACATTTATTTTTATAGGTTTTTAAGTATTGTAATCCTTATTATGGTTTTAACTTTGAATAGGTCATTTATAAGTCATACACACATATCTAAATGTCAAAATCCTACATGTATACATATTTCAAGTAAGTGCAGGAGATTGTTCCATCAATTTTCTATTTTTATGTGTAAGTCATGATCAACCTATAAAGGACTAATGGTAGTTAGTCTTATCTAATTCTAGTTAATTCTGACATAAAACAATGACAATCATATTTTAGTTATATGAACATAATCATATTTGATTTAATCAATCCTAGTCATCTCTTAGTAATTCACAATCAACCTACAGGCAAAAAACTATTAATTATTTCATAGTTAGATTCAGTCATTCATTTGAGCTATATATATTTCATTACATTCACTTTAATTTTTATATATATAAGTCATTTACAAAATTTATGACCTTTCTATTCATTTTATCTTAATTAAAGTTAATAAACTAATTTATTCCAAAATTTGATTAAAAAAATTAAACCTGTACATTTTATTTAAGTTTTGTTTAAATTTTCTATATTAGGGTTTGGATAAATTATTAAATATTTGACTCTAAAAGAAATTTATTTCAACCTTGAATATAATATGTGACACTAAAATAATTTTATTTTGACCTTGGATTTAATATCTAACACTGAAATCTCTATATTTTGACCTTGGATTTCATATCTAACACTGAAAGCACTTTATTTTGACCTTGAATTTTAGGGGAATTTACTAATCACCATACAGAAAAAATCTTATTTTTTATAGGCACTAAATTTAAATTTTTTTTGCTTATTTATCAATTTTCAAAGAATATATGGCTATGATTAATTAACAATCTTAAGATCTTTTAATTTATTATTAATCAGCAAAGTGTATGTATGGTTGTCACAACACGAAGGGGACATATAATTCAATATATTTTAACAAAACCTCCTCAAACCCCTCCACCTCCAATGAATAAAACTAAAAGGTGTGATATTGTTGATCAACTAAAACATACCCATGTTAATTATTTTTTATTAGATTTACTTCAGATAATGCCAATCTATAAAGATTTCCTTTATGTGGTACTAAAATAAACCATGGTACCTAGTTATGTGAAACATCCTTATATCTCTTATATTGTTAATAATTAAAATGGAATAAATAAAATATATCTTTTGAGAAATAATATTTACCTCCTAAGCACATAATAGATCAACACATTTTATTATACATTCAAGTATGAACTCACAATAAGTTGGTCAAACAAGTATTGGTTGATAATGGATCAAGATTAAATATTTTTAATATATCTTTCCTCAATTATTGGGTATATAATATAATGATCTTATTCATTATAATATGAACATTTGGGGATTTTATAACATCTTAATAAAATTATTAGGACAAATTACATTTCCTATCATGGTGGGTCCTAAAACAATGGATATATTTTGCCAAGTTATGCCCAATGATATCAATTATAATATAGTATTGGGAAGACCATGGACACACAAAATGTAAGTAGTACCACCCACTATTCATGCATGTCTAAAATTCATTTATCAGGGATACATTAATACATGCCCATTAGAAAAATAACCATTTAAGTATTGTGTGATGATGCAATGTGAGGATCACTTTATTTCTCATATGAAAAAACATAAAAAACAATTAAAATCAATAAAACCACTAATTTTATCTACCACTCTAATAACATCATCAACAAACTATAGTCAATATGGGTTTGGGTTTACATATTTACAAAAATGGGATATACATGACAAGGACTGGGAACACACACAAGGCATTGTTAACCCCATTCAAGAAATTTAACCAAATGGTTATTTTGAGGAATCATGAAATCTAAATAAATAATTATCCACACCACTCACTATTTATATAAATTTCCTCAAATCATAGCATGATCCATCAAAAGAAGCTCATAATATATTTGCATTATAGTTGGTATACCTAAACATGATATATGATATAGTTTCACCAAAACTTTTGGCATTAGATGAATTATCTAATGATGAATATATCCTATAATATTTGGGTGTATATAATGATCTCCCTCCCTTATATCATAATAATATGTTTCCTTATACTACTAATGCTCATGCATATTTTTGAGATATTGATGAATCTGATATACATATCCAACGAGATGGTCTATAAAATATCCCTACAACATATTATGTCGAGGATAGATCAGATTTACTTAATGAAGAAACAATGGAATTTAATTATATAATAGATAAATACCCACTTCTTATAATATTAATTTCCATGTAATAAAATAAATAAGATACAAATCTCAGATAAGTTTTAAAATATTATCCAAAATTATTCAATTGGGTTTATTTAGATATGTCAAGAATAGATCTTGGGGTAATAATTCATAATATAGTATTATATCTAAATGCACAACATGTCCAAAAAAAAATTAGAAATAGGCATCCAAAAGTGGCATTGTTGGATAAGAAATAAATTGAAAGGTTATTAGAAGTAGGATCAATTTGAGCTATTGACTATTCTAAATGAGTATCCAACATAGTACCTATTGTAAAACCTAATGGGTAAATCCTATGTTGTATATATTATTAAGATCTAAACAAATATTTTCCAAAGGATGACTTCCCTTTTCCAAATATACACATGATTATGGATTATATAATTGGATATGAGATGTTATCAATCATAGATTGATTCTATGAAAATAATCAAATCAAAGTTAATCATGAAGATCAAGAAAAAAATTCATTTATTACACCTTAGGGAACATGTTGCTATATAGTGATACCTTTAGGAATAAATAATATTGGAAATACTTATCAACATGTTATGACACACATTTTCCATGATTATGTACACAATATATTGGAAGAATATGTGGATGATTTATTGGTTAAATCCAAACAATGAGAAAGTAACACAAAAAATTTAGAACAAAAAATTTAGAACTTAAGAAAATACAATATACACTTAAATCCAAATGAACGTGTATTTGATTTAACTTTTAGGAAGTTATTAGGATAAATTATATCTCAACTATGAATTGAAGTGGATCCTTAAAATTTTAAATCCATTTTGGACATGCCTCCACAAAAAGGGTTAAAGTAATTATGATATTTACAAGGAAAAATTCATGCAATAAAAATTTGTGTGGTTCAACTTGAAGATAAAACACAACCTTTTAGATGATTATTAAATAAGGATGAAAAAATTAAATGGGATGACAAATTTTATAAAAAATTTATGTTATCAAAGAATATTTACTTCAACCACCTATTCTCATTCCGCATATTCTCGACAAACCCTTATTATTATACATCTTTGTTATATATCATGCCTTAGGGAGTTTATTGGCACAAAATTATGATGATCATAGTGAACATGAAATGTATTATATAATTCACACTTTGGTTGAATATGAAAATAATTAAAATTTGGAAAAATAATGTCCTACATTAATTTTTGTCACTATGACATTATATGTTGAATAATGAGACACATGTCATAAAAAGTGTATTCACTCATATTTCTTGTGGCCAAATCATATCTATCATGATGTATTTTTGAATTGATCATGTTAATAATATAATTTTATTTAAATTTATTTCTCAAAAATCACTAAAATGATAAGTTATCATAGACCAACTAGTAACAACTCTTTTGATAGATACACTATTGATTAACAATGATTTTAGAGATTTCTTGACTTCATAACACATTGATGACAAAATTTAGACCATGTGTTTTGATGGATCTAAATATTCCATAGGTGTTGGTGTTATTATTGATTTCATTACACCTTAAGGAAAAGACATATTGTTTGGGGTTTTCCTACACTAATAACATAATAGAATATGAAGCATTAATATTAGGTTTATATAAAACACACACATTGTAGATAAAATTGTTACGAGTGTATGGAGATTATCAAATAGTGGTTAATCAAGCATCATACATATATAAACAAAATAATAACATTTAGTTCCATATAAATAATTGGTAAAATGGTTAATGGCACATTTTGAATACTTTCTCATAAAAAAACCATGCCTTAGATAATCAACACACATATGTCATGACTAGTTTTATTTAAATAATCCCTATTAATATTAATTATGATCATGCCATTTTTTATATGTAACAATTATAATATACATCCATATCTATAGCACAAGAATATGTTCTAACAATAATATCAATTAATCATAGTGTCATAAATCTAGAATGGTACAATGATATATAAAACTTTTTATAAAATGTGTTGATACCAAAAAATGATACACAAAATGAAATATGTAAAATCTAACATAAGGCTACACATTATGTTATTATTATCATATATTTATTTATAAGATCAGTTGATGTATAATTATTCTGATTCTTAAATCATGAAGAAGACAAAATAACCATATTGTAAGTACACAATAGTGCATGTGCTAGTCAATTTAGTGTCAAACATATGTCTCACAAATTATTACAACAAAGATATTACTATCTTATAGTGGAGAATGAATGTCATGAACATGTAAAATTTTATCCATAATGTCAAAATAATATCAACCTAAATCATGCTCCATCATACGAATTATAACTCATTATTTCACCTTAGCCACTTTTCCTCTAGGGAATTGATTTGACTAGAAAGATACATCTAGATTCATTAGATGGTCATAAGTTAATCATTACTATTACAAAGTATTATTCAAAATGATTTGAGGCCATACCTTTATATTCTACTATAAATGAAGATATATGTCAATTCTTAATGATATATATTGTTTTAAGGTTTAGACTCCCATCAATTATTGTTAAATATAATAGATCATCCTTAAAAAAATAAAAAGTTAAGAGATCTTGTGTGAAATAAAAAAAATTTACACAATACTATCCAAAAGGCAAAGGTCATATAGAAGCTATAAATAAAAATCTTGTCAACATTTTACATAAAAAAGCTGCAAAGTATGGTATAGATTAGCATAATCATATTAATTACACACTCTAGGAATATCACACAAGTTTGCATACATCAACAAAAGCCACCCCAAATTATCTTATTTATGGCAAATAATTAGTACTACCACTTAAGTTGTAAATTACTTATTTATAGGTCTCTGTCAAAGACATTGTTTCACTCAAATTTTGCTATTATTTAGAAGAAGGTACTAAAACTAGAAATATGGGTTATGGTACAAATACATGATAAAAGGTGCACACATTGAATCAGAAAATTGTGAAGAACTCCTCTTTGGCTAGGGAGGAAAACTTGTAAATAAAATATCACTAAAGAAACTTTATTTGTTAGATAAGTAGCTAGGTGGATTGCCTAGTGCTGGCTAGATCTTGGAAGCATGGGCTTCCTTAGGGGCTATCAATCCATCATATTTAAAATAATTAAGCTTATAAAATTGAATAGAATGTACTTGCATCAATAATAAAAATATATTTGTAATTGAATAAAAAGGATATGATTGATAAATTAAATAGACTAAAAATGATCTAATTAGTGAGAAATTGATTAGTACTAGTAGGTGGAGGTATGATTTAGGAAATCTAGTAGAGTTAAAAAAATAGGTAGAAACTTAAGAAGAAGGATCTAGTTGAAAAAGAAAGGAAATTTTATTTTTCTAGTTTTTAACCTACCACAAGTGACCATCAATGGTTAGGGTGATCATTGATGGTTAGGCCTGACTGTCAATGGTTAAGCATCCATTGATGGTTGACTATCCAATTTTAGACTTATCAATAGCTAGTGACAAGATTCAAGAAATGAATCTTGAGAGTTTGTTGTAGGGTCTATTAATTATGAAAAGAAATTAAAAAATAGATAAACTGTAGTAATCAAGTATTTGACTTACCAAAAGTGGATTGGTTGATTGGTAGATGTTATTGATTCATAGGTGGAATTTGGTTTGATTCCAATAAAATGTTGATGCTTAGAAACTTGATCTAAGAGGAAATATAGATTGGCTATCTCAAATAGTTGGTTGATGATGATTGATAATGTTAGATGACCTACAATAAGAAAAACTTTGAGTACTTGAGCTCTTGATAATAGTTTTAGATGGCTTGATCTCTTATTGCTCTCCTCTTCTTATAGGGAAGGGCCAAAGGCTCAAGTGGAATTTTAAGAGGTGCTTCTAATTATAAATTGTTCATACAAGGTCTCATGAGAGGATTTGCACAACTTATATTTAGAAAAGGTAAGTGGATGTTTGATGGTGTTTACATGGAAAAGTCTAGGTGGTGGGCCCTAACCATCGATGGTTAGGATGACCACTGATGATTGAGGATAATAGCCAAAAGTAGCCAAAAAGGATGATTTTAAGTTTGATTAGTTGATTAGTTAAAAAAGTGAGTTTTGGTTTATTTAAAGGGTCCAAGGAATTGTTTAGGGGTTTGACAGTCAAAATCCAATGTGTAAGATTTTGGTGTCTATATTTACCCCTTTTTATTATGTGGCTTAAATCAACAAGTTATAGAACAAAAATAGAAGCTAGGTGAGGTCAAGTTTGCCCTAAGTTTAGGAGGAGGTGTTCCCCCTCAAACCAAGAAGTGATGAGGTAAAATGAAATCAGGTCAGGATTTGATTAAGTAATAGGTGGTGAGATAAGGATGGGAATTTATAATGTAGAGTCGGTGTACAAAATGTGATGAAGTGCAAGAGTCAAAATCATGTAAATACTAAAGTTACCAATGTTTGCTAAAAGTAAAGGTTATGATAAGAAGATAAGTGACCAATGTAACACATGACTATTGTAGGCATGGTAGTAGGATATACCTGTTAGTCTTCAAAATAGGTCTAGTGTGTCTATATGTATTTAAGGCAATAAGTACTCCCATGGAAATCACTAATAGGTTGAGTGTCATGGGTATATAAGGTAAGAAGTGCTCTTAAGAAGACACAAATGCTCAATTCTGTGTATGAGGTGGTGCAAAATGTGTATAGGTAACATGGAAAAGTTAGTTTGTGCATTTAAAATAAACAAAGCATAGGGATCATAAATCATGAAAAAAAATTGAGGAAAAAATGAACAACATTGAGGTAGATGTGGGCAAATGGGTGGTTTTGGGTGGGGATGTTGAACTGACTCTATATAGACTAAGCAAATAGACATTGTCTACATAGGTGAGGGGATGTAATACCCTACCTCATCTTCAAGCCAAATGTAGTTTTGGTTTATAAAGGTAGTATATTTTCTAATAAAAATGGGTAAGGTAGGTGTTGAAAATAGGTAGGTAAGGAATGAGATGTCTAAAAATATCCTGGGCAATGTGATGTTAAAGGTAAGATGAGGTAGAATAAGGGATAGTTGAATAAGTATGATGAAAAAGTGTGGGTATTAGTGTAGTGTGGGGACCTTGACCATCGATAGTCAGGGTTAACCATTTATGGTTAGGTAACCGTTGATGGTCAGGGTGAAACCCTAAAACCATGGATGATAAAAGGTAGAAAATAAAAGGTTATTACTATTGTGTGTTTGCTTTAATCTTCATTTTTGGCATTGTTGTTTTTTGTTGACAGATTTTATTGTTAGTTAGCTTTGAGAGAGGGGATTCTTTTTTGATTTGAGAATTTCATGTGTGGTACCACTACTGAGTGAGATGGATGGAGGACAAGGGCATGGCTAAGCAGAGGGACATGGGCTCCATCCATGACATAGGTCTTGAAATGAGGTAAGGGGGTGTTGTAAATTTGTTATTATTGGTAAAAAAGTGATTTGGTAAATGTGAACATGAAAGTAGTAAATGATATAGGTAAAATTTGAGGGTTAATTTTAGGGTTTTACATGGGAATGCCTTATATTTGAATTTAGGTTAAAATTGGTGAAATAAAAGAAGTGGGGTGGATGGAAAAGATAGGTAGAGTATGGGAATGTCATGTAGATTCATGTTAGTTGTGAAATTTTGATTATAGGTGTGGATTTGGCGATGGTTAGGGAATTAAGGGTCATGGCCTAATGGTACATAGTGACCATCATTTATTACCTTGATGGTCAAGGGTTTAAGTCAAAAAGTGCCTAGGGGACCATCGACAGTTGGGAGAACCATTGATGGTTGGCCCCTAGTGCTAAATAAAAAGGTTTTTAGCCTTACCCAAAAGTTGTCAAAGGGTTTTTCATTTTTAGGAGCCTAAGTATGAAATAGGGGGTGAATATAAGATTAGAAAGAAACATAGGGTACTTGTGCCTTAAGGATGCTTAGAATTGTTAAGATAGGATATGGTAGAATGTAAAATAAGATTATAGCTCAGGTGAATTCTTATTGATAGGAGAATTAGTAGAGATAATTTTATTTGTAAATATGCTAAGATGATAGAATTAATAGATAGTGGTCTTAGGCATATGTGTCAACATGTTCAATGGAATGTAGGCCTGAGATCATATTTACCTAAAGGATCATGTTCTTATACTCTTTATGTGGGTATGAGATGTGATGAGTTATGAGGAGTGGAGACACATGGAAGATATAGGCTTAGGCTCAGTATGACATTATCAACATGTGGTTTGAGATCTTGGGATGCTAGTGGTATTAATCAAGAGATGGGACCCAGTGACTAACACATTTTAGTTACTAATAAGTGAGGTCAAGATACTACTGGAGGATGTTGTGAGGATCACTTGATTACCCATCTACAGGGATATAATATACCATATAGAGAGCGAAGAGTGAGACTACTCTATGGATTGGATTTATAGTGATGATCAAAGATAGACAAAGTTACATGTAGGTGGTTTCAGGTATGGTCGTATGTATCAGCTTACCCCTAATGATAAGTGCTTAACTATGATGATGATGATGGCCCTAATGAGCTTCATGATGCCAGGCTCAGTTGGTGGGCAATTTCCATATGTGTTGCTTGGTGTGTTGGTCAAGATGTTAATAGGGAAGACTATGTTTAGTTGGGCATAGGTTTTTCTAGTATAGGTATATAAGGAGATATGGGATTTTAGGGTACATCAATGCTATGGGATCAGCTTTAGCCTAGTGTTACATTGTTGGGTATATGAGCATATCAGGGTATTGAGACCCCTGGGTGTACTTGATGATACTTATGCATTAATAGATTGTGGCTAGTTTTATATGATATAGTAGGTCATCCACCTACATGGGAGAAAGAGGTAAGGTGAGGGATATGGATTGGTTCTGAGATGCTCTCAAGGGTTTGTTTCCTAGGGATGTGATATGGTGGCTATATGTTAGATGACCATAGTGGGTAGGGATGAGGTATCATATGATAGGGTTACAGAGCTAGCACTGTATATATGGTTAAAGGGAGATGGAGATAGAGATGATCCCTTTTGACCATGTATAGAGCTAGTTTAGGCTTGTACAGGGGATTCTTGTTGACATGGTGTAATACCAAAGGGAGGAGGGAGAGTTCCTACTACCTAAGCTACAACCTATAAACATAGTTCAAGATTTTAAGGAGTGGCTAGTAAGGGCTCACATTGATGATGAGGGGATTAATGATGGGTACACTACTTGGTATCAAGGTCAGTATGCCATAGTGTATTTTGGTTGGGGAGATAGGGGTAGTAGACCATGGATGTGGATCTAGCATAGGCATAAGGTGGCCCTCAGGTAGTGGCTATTTTAGTAGCAACCCAGGCATAGGTTTCCTTATTATAAGGATATGTGGTAGTATTATAGGGCCAAGTGGCCACCTTATAGGGATATATTATTGCTTTGTAGGGGTAGGTAAGAACTATGATAGGAGAGAGGGATCAGGTGTAGGCATATGTGACTACTTTATGGGCATAGGTAGTGAAACTATAGGGTCAAATTGGTGCTCTTTAGGGGTAGATTGGTATAGGAGGAGTGGGTGTTACTACAAGAGGGATGATAGATGCAGTACTATGGGCATGGTACTTGGCCATGAACTAGTAATTGTGCTACTATGAGGTGATGGTACTGGAGTAGTTACCCCATGCTATGAGATTTTTAGAGTACAAGGCTAGCTTGGGTAGTGGAGTAACAATAGCTACTCCTAGTCAGTTAGTATCCAAGTTGGTTATGTAAGGGTCTTAGGGGGGCCACCAGTAGGTATAGGTCCTAATGGCACCAGCGGTAGTGGTCTGAGTGCCCCAAGGGCTTGATATTTATGAGATATGATATTTAGATATGATTTTGATTCTAGCTTACATGCCAATGTAGTGAGATGAATATTATTTTGAGAGAGAGAGAGAGAGATACCTACTTATTTATGTATTAACCAACTAGATTTTGCTTCATATATATATATATATATATATATATATTATGGGTTTTAATCATATTGTGATGATGATGTGTTGTTATGATGATTGACATGTAGGGGTAGATATTAATTTTTTAATTCATGCTTGAGTGCTTTGATGTTGACATCATATATGGATGTTTAATTTCATGTGATGTGAATGATATGATTATGATAAGATTGATGGAGTTTATGATATTTACATAGATGTAGATTGGAAAGAATCCTAATGGGTTGTGCTTTTGATTTCATTTAATGGATATGGATATGAAAAATGCTTTTTAGTTGATTAGTGTATATGAAGGATGTCTCACATGATAGCAAACTAGAGGGATGTTTTTTATTTGATGTGATATGATGCTTTATTGGTACTTTTGATGAAGATAGCTGATATGGATGCTCATGGTTTATTATGTTTGATGTTGATTTTGATTTTTTAATTAGAAAAGATTGATATAAAACTCAAAGGTTGGATTGGACTTAGAAAAAATGATCATATAATACACTTCACATTAGCATGTTTTAGTTGTAGAAAGTAGGTATCATGATCCCTCTGTATCAAGTGAGCTCATAGTCCCATGCATATATAAATATGAGGGGAGAATGCATGATAGTAAAACTTATAAGAAAGAATAGTATATCTTTCCTATAGGTATCCCAAGAAGTAGAGTAAATAAGTCTATACCATAATGTATACTGATCAATAAGGTAAGTCTATGAAGGAGGGTCGATTATGGCTTTCCCTATGTGATTTTTCTTTTTCATGAGAGCCAATTGTAGCTTTCAAAATTATAGATATCTTTTGCTTGAGGGACTTGTGTTGTTTTGCTTGTATGTTTATGCTTTTAAGTAAGCTAATCGATGCAGAAAGCTTCCAAAAATAGCTAGCATTTTGACAAATGTTTTTGTGTTTTACCTATCCTTTGAGTAATGCTTATAATTCCAAAATGTTTTTTGATAGCTATCCTTCAAGGGAATAGTCCACCTTACATTTTAAATTTCAAAATTTATAATAGCTATCCTTTAGGGGAATAGTCTATGGTTGTTATAGATTCACCCATGATATAGTGATTTTGCTTTTGCTTTTGTTTGTTATTGATTTTGTTTTCTGATAGTTTTCTTTGAAAAAGACTTTTTTACACATGGTAGAAGGATTACTTTTATGAAGGAAAAACTAAGCTTGCATAAAATTTTAGTAGGTAAAAATATTATAAAGACAATAACCATAGGAAATTCTCCTCAGAGGAATAGGAAGTACTATGAGAATCATGCCTTGGGTAGAGACGTGGTACCCAAAGTTTAAGATTAAGGCATGTTTTTATGATGGATAATCACATGATTCAATTTTATTTAGTTGTCCCCAAAAGAGGGAGATGTATGTGGTATTCAAGGGATGAGCTTAAGTTAGACAAATAGTGATATGAAGTTCCTTTATTCAACAATAGAAAGGATGTAGATGTAAAGCATTAAGAGGCTTAGGTTCTAGGTGTCCTTCAAGAGAGGACAACTAATAAGATCTTGATCCATACTTATGGGTTGTGATGTAGGGTATAAACGAATTAAAAACAAATTTTCCTCACTTGCTCTTCTCCATATTTATGACATGTTGATTTTACTTTAGGATAAGATCACCAATGTTAAATGCCCATGATTTGAGGTGTTTTTTATAGGCACATATAACATGCTCTTGATAGACATTAAGATGGATGAGAGCAGCTAAATGACCTTCATCCAAGATTTCAAGTTGAGCTAATTATTCTTGATGATAGTCATCTTTAGATATGATGTCTCATAGAGATATGTGGAGAGATGGAATTTGGACCTTGAGAAGGAGTACAACCTCTATTCCAAAGACTAGAGAGAAAATTGTATCACCCATAGGGGTTCTAATGCTTGTATGATAAGATATGTAAGTGCCAATACCATCCTTAAGTACTGACCATTTCGGTGAGCATATTGCTAAGGGTTTTATTGGATACCTCAACCTATCCATTTTCTTATGGACAATAAGATGCTGAAAATTTGAGTTTGATTCCAAAGGAGTCACAAAGAGCTTGGACTTGTTTGTTTTTTAAATATTTGTTGTTATCGGTGATAATTTTATGGGGAACACTAAAGTGACAAGTGATATGGTAATTGATGAAATCAATTATTTTATCAGCTTTAGTTGAGATAAGAGGGGTTACTTCTACCCACTTAGTAAAATATTCAGTGGTGGTGATGATGGATTGATGTCATTGTGAAGAATGGGGATTAATTTCCCTAATAAAGTCCAAGCCCAATTGTGAGAAAGGCCAAAAGTCCTTAGACACTTAAATACTATTACTTGGTGTATGGTGAAGGTGAGTGTGCTATTAACATTTGACACACTTTTTTCAATAATCACAACAATCTTGGTTGAGGGAAGGCTAATAATAGTTGAGGTGAAGGATATGCTTAGTGATGGCAAGACCACTAAAGTGTCATCTAAAAACTCCATCATGTGTTTCTTTCATAGCATGAGAGGCTTCATGACTTTGTAGGCAATGAAAGAGAAGTCCATCAAAGCCATGCTTGTAAAGGATGACCTTGAGTATGGTGTAATGGGAGGTGCCTTGAATAAATTCTCTATGATCATCTCTAGAATGATTAGGGGGAATGGTGGAACTGTAAAGATAGTCAAAAGTTTGCTAGTACCAATGGTTAGCTAGGATATATGTTACATTAAAGATGGTAGGAGAGCTGGATTTGATGAAGGATGGATCGATAAGGTGGTGGACAATAATGAATAATTTAGAAGCAAGGGAATCCATTGTATTAGTAAACTTGTTCATGGATCGAGGGGTAGTTTGGATTAGGTAGTGTTCAAATGACATCAGTAATACATTAGCTAGGTGTTTGTATTACTGTAAAACATCACTTTTGCACTAGTATATGCCATTTCTTTGGTTAACCATAAGTTGGGAACTACCAAATATATTGATTGTTTTGACTCCCAAGGCTAAGGTAGTTTGGAGAAGTATTACTAAGGCTTCATATTCAACCATGTTATTAGTACATTCTAAGTCAAGCTTAAAATATAGAGGTAAGGGCTCATCATCAAAGGGAATTGAGATAATCCCTACCCCTCCACTGCATTGGTATTTAGATCCATCAAAGAACATGGTAACTTAGTAGGTAAAATATACCTAAGAGAGGATAGCAATATTTTTGTCAAGGAATTCTAGAAGAGGAGGTTGGATATAAGATAGAGGGGCATTAGCCAATTGATTAGCTATCACCTATCCTTTTATTGATTTTTATTGAAGAAAATCAAGATCAAATTCAGCCAAAATCATAAGCCAATTAGTTATTCATTGGTTTTGATAAGGCTTAGAGTGCATATACTTGAGTGGGTTAGTATTAGTAATGAAAAACAAATTATGGTTAAGGAGGTAATGATGAAGCTTGGTAGCCACAAAGACTAGTGCAAGACAGTTTCTCGATATGGGTATACTGAGTTTCATAGTTGATAATTGTTTGGATGATATAATATATGGCTTGATCTTTATGTTGGTCATCATGATGTGAAAGCATTTCTCTTAAGGAGTGGTTAATGGCTAAAATATACATGTAAAAAGGTTTATCCTCTCATGGAGGAATAAGAACTGGTGGGGAGAGGAGATAATCTTTAAGTAAATTTAAGGCCTTTTGATAATCTTGTCCCCACCTGAAAGAGGTGTCCTTTTTAAGAAGGTGATGAAAAGGTTGGTAACAATCAAATAGTTGAGAAATGAAATGTTGAATGGATTGGAGTTTCCCCTTAAGGCTACAGAGTTGTTTAAGGTTAATAGGGGGAGGCATTTCTAAGATTTCTTTGACTTTGGTTGGGTTAAATTTTATTCCATGAAGAGAGATGATAACACCTAGGAGTTTATCTAATAAGACCCCAAAGATACACTTCTTGGGGTTTAGGTGAACATGGTAGTGGATAAGGTGCTCAAAGATGATTTTAAGAATAGCCAAGTGATCCTTTTGAAGTTTTGATTTATTGAGAAGGTCATCCACACAGTCTTCCATAATTTTATGGATAAGGTCATGAAAGATGTAGGTCATTATGTGTTAGTAGGTTACACCAACATTCTTCAGACCAAAAGGCATAATCTTATAGAAAAAAGTTCCCCAAGGGGTGATAAAAGTTGTTTTATGTTGATCTTCAAGGGCAATCAAGATTTGGTTATAGCCCAAGAATCCATCCATGAGTGAAAGCATTTCATGACTAGCTGTAAGATCAATGAGCTGATCAATTCTAGGTAGAGGAAAGTCATCCTTTGGGCAAGTGAGGTTAAGATATTGAAAGTCAATGCAAAAGTGAAGTCCCCCAATGGATTTAGTAACTAAGATGATATTGGAAACCCATTAGGGATAATCAATAGGTTGGATAAAATTGATAGAGAGGAAGCACTAGAGATCCTCCTTTATAAGGAGAGCTAAATGAGGGTGCATTCATTGAAGCTTATATGAAATGGGCTTAACATCATGATGAGTGATTATGTTATGGGTAGTGATGGTAGGGTCAATCCCAATCATGTTATCATATGACCAATCAAATGTGATCTTGTATTCATGAATAAAGGTAGAAAAGTTTTGGTTTTCTATAGAATCTAAGGATTGCCCAATTTTGATGATACATGGGCTCTCATCGGTACCCAAATTGATATCCATTATGGATTTTTTTAACATAGTGGAAGTTTTGTGAGGGAGAGATTTATGGATGGAATGATATTTTACATTGAGGTAGGTGAGGATAGAATGATCATCCTGACACTAGATGCTGTGAATTGTAGGGGAGTCCTTTGCAATGAGTTTAGGATGCACGAGAGGAAGAGTTATGATAGCCCCAAATTTTCAATAAGTTAGGGGGCCTAGGAAATCATTGAGATGAAAAAAAAGTTAGGTGGTATGATATCATCATCCTCACTTAGAGGTAAAGGTAAACAAGATGGGGGAGAAACTACTTCTCCCTCAATGGTAGGGGAGATTGCATGGATTTCTTCTTTGGAAAGATAAATCCAAGCCCATGCTTCTCGTGTAGTTTTTGAGTTTCAATTGAGGTGATATCATGTGGTCCATACTCATATTTGCCCAAACCAAACCCCTTCTAGGCACACCTATGAAGGTATGTTTTGGTCAAGGAGGGTTTTCCTAAATAAGAAAAGCTAATGGTATATGGGTGAGGATAGAAGTTGTTGATGGTGCTTGTCAAAGGCTTGTCAACTCCTTAATAGATAAAATGGGTTTGAAAAGAGGGAGGTCCAAGAGATGTGACTATTCCTATATTGGGATCATACCCAGGTTGGTTGGTAAGCTACCCATACTCGTGAGGGGTAGGGAAAGCATCAAGATCCACGAGGTGGTATTCTCCTAAAAAAAGATGTTGGAAGGGAAATTTTAAGGAGTCAATTATTGGTATTTACTCAAAGGAGAGAGGTGTGCTGGTAGATTCTTTGTAAGAAGAGGAAGAAATGGTTTCTTTAATAGGTGATGGAAGCATATCTAGTTTAGATGAAGATTTGGTAGAGGGAAACAAAAGAACATCATTAGTTCAATACGTCATATTACATGTAAAAAATCTTGGACCAGCTTGTATAGTAATCACTTGGCCCTCATGTTCAAATTTAACACAATGATGTAGGGTAAAGGGGACACAAGCCATGGATTAGATCTAAGGTCATCTAAGTAGGACATTATATTAAAATTCCCCTTAACCACATAGAAAATTTTAGGGAGTATACGTGGTCCCAAATGAATGCGAAGTACAATAGTTCCTAGGGTAGTGTCCATGATGTCATTGAAAGACTAAAGTATAGCAAAGGTATCAGACATGATGTTGGTAGGTAGATTGATTTGGTTATAGGCATAGGACAAGATGATATTGATATTGGCCTTGTCATCGATCATTACTCACTTAATGCAGGTTTGATCAATGTAGGCAGTGATAAAGAGAGGAAGATTAGGGTTTTTAAGATGGTTAGAAGGTATCTTTGAGTATTTAAGGGTAACAAGAGTGGAGAGTTGTAGAGTGACAACAAAGGCCTCAATAGGTTGGGTATCACCAGGTTGAACCTCAATGGCTTGTAAGGTCTCAATTAGTGCTTGAAAATGATGAGGTGAGGTGTAAATGAGTTCATAAAAACTCATCTTAGTAGGGGTTTGGTGTAACTACTTAAAGACCACTCACCTAATTGATTCAGAAGGGTTTGATTCAATGTTACCCAAGATAGTTATTTTAGGTTGGACTGATGGTAAAAAGGCATGGGTTTGGCCAAGTTGAGAGGTGGAAGATGGGTATGTCTAAGGAATGGACACTTTAGCTTTGATCTTATCCTTCTGTTGTGCTCATGTAATAACATTAATAGTGTGGGAAGGGGGGAATGATAGATGATTGGTTTAGTTTTCATCACTTTTAGGTGAGAGTGAGGAGGTAGGTGAGATTTGGGCTATGGTTGATTAATAAAGTGACAAAAGGGTAACCAAAATTTCATTTGAAAATAGATCATCTTCCTAATAAAGCTAATGGACAATAGTTTGGAGAGCCCTACAATTTTCTATGTCATGTCCTATGGTCCAATGATAGGAGCAGATCTGACTATCATCAAACTAGGTTAGTTTGGGGTGAGAGGGGTCAAAGGTTTGATGGGTGGAAGGCTTAAGGTAGAGTTTTGTAATAACCTATGAAAATAGTTGAATATGATTCAATATAAAGTGATGACATATTAAGAGGGGGAGTTTTTACAAAAGTAGGCTGCCTTATGGGGGGAGTAGGTTTTGGGTTAGTTTTGGTAGTTGGTCTCAGGGGAGGTTGGTGGGTAGATGCTCAGTTAGAGATAGATGGTCAAGAGGTAAAAGGTATAGAAGATGAATTTTTGGGCATAGATGGGAGGGTAAAAGTAACCAATTTATCCAAGAAAGAGGTCTTGGTAGAGGTACTGGTGGATGATATTATAGAAAAGGGGATAGGTTTTTTAGATGAAGAATAGGTAACTGGGAGGGTGGAGGGATGGGGTCTAAAAATAGAAGGTAATTGGGAAGGGATTTGTCTAAATTTGGTGCATGGTTTGGTATTGGGTAATTTCATAATCAAAGCTTCTTTGTTTGGTAATTTTTTGGTCAATGTAGATGGAGAAAGATCTATTTTTAAAGGTGGGTGTCGAATATTAGGAGTAGGAAGGATTCCTAAGGTTGGGTAGATTTGATGAGGAGGGCATGGGATGATCTAGGTATAGGTGGGTGAAAGGGCCCTATCATGGATTTTTTGAAAGAGGAAGATGATGGATCTACAATGGGTATAGATATGGTGGTATATTTGCTTTAGTGGGGGAGATATAGATGATGCCAAGTGGTGGCTCTATCCATATTAGGCTGAGAGAAAAGTCTATTTTTTCAACCAATCGAGAAAAAGGTTTATATACTAGTTTCACACCTTGGGCAGTTGGTTTAAAATAAATTTTGATAGGAGGAGGAGAAGAAATAGGGGTAACCTCGTCCTTCTTTTCATATAAAGGGGATATGGTTGGTGGAGGAAGGTCATGGGTTGATGTTTCTTCTCTAGGCACAACATCCATAGGAGGGATGATTGGTTGATTGATTAGAGGTGGTGTGGTTATGATTAGCTTATCAGGTATATATATTAACATAGGTTTTGAGGATGCCATGACCTTCAAAAATGAATCCATGGTAAATGGTAGCTCCTTAATGTTAATTTTTAACTCTGGGAAGGTGGCTACTTTTCCTCACTCAAAGGAGTAGGTGAAGTTGTTGGGGAGGTAGTTAGCTCATTCATAATTAGAATATCAAGAACCATATTAACCATATGAGTATCTTAGGAGCATTATACTTGGTTATTTTCTTCTTTTGATGGAGGGTGATTGGGAAAATGTTTCTTGAAGATATTGAGAGCCTAGTTTTGAGGTGCATTGGGATTGTCAAAGATGAGTTCCCCCTAATAAATATGGTATTAGATAATGCCTTTAAAGGTATTACACCTACTAACATCATGCCCAACTATATGGTGGAAGGAACAAAGATCATTATCATTATACCAATTTGGAGGAGGATGAAAAGAATCAAATTACTATGGGGATTTAATTGGTAGAAGATGAATGAGATTAGATTTCAATAGTTTATCCAAACCTAAGGCATAAGATTCTCCCAGTGGGGTAAATTACTTTAGGTTTTTTTGGTTTGGGTTTTGCATGCTTTGGTTTGGAATATTAGAAGAGTTTTTTTGACTGATATTTAGTGGAAGAGTTATATTAAGGACAACTATATTCATAGTTTCCTTACCCTTGGTTCCCATATTGATTTAGTTTCTAGGTTTATAAGAAGAAGTCTCTTTGGTTTTGAAGGTGGAATTTTTGTTATGTAACTTCAATTTACCTTCATCTATGGCTCTATTTTCTAATTTACATGCCATGGTAAAGATTTTGTCAAAATTCCTAAAACTTTGGACATGTAGGGTGGAAGAGATGAGCTTTGCATTAGCATGAACAAAGATTTTGATCAATTCCAATTGAGGTAAAGAGAATGATAATTAGTTGATGAGACTTCTCTAATGAGATATGAAATTAGCTAAAAACTCATATTTAAATTGGCAGATGGCATAAAGATCAAGATTTGAGACCTTCTTGGATATGTTGATGGATAAATGGTCTAAAAACATTTGAGCCAATTAGTTGAAAGAAAAGATAGAATGTCTGGTAACAACACTATACCAGTCCCATGTTGGGTCATAAAGTGGCATAGGAAATGTGCACAAAATAAGATCATCATCATAAGAAATCATGTAACAAGAATGCCTAAATGCTCTTAATTGCTACTGGGGGTCTTCTTTACTATTGAATTTAGTAAATTTAGGAAGTTCCCATTGGGTTGGATATGGTATGATACGAATCAAAGGATGAATTGGTTAATTATAGATTTGATCATGGGACAAGAGATTATGGGGTCTAAAAATGAATGACTCTAGGTTTGTCATCTTGTCCATGATCATTTTCATCAGATCCATTTATGGTGGTAGACCTGGAGGATTGTAGGTCACAAATTATGGCTGAGAGGGGATAATATATTGATAATTCATTGGTGGTTGGGAGATTGCCCCATATTGATAGGTAGGTATAAATGGTTGGGTTGAAGGTTTATGAGGATAGGTAATAGTTGGTGGTTGAGTGATGTGGTAATGTCCTTGTGGGTTAGACACATATCTAGCATTGGGTATGGTTGGATCTGAGAGGTGATCATAGGTTGGGTAGAAGATATATAAGGGTAAGTGATGGTTGGTGGTTGGGTAACATGGAGATGCCCTTATAAGTTAGGGACATAACCTAGTTTGGATATGGTTGGTAATCATTGAGAGGTTATTGTAGGTCAGGTAGGAGTCATGGTTATGTTAACAATTAAGGGTGAGGTAGTGACTTTGGTACTAGTGGGAGGTGTAGTGGTAGGTAAGGTCATTTCCAAATTTTGAAGAGGGGTAGTGATTAATAGATTAGGGTTGGTAAAAAGAGGGTTTGACCTACTAATGGTAGGCACTCCTAAGGTAGAAGAGTCAATGGTAGGGGGATAAGGTATAAGGGAAACAGTTGATTGGATGGGTTGATTTTCCCCCATGGTGTTAAAGGGGTTAGTGGATACAAATGTTTGGGTAGGTAAAGGTTGGGTAGTAATAGTGTCTACTAAAGGATCTGACATCAAGTAGGATGTCATGCCATAAAGAGGCTCTATAGGTGGGGTTGAGATAGGGGTTCTGTGATGCAAAGTTTTAAGATAATGTTGTAAGGTGATTGGGTTGTTATCTAAAAGGGAAGCAAAGTTAGAATCCCCCTGAAGAACAATCTCAAGGATATGGGAAGGTTTAAAATGGTGAGATGAACTCTTTGTGTCTAATCAATAGGCATCTATGGAAGAGGAGGTAGAAGAAACTAGGTAGTTTATAGATGGGTCTTGACTTGCTAATTCTCTTCATTATTTCCAAGTAAGTACCATAGAAGGCTATAAGAGAAGTACCAATAGATGATTTTAGAATTTAACATAAAGAAATCAAAAGAAAAACCCAATGAAAATTCAACACACACTAAGGTAATTAAAATCTTGTGATTGATTAATTATATCATTGTTTGGCTTATGCCTTAATGTGAAGAATGTGTAGTAGATTAGTTTATAGATCAGGTACTAGATAAGCAGTCTAAAGATAGTTTTGAGTTAATTCTGGTGTTCAAATAATCTATGTTGAATTAGAACATGGATTTGTGCTTGGGACTCGCTCCCCTCACTTCATGATCCCAAAGCCAAGTTGGGTCACTTAGCCAATATATACCATTTATTTAGAGCTTATACTCAACTAGAGAACTGAGTGGGTCCTCCCATTGGTGATGAAATCCAAGTAGGATTACCAAGTAAGGTAAGGTGATTCCTTGAGTGGTGAAATCCTAGTCGAGCCTTGTCTCAAGTATGTTATGATGTTTGCTTTATTTTGTGATTTGGTTGCATAACATAATTGGACTAAACTTAATCCTAATGTTATTTAATTAAACTAGGTGGGCTTATAAGATATAGGCAATCAATGGATGCATTAAGTTTTAAACCCAAATGAAATTTTTAGATTTTAATTATGAGCACACAAATAGAGATAAAAGGATACATATGCAGATAAAAAGAAAACCAAGTAAAGATTGGGGTCCCACCAGGAGTGCCAATATGTTTCACTCAAATTTCACTATTATTCATAATAAGGTAGTAAAACTAAAAATATAGGTTATGGTAGAAATACCTGATAAAAGGTGCATGAACTAAATCAAAAGATTGTGAAGAACTCCTCTTTGGCTAGGGAGGATTACCTATAGATAAGATAGCACTAAAGCAAATTTATTCATTAGACAAGTAGTTAGGTGGATTGCTTAGTGCTAGCTAGATCCTAAAAGTGTGGGTTTCCTTAAGGGTTGCCAATTTATCATTTTTAAAACAATGAAGCTTATAAAATTGAATAGAAGGTACTTGCATCAATAATCAAATGATATTTGAAACTGAATAACAAGGATATGCTTGATAAAGTAGATAGACTAGAAATTATCTAATTAGTGAGAAACTAATTAGTACTAGTGGGTGGAGGTGTGATTTAGGGAATTTAGTAGAGTTTGGAAAATAGGTAAAAACTTAACAAGAAGGATCTAGTTGGAAAAGAAAGGGAATTTTAGCTTTCTAGTTTTTAACCTACCATAGGTAACCATCAATGATTGGGATGACTGTCGGTGGTTAGGCCTGATCATCGATGATTAAGCAACCATTGGTGGTTGACTATAAAATTTTGGACTTATCAATAGCTAGTGATGGGAATCAGGAAATTAATCTCAAGAGTTTGGTGCAGGGTCTGTTAATTGTAAAAAGGGATAAAAATATATAAATGGTATTAATCAAGTATTTGACTTATCAGAAGTGGATTGGTTGATTGGTAGATGATGTTGAATCATAGGTGGAATTTGGTTTGATTTTGGTAGAACGACAGTACTTGGAACTTTGATCTAAGAGGTGATGGTAGATTGGCTCTCTCAAATAGATGGTTGATGATGTTTGATATCACTAGATGACCTACAATAAGAAAAACTCTTAGTACCTAAGTTCTTGATAATAGTTGTAGATGGATTGATCTCTTACTACTAATCCTCTTCTTATAAGGAAGGGTCAAAGGCTCAAGTGGAATTTTAAGAGGTGTTTATATTATAAATTTCTCATGCAAGGTATCTCAAGAGGATTTGCACAACTTATATTTAGAAAAGGTAAGCAGTTGTTTGCTAGTGTCTGCATGGAAAAGTCTAGGTGGTGGAGCCTAACCATCAATGGTTAGCCTGACCATTGATGGTTAGCCTAACCATCAATGGTTGAGGCTAATAACCAAAAGTATCCAAAAAGGGTGATTTTAAGTCTGATTAGTTGATTATTTAAAAAAATGGGTTTTGGTTCGTTTAAAGGGTCCAAGGAATTATTTAGGGGTTTGAAAATCAGAATTTAATGTGCAAGATTTTGGTATCTATAGACATAATCAAAGATAATGAATATCATAAAAAAAATTACATTAATTATAAATTATTGATGGCAAGCATATTCAATCTATTGAACACCTCAAGTGCATATGGAAAAAAGGTTCATAACCAAGACTTTCAAGTGGGGGATCTAGTATTAAAGGAAAATCAAAAGAATATAAATGTGGATAAGGAAAATAAAGAAAAATTAAAACCTAATTGGTTGGGTCCATTTGTGATTGTAGAAAAAGTGTGTACATGAGTTTATCGATAAGCTACAAAAGAATAAAAAATTGTTAAAAATCTTATGAACATCATGCACTTGCATAAATACTACATTTAGCATAATTAAAAAAAGAAAATTTTACTATATATAGATTCTTTATGACTCCATCATGTTATTTATTCTAATTTTTACATATGTGATTGATTTGATAAATCTTCTAGCCCTTGGCTCTTTGTGTCTTTTTAGCCTCTTGGCTCTTTTTTCTTCCTTTTTGTATTATCAGTTTGGAATTAATTGGGATATTAAATTGTATTAAGGTGAAAAGAATATAAAGGTACCAAATTCTATAAAATAACTTAAAATTAATAGAATTAAATATAAGTATTGAAGTAGATAAAGCATGTACGAATGAAAGAAACTATGAAAACACAAGAAGACTTAGTTGTTTTCTCAATGTAGGTTGATTGTGTTTGATTAATAAATAGATAAAAAAATCAATTCAGACATGATTATGTACATGTAATATAAATTATAACTATCATTAATCAGGGTTAGAACTTACTGAAAGGGGATAAGATTGATTTTCACCACTATCCTCTATGGTTCAATCTTATCCTTTATGGAAAATGGCAGCATGGTCACCTATACTTGTTTGAAATATGCTTGTGTGTGGAAATTTGACCCTCGACTATGTATGGATGACCTATAAATAAATTATTCATGTTGAAACCATCATAAGTATTACAATAGGTAAAATCATGTAAAGAAAAAAGGGGGAGTATAACATGTTAAGCAGACCCAAATCACCCCCATGATGATTGATCATTATCTATGTATCCAATACTATAAATAGGTAAATTAAGCCTATTGTCACCAAATAATTCACCCTAAAAGAGTATGTTTAAGCCTCTTCCATATTTGGGAAACATGGGAACACTTATAGGTATGCCAATGTACCTATGGTGGAAGTGAGCCTCTAGCTTAAAGGGCTAGCTCCTTGAATATATCTTGCATTAATTTCACCTATGCTAACTATTTAATTGTGGGGGGAAAGGGATAAAAGTTACATGAAATAAACCTATTCTAAAATGGTGATGCACCAATATGTCTTCCACAAGACCATTATACTTCTTTTACAAAGAAACAATGCCTATAACACTAGCCTAAGAGTCCTATAATGCACTAGCATTAGTGTTTCAATATGAAGGTGAGATGCATGAAAATTATCTAAGGTAAGTAAAACCATAGATAAATTATAGATACTAAGGCTCATTATAGATAGATTCACACACTTAACTACACTTCATATGACCTGCTAGGCTGAAATCACTTGCATCAAACATGGAAGGACTAAGAGAAAGCAAGGATAGATGATATCACTTAGTTATTCACTATACATCTCTTCACACACTTTAACAAGATGAAATATGAACTCAAAATAGATTACATTTATTAGTCTAAGGTAAAGTAAAATGTCAAAACCAATAGTGCTTTGCCATACATGGTGTGGTATTAGATTACAAAGGCCAAAATGGCAGCTACTTATAGAACTAGAGAAATAAGTGAGAAAAGAGAAGTCCAAAGGTCACTAGAACATTTGTCATGCTAAGAGGAGTTAAATATGCAGGAAAATGAAGTGAGAAATAGACTATGCATAGTTTTATAGGATAAATGGTTCTCCAAAGCATGAAACTTCGAAAAATGTGGTAGAGGGATCTCCTTACTTTTTCAAGAAACTATTTTCATCATGGATCATCTCCCAATCATTTGAAAATGAATTAAGAGAGCTGGCACATATTTACTATCTGAGGGAGGTTGAAGCATGCTATGATAGTCATAATATGTTCTAACTAATATATATCTTCTAGACACCTATATTTACCATTTGTAATCATTCATTTGTCTCATGGACTTAATTATTCACATTTGGTAGTCATTTTTCATCTCAAATTTTGATTGCATGGTGGCATATGATTCCAAATTATTAACTTTGCTACATAATTCATTGATCCTACATGGTAGCCTATGTGGCATTCCCTTACCACATTGCTCATTCCATTTTAAAATATGTATGTCTTTATTTGGCCATGTAGCCTCATCTTGTCCATCTAAAATATGTTGAATTTGCTATGCCAGTCCCCTATGGAGTCTCTTTGATTTGACTTTCGATGTCAGCCATTGATATGTGACCTAGGCATCCTAGATTATGACATTTGGTAGAATTTCATGTTTTTCATGGATCCTTTTGTTATCCCATCATATTCATGCACTTGTGCCACTTGGTAGCCTTTCATTTGATCTAGGCTCCTTGACCTTTGACTCAATGTGCACCATTAATCTTAGTTACTTAGTTAAATGCATGTCATTAATCCTATCCTGTAAGATAAAATGTGCACCATTGATTTGTTTATATAATTAAAATGTGACACTTGGCATGATGTCATTAAATCCCAATATCTTCTAAATATTTGACCCTCTTTCACACTATTAGATATCCATTACATGATAAAATGTGCATCATTGATCTTGGGTCCTAGTATTTGAACATGGATCATTGATTTGCCTTGTATGCAAGAATATACATTATTGATATGTCCCAAGGACCTCTTAACTCATTTACCACCTACATGCCATTGATATGAGATCTGATCACATGAGATCTCACCAAGTGGTAGTTATATATTTAAGCTTAGAATCCTTTAGATATTTTGAACTTAAATAGTTAGTTCTTGAAGCTTGAACTTGACATCCCTATGTATGTCTATCTCTGTTATTTCAACTTTAAATGCTTATATCTTAAGATATAAAGTTGATCAAGACACAAAATTTGATGAGGATGATCTTGGTACCAAAACCATCATGTCCATGTAGTTTATTTATCCTAAAAGGTTTTCTAAACACACTTGTAAAATGTACAACTAACTGCCCTCGTCATTCCTATGTGACATGCCATGATGGTCTAGCCCCCTAGATGAATCCAAATGACATAAGACTACACTAGATCATGAAAAAGGTTACAATAGAATTAAATGACATAAAATATACCAAAACACACCCTATGACACTATGTTTGACTTGTATATCAAGTCTTGACTATAGGGGTTTGACCTATTTTGACTTGTGGTAAAAAAATGGTCAATATTCTTGGTAATTTCTCAAGGGTGGTATGTTTTCTATGCCATGACTATTTGCATAATCCTATCCATTAGGATATGGAGTCACATGTATACAATTACGATACACAAACTATCTTTGATAACACACAAAACACAAGGGAAAGGCACATAAAATGAGATAAATTCAAAAGAAACACACATGTGTTCAACTAAAACACTTAAGGAACACAACACAACTGAAAGAAGAGACACACACCTATTCTAATATTTAAAAAACTTTACCTTTAGGTGAAACATCTAATCATACCTCAACTAGGGTCAAAAATGGTTCTCCTGGCATCTTTATCACTCCATGAAGGCAGCCTAGCATGAGGAGTATGCTCATCACCAATCACTTACATATGTAGGTGATCAAGAAGCCTATCACCTTTGAATATTCTTAGGTATGTAAGTGAACTATTTATTACCTTAATTAATTATATTTCTTTCTCTCTAAAATCATTGGTTTGAGTTGTAATCTTCTGGATCATTACCATATCTGATATACATTCCTCATACTACAAAATAGGAATAATGACATCTACCTCAAATTTTTTGTCTTCTTGCACAAGATATACTTGATGTTTAGGAGTATAAAGTTATTATTATTTATGATCCAACCACTATAAACATGGATCAATACTAGATGGATCTCCTAACTATCCTTTAGGCACAACAACTTCTGCCTTGACCTCACTAGGACCTTCTAGGGCTGCAGGCTTTTAAATAGCAGAATGATGTCCATCTTCTTTAACAACATGCCATTTACTTTTAGACTTTATATATCACATAATATCCTACTCATGAGTTTCATCAATAAACACATCAGACATACATTTCTTGAGGGAAGAAGGAATATTATTAATCTTGTCAAATTCTTGACATATGGCTTCAAATCTTAGCCATAAGTCATCCTCCTCTTCATGAGTGCCATCATCTAGAGAATCTTCATAAATATTAGGAATGAAAAAAAACATTATTCCAAATATGGTGATATTTTATATTCATCAACCTATGACCATCATACTTATGGATCATATAGTTTCACTCAGTAGCATGAAAATTTTTGACACCTACCTCATCTCCTTCAAATGGCTCCTCATGCATGATGTAAGTCCCAAGATAAATTTACTCAAATTATGCATAAGGATCATGTCCATACGAATCTACACCATACTCATAAAAAAATAGATCAAAAATTCCCTTAAGTTTATAAGCACCATCATACACATTAGATTCTTCCTTCTCATGAACAACATAATTCAAGTTAGAACTGGTTTCAATGTAAGGTTTAATGTGAAACCTTACAAGAGGATAAGTTTTAATGATCACTTTGGTCCCATAAATTGTCCTAAAGGCCAAGAAGGACCAATTAGCTGAGAGATATCCACCAATATTGGTTGTAAAGTCTCTTGATAGGCAGATTACAAAGTGAGTTGGGAGGTCAACAACAACTATATCTTGAAGGATAGGAAAGTTAAGATAGTCATGCAAGAAAACCTTAAAATTTTTTATCATCCCTATGGTCTTATCAAGTTTACCATCTATCTAAATCACTCATTTAATATGAGGCTTATATTTTAGGCCTAACTTATCAACTACAACTTTGGGCATGATTGAGGTAGAGGCTCCACTATCAACTATGCAATTGTGTACCAACTTCTCACCCACAATGAGAATGAGGTAAAATGGTGGAGGTTTATCAGCCATATTAAATGGCCTAACAATATTTTTAGGATAATTTTCAAGGACAAAATAACCATTACTTTGATTTGAAGATGAAGGACTAGTAGTAATAGTGGATAATTGATTTTGTAACAACTCTTTTTGGCCATGCATATGAAGGAAATCCCACAAGGAGATAGATGTTTTGGCACTTTTCAAGGAATCCACTATGTTTAGAGAATTATTAATTACCTTTTATTGAGTCCTTAGAGGTAAATAATTTCTTGGAACTTGAGGAATAGAGGCACCTTGAATAAATCTTACCATATTTTGACTTGATGGAGTTGTAAGAGCTTTTAGAACTATCACAATTGCATCCATGTCTTGCTACCTTGAAGGAGGATTGGATGAGCATATGGTTATGATAATAATACTTATAGAGCCTTACTCTTGCATTTGGTATTATTTACAATAGAGGCTCCTTGATTGAGTACATAAGTGTCTTCCACCAAGAAATTAGTGAATCTTTCTCCTTGAGGCTGTCAATCCTCATTAACTTACATCATCACTTCATATTTAGATAATATGAGGGGAGTAACTCCTCCTTGAGCAACAAGATCTTGCTTTCTATGCTCATTAGCATCCATAAATTGGCCTTGATGCCAATTTTTAATTTTTACTAAGTTTCTATGCACATGTATGATCTCTCTTGAATTGGTGGTGGAGTTAGGATTATATGCATTGGTAGGCCTATTAGAGTTAGTCTTTCATTGACCTCTTCCTCTTAAAAATTGTTAAACATATTATTTCTGATAGGGGTAAGTATTCTGATAGGCACCTAGTTATATGATAGCTTGCCTAAGCTGAGCTCTTAGCATTTGAATCACTGCATCTTTATCCATGACAATATCTTATTTCCTAGGAGTAGCTCTAGGCTTATTATTAGCATTAGGAGTTTGAGCTACATCTAGAGCATTATCATAAGTATAATATTATGGAGGCATAGACACCTTAGGAGGTAATCTTCTAGCTTGAATGAGACCATTTTCAACTTTGATATCAAGTTCATATGCTTTAGTAAGAGTGGAACCCCTCATGGATAGAAGCATGAGATCAATTTTAGTTCCAATATCTCTCAAATAGGTAGGGAACACAAAACTAGGAGGTGGCCTCATGAGAGGAGACAATCTAAACCAATTCTTTTGAAACCTTTCAATGAAGTCATGCATTATTTCTTTAGATCCTCTCTTGATCACATTGATATGATATATGAGAGAGGAATGGTCACTTTCATTTCCAAATCTAGAGGTCAACAATACTCTAAAATCATCCCATGATGTGATTCATCCACCTTCTAGAGTCCTATACCAATCAAGAGATTTCCCTTTAAGGGACATGGGAAGGATTCTAATTGTAATGTTATCTTGAGTGACATTATGGAAGCTACAAAAGTCAGAGATATCCCTAATGTGTTCAGTAAGTGTAACATGACTCTCACCATTAAATATGGGCACACCTTTTGTGGCATTAAGAAGATTGGCATCATATGCTTGAAGGTGAATTAGATTTTTAGTATTGAATGCAAGGAAAGCTTGAGGTTTAGACATGTCTTCTTTAAGATCTTTAGTTTATTCAAACTCTTCACTCTCTTGGCTTCCTTGGCTAGCAAAATCCTCTTGGTCTTCAAAGGGCAGATTAGGATGATTATATTGAGCTTTAGGAGGAATTTTAGGCTGAATGGGTGGATTAATGGGGTTAAACACTCTACCAAATGATGACCTAATAATAAAAATGAATTATGAGAGAAATGTTATGACAAAACAATGGCCTTAAACTAGTTTTACCTTGATGAAGTCACCAAATGTTTATTAGCACACCAATTTTCATATGATGTTATCAAGACCAGCATTCACCTTAATAAGTTGTCTTGAATACAATGGGTCCCATCAGGTGTTCCAAAAATATTATAACCAAATATTTCACCATATAATAGGGTGTTCAATACTCTTCCATATTTTGGAAACATGGGAACACTTCTAGGTATGTGGGTGTATCTATGGTGGAAGTGAGCCTCTAGATTTAAGGGCTAACTCTGTAAATATATCTTGCATTAATTTCACCTATGCTAACTATTTTATTATGGGGTAAAAGGGATATAATTTTCATGAAATAAACCTATTATAAAAGAGTGACACACCAATATGTCTTTCACATGACCATTGTACTTCTTTCACAAAGAAATAATGCCTACAACACTAGCCTAAGAATCCTAGAATGCACTAGCATTAGTGTTTCAATATGAAGGTGAGATGCCTGAAGACTATCCAAGGTAAGTACAACCATATATTAGTTACAAATACTAAGGCTCACTATATACTTAATATAGATTCACACACTTAACTACACTTTATAGGGCATGCTAGGCTTAAATCACTTGCATCAAACATGGAAGGACTACGATAAAGCAAGGATAGATTGATATCACTTTGTTATTCACTATGCATATCTTCACACACTTTAAAAATATGAGATATGAAACCAAAATAAATTAAATTTATTATTCTAAGGAAAATTACAATGTCAAAACTAGTATGGATTCACCATACATAGTGTGGTATTAGCTTACAATGGCCAAAATGGTAGCTACTTATAGAAGTAGAGAAATAAGTGTGAAAGAGAAGTCCATAGGTAATTATAACACTTGTCATGCTGAGAGGAGTTAAATATGTAATGGAATGTAGTGAGAAATATAGAATGCATAGTTTGATAGGATAAATGGTCCTCCAAATCATGAAACTTCATGAAATGTGGCATAGGGCTCTCCTTACTTGTTCAAGAAACTATTTTCATCATGGATCATCTCCCAAGGATTTGAAATTGAATTAGGAGAGTTGACACATATGTACTATTTAATGGAGGTTTAAACATGCTATGATAGTCATAATATGTTATCCTAACTACTATCTATCCTCGAGACACATGTATTTACCATCTATAGTCATTCATTTATCTCTTAGACTTTGTTCTTCACATTTGGTAGTCACTGTTCATCTTATATTTTGACTAAACTTTCATGATAGCATATGAGTCTAAAGTATTTAATTTCCTACATGGCTACCTATGTCACATTCTCTTACCATGTTACTCATTCCATTTTAAAATATGCATTTCATCATTTGGCCATGTAGCCTCATCTTGTCCATCTATAATTTGGTCAAATTTCCTTTGTTAGTTTCCTCTAGAGTCACTTGGATTCAACTTTTGATGTCAACCATTAATATGCAACCCAGGCATCCAAGATTATGATATTTGGTAGTATTATGTGATTTTTATGGATCTTATTATTAGCCCATCTAGTTCATGTGCTTGTACCACTTGGTAGCCTCACATTCAATTGGATCCTTGAATTTTGACTCAATATTCACCATTGATCTTATTTTCTTAGTTAAACACATGTAATTGATCTTAGCCTATAAGATCAAATGTGCACCATTGATTTACTTGTCTAGTTAAAACATGACACTTAGTATGATGGCATTTGATCTCAATATCCTCTAACCCTTTATCCCTCCCTCACACCATTGGATCTCCACTACATGATCAAATATGTGCCATTGATCTTGGGTCCTAGTATTTTAATGTGGATCATTGATCTACCTTATACATAGGAATGTGTACCATTGATCTATCCCAAGGACATTTTGACTTATTGACTAATCATATGTCATTGATCTAAGATCTGATCACATTAGATATTTCCACTTAGAATTTTGGCATTTAAAATTAGGATATTTTAGAGATTTTTAACATAATGATTAGTTCTCAAATCCTAAACTTAACATCCCCATGCATGCCTATCTCTATTAGTTCAACTTTAAATGCTTATATCTTTAGATAGCAAGTTCATCAAGACACAAAATGTATAGAGGATGATCTTCACACCAAAATCATCATGTTCATGTAGTATTCTTAGCCTAAAAGGTTTTCTAATCACACTTGTAAAATGTACAAACAGACTACCCTATTCATTCTTGTGTGACATGCCATGATGGTCTGACCCCCTAGATGAATCCAAATGACATAAGACTAAACTAGATCATGACCAAAGTTATAATGGCATTAAATGATATCAAATATACCATAACACACCCTAAGACACTATGTTCTACTCCTATTCAAGTCTCAACTATAAAGGGTTGACATATTTTGACTTGTGTTGAAAAATGGTCAACAAAGCCCATGTGGCTCTCCCACTTAGAGTGTTTAGCATAATTGTGCTCCTTATGCTACATTTATGCATCTAGAGATGGATCAAATACTTTAGAATGATTTTATTGACTTGGATATAATAGGCTCTTGACTTGGATAAAGCCTAATTTAAGTGAATAAAATTTAACTTGGGAAGAATATGGAAGATTTACTCAACATGCAATAGTGTAAATATGCCTCAATATTCAAATTGTCAAGTAATATAATTGGTGACCCAGATGTGCCTTTATATCAATATAAAATGGTAAATCCTCATGTTACCTATACTAAATATATGAATTAAGGGTTTACACTTTAAAAATAGCCATTATAAGTTGTAAAATACGTGATCAACCTGTAATCAAAGTATCAACTTCCAATCCTATCCCATTCTGGTCAATTCTATCCTAGAATGGTAATGTTTGAAATTAAGGATATGGGATATTTTTATAGATTCTTATAAAGGTTTTTAGTGAATAATAAAAAATTTGTAGGTATAAAATAATAACTTAGAAAGAGATAGGTCCATACAATTACTTACAATAGATTGAGGTGGTAAAATAAGTCCAAATTAAGTGCTCCAGTCAATTAAATTAAAAGTGGACCAAAACTAATATTATCAAATATTTATGACCAAATTTCAGTGACTACACTTTCCCAATTTTAACAATCCAAAATAATGATCTGATATTACCATTTAGCATGTTTTTTTTTATATTTTGAATAGAATAGATTGTTTTCATCACAAATATTATTAACTAGAAACAGTCGACATCAGCTATCATTTTTGTCCTAAACCAGTTGATATTGACTAGAATCATTTTACACATTTAAACCAAAAATTGGGCAAATATATCCTTAATACATCCAAATTTTTGATACTACTCTTATTTTTAGTTTACATGATACTATCATTCATAGATTTTGTGTGTGTGTGTTATGTTTCTCATACATGTGTGTTATACATGAATTAATGAGTGCACATTTGATGAGATGAGGATGTAAAATCATTCCTCTACATTGATATTTTATCTTCATTGTTCCTTTAAGTTACAATTCACATATATAGTGGTGGCATCTTACTCATACATGGTCATGCCATCATATTCAATTCATATTTTAACCTCACACATGGAAAATTGTTCATATCCCTTCATTTTTTATACTTTAAAACCCATGGTTTTATCTTCAATTTTATCTTTCTCTTTTTTTTAAATTTAAAAAGTACCAAAAAATCAAATATTTTAAAAATTAAAAATCATTTAAAATATTTTAAAATCCAAAATTAGAAACTAAGCATGATTATACATCTATTTCACATTATTGTCATATGTTATTTATCTCATGATTGGTAGATACCATAATTTTTTTAATCACACATGCATTTCATTGGTATTTATAAGTGTTATGAAAGACATACATTTTTCACATGGGCTTAGATGTTGGATTTGCCTCTACCCAGCATCTATGCCATGTTGTGGGCATCTTCTCTAAAGTTTATAGTTTTTACAAGTGTTACCTTACTATAATGTGTATATTGTGTCGATTTACATACTCTTTACAAATTTCTGGATAATGTCTCTATCTTACATTATGTACATGGATATGTTATTTGGTAGAATATGATATAATTACATAGACATGGTGTAAGATATATTTCTAGTTATATGCTACATTGATGTTATTACTTGTACATAGTATATTAGACTTTGCTTTTATATTGTGTGTGGCCTTTGGCCTTTGTGTGAAAATTGCTTCAGCATCTCTATGAGATATTTTTTTGGTTTATGAAACATTTGAACATGTCTATTATTTGTGTACATTAGCCCTATGTTTTTTTGCAACATTTAAACATGTCCCTTGTTTATAATATTATTAGTCTCCTTTGCATACAAATTTTGGCCTTGTGCATGCAATATTTTCTTATGTAACATTTGAAAATGTCACTTGTATGTGGCCCTTGGCCTTATTATATGACATTGTGCTTATTTTATATGTGTGCTTGTTGAACTTGTTGAGTTTCATGATCCATATAAAGCATTAACTATTGTGTAAACTTATTTTATTTTAATTACTACTATGAGCTTCATTGAAGCATTTATCTAGGTTTGACACTTTAGGCCTTCATATGTTACTTACATACTTTTAATGATACATATGTTACTATGATGACATACAATCTCACATATTCTATGATATTCAATGATTACATCATGATATACATGATACAGTTAAATTTTATTTTGAGATTAGTGACTTTTAGGATACATCCCTCACCTCAAAAGGGGGCATTGTAGTGCGATTTTCATACAGAGATAAGACTCTATGATAAAAAATAGTTTTGGATACCAAATATAGTTTTAAATAATAAAAAACCATTCAAAATTTAGTTATTGGTGTAGATTTTAGGGGCATGTGCATTCACATTATAATAATAAGTTACATATTCATACATTTTGGGTGCATATGCATGGGTATATGCATACAAGCTTCAAACAAAAGTTACAACATTTTACATCTACATACAACTATAGATTTCATAGTTATCACATGGGTATGTGATAAAAATTCATGCACACTATACTATTTTTAAAATTCAAAGTGGCATGATACATATTCAAGTTATACTTTCAATAAAAATTATTATTTGCAGTCATGGTAGGTGCATGGATGTTATCCATTATCTTCTTATCATGCATATAATAACTAAGGGAAAAAGTGATAATTAAATCTATATTCCATCTATGGTGGTTGATTCAATTAAAGTGCATAGTGCATATTGAAGATTCAACACCCTCAAACTTTATAGTCTATGAATCTATTGTGGATTCTAACACATTTATATATTGGGTTACAAATGCCAATAATGTGAGTTAAAGTTTTTATATACCTCAATGGGTTATATTTTCTTTACATGTTTACTTAAAATTGGGTCTTTATGATCCTCAATTCACCATTGTTCAAAAAAATAACCAATCCCTCCAAGTGCTTCATGGGAAGCACCATTTCTCCAATGCTTCAATGAAATATCATCTTTAATAAAATTTATATGAGGAATAATAAATTCACACATATAGGTGTACTCCTTACTTTTTCTTTAAAATATTTCCCAATTCAAGTTACATTTCAATTTTTTAGTTTCACATATGGACATTAACTACCATTACATCATTACAAAATTCACTATGGAACACCTTGTATGATTGAATCTTTCACCCAAATAGAAAGTGTGTTTTAGAAACTTGGTTATATCTTTCCTTTAACTCTAATAATTCCATTTCTAAACTAAAGGGGAGAAAATGTAGACACTCAAATTTGGTCATAAATACTTGATAATGTCAATTTTGACCCACTTTTACTTTAATTAACTTGAGCACTTAAATTGATCATACTTCACCACCTCACTCTATCCTAAATATTTGTATGGGCCCATTACTTCTAAGTAGTTAAAATATACCTATAGAGATACTATTAGTTTTTAAAAACAATTTAAAGCATCAGAACAAACATGTCAAATTTTAAAGTTCAAACTTTACCCTTACAAGATAAAATCGACCCATATGAGTCAGGATCAATAGTCGATATTGACCTTAGGGTCAATCCTACCCTTTATCTAGTAATGAATCTCTTTAAAATTTAAATACCCCATTATAATTTGGTTTGTATTTCTAGGATATGTAATGTGATGTTTCACCTTTTGGATTGCTATAAATGCACACCTAAGCCACCTATTATACTACTTGTAAATTTCACTACTTGTGCACATTTACATTATTGCACACTTTAAAAAGATTCCCTTTTCTTTCCAATTTTGATTCTATTCACTTAAATTATCCCTTAGCAGACTCATGAGCCTATTCTATCCAAGTCAAGAAAGGCATTATCAAGTATTCAATACATCTCTAAATGTATACATATAACCAAGAAGCACTATCACACAAAGCACTCTAGGTGGGAGAACTACGTGGGCTTGAATTCCATCCTAAGAGTATTAGATACGTAGGTAGAATTCAATCAGTATGGGGGTGACCCCATTACCCTCCCCACCTTTATTTTTGTAGGTTTTTAGCTATTTCAAGACATATTAGGGTTTCAAACTTGAATAAGTCATTTGTAAGTAATTTTTTTATAACCAAAGCTCAAAATCCCACACATAAGTATATTTTAAGTAGGCACAAGTGACTATGCCATGAATGTCTTATTTGTACATGGAGGTCAAGATTGACCCATAGAGGATAGTAATGATATTTTATCATGTAAACTTCTAGTCAATTCTAATCTAGAATAGCGGTATCTCTATTTTAGTGTCACACATATAATTAGATCTAATTTAATTAGTCCTAGTTATGTCTTAGTCATACATAGTTAGCCTCCAGGTATAAAATAACTAAGTCTTCTTTTATTTTCACTGTTAGCTTCTTTCATTTATCTGAGCATTATCTATATTAGTATTTTTACTTTCATTCTACTAATTACAAGTAATTTAAAACAATTGATGCCTTTTTATTCATTTTATCTTAACTAAAGTTTATACACCAATTAATTATAAATTATGCTAAAAAAATTCTAATAATATGATTTAAATTGTGTTTCCTAATTTAAAGCTTGTATTCTATATTTGAGTAATATGATTTATTTGAAATTTAGAATAGGTATAGTATTTACATTATCCAATGATTCAAAGATAATCTAGGGAGATCACAAAAATAAAGGCCTTAAGTCATATTCAAAGCTTCTCCAATCCAAAGAGCTCATCAAAAGCTTTTTGATGTAATTTGTAGTTCATGAAATGGAGTCCATATGTAGAAGTTATGACAAGTCAAAGTATGGGAAGGTCAACCTGATGTGATGATGTGGCATAGACACATAGACCAAAAATTAGTTGCATGGAAAAATATTGATGTGGAAATATGCACATGTGGCAAGAAAAATACCAACCTCTAGTCAACAAATGACACAATCATATATTGAAACTTAGTAGGATAAGGTAAAATATTAAATGCTTTGATATTCACTTGCCATTTAATTTCAGCCATGTTAAAGGCCCATGTGGAAGGTGAAAAGTAAGTCAAGGTGACCAAATTAAGGGTGTACATGGCATTTAATTTTGCTAAGTCTTTTTTTATAAAGAGATTATAAATTTATTTAATTCCCATTAGATACGTGAAAATAATTTAAAATATGGATATAATCCATATAGAATTGGGATAATATCCAATCCCATTATTCTTGTAAATGGATAATTGTATTCTCACATATCATGTAAAGTAGATAAATTAAATCCCATGACTATCTCCCAAAGGATAAGGAAGACACCCATGAAACATGTATTTACTAAAGGTATATAAAGGGGTCATGAGGCATTATTTAAAACACATTTGTATTGCATTGAGAATTTTATCAAATCATTATTGAAAGACAAAGCTTTGATAAGCTTTTGTAAGCCAATGAAAATTTTTGGAAATGCATGAAGGAAGAATTCATTAGAAGATCAACAATCCTGATAAAAGGATAATTATTAAGGAGAGTCAAGAATTCAAAGAAGTAAAGGCCATAAGTCCTTTGGAAAAAGAGGTACTTTTATGGATGAGGTATCTTTTGAATTAAATATATAATTTTGGTATGCTTCAGTTGTATGTTTCACACTAATTATTCATTAATGGATCAGTCAAGTTTATAGTGGACCCAGAGATGTAAACTATTATCGAACTCTATAAACAAATTTTGTGTTTTTATTTCTTCTTTTATGATTCTCTTTAAAAGTTATACTATCTTGTTAAATAACTGATATAACTCTATGGAGATTTTAGATATTCATAAAATATGAATAATTATAATCACAAATCACAAATCCATTTTTAAAGAAATTTTATAAGTAAAAAAACTACTAAACTATTTACATATAATTTTGGTATTAGAGCTAAGTTCATATTGGTGTAATTTTGATTTTAATCACATTCTATAGACTACTATGGATCCAATGTTAGCTCAAGTTCAATTATTTTTGAATACCATTATCACTACATTGATGCAATACTTTCATTCATAAGAGTAATGACAACAAGTTGTAGAACAAAGATAGGAGTTGAAAAGCGATAAGCCCCAACATAGCATTGATGTTATATAGGTAGAAATATAGTAAGAACATCATCAAAATAAGTGGATGTGAGTGGAGTCAAAAGTATGTGGCTACTGCTCCAAAGAAGGTCACATTGTGGTTCAATGTTTTAATCTACACACTCACAAAGCTCTAACCTAGTACTAGTAGAGATGCAAAGTGAAGGGGAAGGCACTTGATAGAGAATCTACAAATCCTAGTTCTCTTAGGCATCAAGGAGTAGATGAAGGATTCATCAAAGAGATACTACCAAATTAGGTACCATATATTATGTTGTATTTATAATATGCCAATAAGCATAAAATTACAACCATTTCAAAAGGCAATTTCATGTAAATATTATTCAACGGGAACATTAGGTACAATTACATTATTAAGGCCTTAGTGTAATGGTTGGGATTGAACTACATTACACTCCCTTAATGAAATATTTATGGCATGATTGATGTCACCATCTTTGATGAGGTAACACATTAATGCCTCATGGATTTCTATGTTGCAAGATTCTTCATTGAGCAAGTGGTCTTGGATATAATACCCCAAGACATTAATGAGTTGATATTGGGAAGCATCTACTTGGCCTCCCATAATGCAGTGTTCTCTAAAATAGGAGATGGAATCCAATTGACTAAGAATCATGTCTACAAGATTTAATTTGGGACTAATTTGACAACAAAGGTAATTTTGGTTATATCAGTTATTCTTATGATTCTTATACTCCTGGTAGTCCTCCTAATGAAAAAAATACTACAATTTTGGAAGTGAATAATGCTCTAATTGTTAATATGTTTTTTGAATTAGATGTACATTTAGAAAATAAAAGTAATGAAATCAATTCTTCTCAATATATTAAGAATGTTAGGGATAATTTATGTTTTAACTCCATACATTCATTAAGTAATTATGTTGATACATTTGAGAAGCACACAAGGGGAATAGGTTCTAAGCTGTTAGACAAGATGGGATTTAATGGAAAGGTCCTTAGCATTAATAGTCAAGGAATTGTCTAGCCAATCCAAGTTATGAAGATACCACATTACACAAGATTAGGATATGGAAATGAAATACAATCTTCCCAAGAAGCTGAGTTAAAGAGTTACTCAAATAGCAAGTCAAAACACCCTGAAGAGCTAAAGGAAGCATTCTCAGAAGATGAAGTAGTTAAATCTAATGAGACATATTCAAATGATTTATCAAGGTATGAAAAGAGGAATTCTTGAATGTATCTTATAATTATGCCAAATAAATCCCTAGAAGGATGCTTATGATACATGTCAAGTTAGAAAAGAAGACTGATGAATCAAAGTTGCCTAAAGAAGACATGAAATTTAGTTTTTACTTCAATTCTAAGGGGTAAATGTTAAAAGAAGATAAAAAGAAGTCATAAAAAACCTTAGGAAAATATTGTAATTACTTAGGCAAAGGTTATAACTGCATCTTCAATCAAGCAAAAGATAGAGCCTCATCAAGTAGAACCTGAAATAACAACAATCAAGGAGACGATAGTAAAGGACAAGCTGACAATACAAAATTTGTCACCTTACAGAGGTGAAAAAACATTTCTTAAAAATAATAATTCTTAAGCATTCAAATATAGATGCTATTTTTGATATAAATTATCAAAATAATTTAATTATTTAAGATGTTATAGAAACCCTAGGTTTGAAAACTAAGCCACATTTTAGATCATATTCATTGGTTGGGATAAATGATGTTGTTAATCTACATGTAAGCAAAACATATAAACTAAGGTTTTTAATTACCTCTAAATTCGTAGATGAATTTGAATTAGATTTGGTTCCACTTTGATTTAGTGGAATTATCTAAGTACACCATACTTGTCTTTGAGAAATACAAATTTCTCTATAGAGGAAAATCAGTATGGCATTATAAAAGATGAGATAAAATATCTTTTCAGAACCCATCAACTAAATTTCATGAGTAGGGAGACCCTATAAGGGTAAATTTTAAGAGTGGTGGCCTATTATAATACCAAATCATCCTAATATTCAATAACTCTAATAAACTACAGAAAGATCAACATTACAGGGATGTTAAATAAGCAAAGTCATATTATCAAAAAAAGACTGGTAAAAAGAGTTTGGCTAATGTATGCAAAAAAATTGTGTAAAATATAGATATAATTGAGGATATAATGACTTTTGGGGACCAAAATCCTTCTTAGTAGGAAGGTGTGATCTAGAGATCATCTATGGAGGTCACAAAAATAAAGGTCTCAAGTCATCTTCAAAGCTTTTTTAATGTAAAGAGTTGTTTATTGATTTCCAATGTAATTTATTATTCATGAAATGGATTCCTTATACAAAATTTATGGTAAGTCAAAGTATAAGAAGGTCAACCTGACATGATGACATGGTATGGACACAGACCAAATAGAAGTTGACATATGGCAAAATATTGATGTGGTAATATGCACATGTGGCAAGAAAAAGACCAACCTCCAATCAACAAATGGCACAATCATATATTAACACTTGGTAGGATAAGGTAAAATATGAAAAAAATTAATATTCACTTGTCATTTACTTTCAACCATGATAAAGGCCCACGTGGAAGGTGAAAATTAAAGTCAAGGTGACTAAATTAAAGGTGGACATGGCATTTAATTTTGCTAAGTCTTTTTTTATAAAGATATTATAAATTTATTTAATTCCCATTATGAGGGATACCTGAAAACCATTTAAAATATGGATAATATTTAATCCATATAAAATTGGGATAATATTCAATCTCATTATTCTTGTAAATGGATAATTGTATTCCCACATATCATGTAAATGGGATAAATTAAATCCCATTATTATCTCTCAAAAGATAAGGAAGAACCCCATGAAACATGGATTCCTAAAGGTATATAAAGAGGCCATGAGGCATTATTTAAAACACATTTGTATTGCATTGAGAATTTCAGCAAAGCATTATTGAAAGGAAAAACTTTGATAAGCTTTTGTGCGCTAATGAAAATGTTTGGAAATGCATGAAGGAAGAATTTAGTAGAATATCAAAAATCCTAATAGAATAATTATTACAAAGAGTCAAGAATTCAAAAAAAAAAGACCATAAGTCCTTTAGGAAAAGAGGTAATTTTGTGGATGAGGTATTTTTTGAATTGAATCCATAATTATGGTGTACTTTAGTTGTATGTTTCACACCAATTATTCATTAATGGATTGGTCACATTTATATTGGACCTAGGGACGTAGACTATTATTGATCCTCATAAATAAATTTTGTGTTATTTTTTTTCTTCTTTTGTGATTTTCTTTACAATTTCTGATATCTTTTTAAATAGTTGATATAACTCTATGAATAATTTTATATATTTTTAAAATATGAGTAATTGTAATCATAAATAAAAATCCATTTTTAAATTAGTTTTATAAGTTAAAAAAAATTCTAAACTATTTATGAATCATCCAATATTTGATTCTTATTAGTAACCTACTTTTATTAATGGAAATATGCACTTCCATTCTTGAAAACTTAAGAATCCACATAATATACACTCTACTCATGAAGTACCAAAATTGATTCTTTAGGTTATTACTTTTGGACAACATACAAGGTGCCACATTTCCTTTTATTAAGTATTTAACCTATAAAATTACCCTTGGGACATAATTATATATATGTTATTTTTATACCTTATATTCCCCATTTAAATTCCTAAGTTCTAAGACTTAGAATCATGGGGACTTCAAACCTTCAAATAAGTAATATTGGAACACCATGTGAAGCCTTAGTGTCATTTTCATAGTTATTATAAATGACTCAATAAGATAATTATTATTTTATTAAGATGATTGAATTTAGTTGAGAAATTAGATATTTTAATGTTTTACCACTTTCCTTAGCCTAGAAAATTTGATAGTTATTCAAATAAGTTTTTTCAGTAACAATACAATTTTGTAAATATGTGTTATCTTGCTTTCAATTAGGCCAAAAAAATCAATCTAGATCTTGAGTAAAATAAATACCATTAAGTAAATTTATTAAATTTGGGATTTAAACCACTTTTTAAATGGTTAAAAATTACCAATTCAATGGTCAAATAATTTTATTACCAATAATTGTAAATAAAATTGGTTTAATTTTAAAATTATTTTCACAAGAAACTTTCTAGTGCATTTTGTAGCTTGTAAAAGTCATTTGAAAATGTGAGGTGATTTTTAAATATATTCCCAAAAAAATCTATTGCCACAATCATATTTTATCTAGCTTAAAAAATATGATTAAACCATCAGAATAATTTATGGCTTATTTTGTGAATTACTTGAAGGGTGGTTTTATACATAATTTATCAACCTAGAAATGGTGTGAAAACTACTAATTGGAATTGTTTTTACTTTTGTGCATTTTTAGTGTGTATTTCCATAAATAAAATAGGTTGGTAATCAATATGCACTCTTTATATCCTAGGAAATGCTTTTGAATTGTTAGTTTGAATTATTGGCCATAAATGTAATTTACTTATATAGTGTTTTAGTTATACTATGTTAGACTTAGGAAATATAGATGTTAGTAGTAGAATTGATTGTGTTCTTGGAATAGAACTCATATTACTTTGCTTAGACTTTGAGAAGCTAATCAAGCCTTAAATATGTGTGTAAGGGTATCTCTTCTTAACCTTTATGAGGCCTACCTAGGTGTGTGGGTCATTTAGTAGCCATAATTTTACTCATGGGATGAACTATGAAAGTGGACTTTTTGAGGCTATGTGGCAAAGGTTGATTGCCTTCAAAATAAGGACTAACACTTGTGCTTGCAAATAGGTGAACTATAACCACAACTAATTATACTTATGTAGGTTCACATAAGTTTATATGTAGGTAGCTTACGGAGTGAGCTTGGGTAGTAATGGATAAAATTTAAGGTGTGTTCCCTTGAATGCCAAAAATACTTTCCTACATTGTTAACCATGTAAGATGTAAGTCTAAATAGTATGTTTCCCATAATAAAATAATTGGGTGGTGACCTAAGTTTTTATAATGTTAATAAAATATTAGTAACATGGTAATTATTAAATAAATAATTTCCATTTATGGAAACTCTCTTGGATGTATAATGACTCCTACCTAATGTGAGACTATCATTATGTGAACTTTATGATTGTTTGATGATTAGAAAACTATAGGCTTCCCAATAATCCTAAAAAAAATAATTTATAATATTATGAGATGATAATTTTTTAAGAGCATGATAAACTTAGGATGTTGGATATCCTTGTATCTCACTCTCAACAACATCAAAATATGGAAATAAATGCTAGGTTTTAATGAAGGCAAATGGTTATGTTTTAGTGTACACTTTTAGAGCTTATAGAAGTTTAATATAATCATGGTAGTTTTTTTATCTATTTATTTGGCTTGAATAGATAATCCATTTTGATATTAGGCCACATGGAAGTGTTTAACCCTAAAATATAGATTAATTAATCTAGGGTTAAATGGGTAGAGACAACTTAGGGCACAAGGGTGATAAACTATCTATATAACAAGCAAATTAATTGTAAACTTAGATAAACTATATTCTGAATTTAAATACTAAGATATGATAAAAATATTAAGTCAAAATAATGATTAATATTATAATAAATTTCAAACAATGGTAATTATATGGATTATTATGCGCACTTAGATCTGATATGTAACATGTTGGAAATAGACTGGATCTAGATTCTAGATCAGTCATCAAATTCTATAAATTTTACCTATGTGGCCTCAGACACTTGTGTCAACCTAAAATAGTTGTGTTAACACTTATATAAATCCTAGATGTATGTTTCCTATAAAAAATACATATTGGATATAGATGTGACCACTTGGGATATTCTGCGTTCTATGTCACCTTCGCTATGGTGTGCCTAGATCTAGGTCATGGGTTATCATTCCTTGTCAAATAGTAAAACCATAGTTCTTCATATTCATAGTGATTATGGTAAAATTAGGTTAGTGGACTCATAGTGTTGAGCTAACCCCAAATACCCCTATGTTAGTAGGTGTTTCCTACATATCCACTACTTCAAAGAGGGCCTCAGAGTGATGTAATTATCCCCTAATATGTTGGCTTGTGTACATACAAGTGTAAAATATGTGAAAATTAAGTATAATAATGATCTAGATTATAACTTCAAAAATAAGACTCACTGCATGATACTTTATTGATTAAAACTTGTCTATGTGTTGTCCCTATGACTAATATAGAAATAGGATAAAATAGGCAACTTTTTCTCCCTTAAATGCTTGATTGAATTCTTTTGATAAGTTGCCTTATGAGTTGTTATTTTTGTGCTAGTGAAGAATGAATTGGGGTTGATCATGTATATATCTCAATTGATTTTGTAAATATCTCATGTTAAATCACTTATGTAAACCATAGGTATACATTTCATTTAAAAATTTGATGATTTTAGGGCACAAGACACTAGTGTCGATGTAGGCATTTAACTAAACACAAGTGTCCCAGAACCTGTAAAATAGGGACAAGTCCCAAACTTTTAGGGATAGAATATAAGTAGGTTTAAAACACTATAAATATGATAGAAGGTCTGAGTCATCATAATAACACTGGTTAGACTAAGAAATAAATAATGATCATAGAGAGATAACAGAAATGATCCTTTCAATAATGATAAAGGTTTAGAAATGAGAAGAATATCTAAGGTCTATATTTACTAAGAGTAAAATATTGAGGTGATATATAATTCATAAATAGTGTCTACATAAGGAGACAATTCACTCAGATAAGGGAAAAACTACAACTAAAATTGACTCCATATGTAGGTTGCCCAATTATGGGGGCATAAGGTCTTAGGTATTAAGCTAGGGTAGGGTTGTCATATCGTTAACCCTCAAGTTATAATTAAAATTTTTTATTTGGATTTTTAGCATAAGATAAAATTAAACACATATATGTTTAACCTAAGTTCTAAGTATTATCACCCTTACTATTATGAATATAATGAGATGGTGTTCGCTAGTTTATGTGTTGATTGTAGTAGAGTATCATCTTTCCTATATGTGTGATTTCTTGAAGTGATGTTTGGAAAATGATAGTAAATAAGACGTCATTTATTTTCCATGATGTGAAAACCCTATTGAATGTAACTTGCTACCTAGGTTTATTGATGATTGAATAATATGTCAAATGCAACTACTAGATGATTGACCTTAGGAGATTTAAAGTTTGTTTGTGCACACTTGAAGCAATAAAAAAATATATAGTTAAAATATACCTTTTTCTATGGCATCTTATTTATATCTATTAGTGCATGTATGTTCCCCTACATGAAAGTAATGATAAGTGATTGTTAAGATAATCTTATATTGTGTAGTGAATTTTTAGAACCCACTATATACACAAGATATTTTTAAACTTTATAAATTATTGATGTTTTCTCTCTTTTAATAACTCATTGAGTCTTAACTTCTTTGAGTGTATGCCTTAAAGAGTACATTGATAAAGGGGTGGGTAAGAATTTGGTACTTCACCAAATTATTATTCCCTATACCTCCACTTAAAACCAATAAAAACCCCTCATATATATTTCCATAAGCTTTGACACCTCCTTTACATGTTTATCCTAAAAATTCATCTTGTTAAATATTCCTTGCCTAAGTTAAAAATCCTTTTTACCAATTCTCAAATGCAGTCAATTAGGTCTAGTTAGTTTTGGGAATTGAGCATGTTATAGGACTATGTAGGCCTAGTTGACTTAATCTAGGACCTAATGGCTCTATTTCCCTAACTAACAAAGTTGATTGGGTCGAATACATCACTTAAAATTCTATAAGGGGTTAGGGTTAAATCAAGTTATATATATATACATCTTTACCCCATTTCCAATAGATATAACTATTCATTTATGCTTCTTTATCTACTTTTTCACCATTCTACTTGAGGTGTCATTGATTAAGGTTTCATACTTTTTGGAAGAGAACATTTGTCTTGTGAAGGATTTAGATTAACTAAGAGGTCCTTGGTTAGACTACAGTCTATTGTCCATCCTTAGTTTCTTAAAAAATACACAACCCCTTGCAAAGCACCATTGGCCAAGGGAGAGGTTGAGGCTTAATGGGTTCATCTTCAAGGTAAGTATTCTTAACTCTTACTCTTTTATTTTAGTAGATAGATTTGCATGTATAATGGATAAGGAATGTATTGTCTCTCCTTGCTTAGGATTACCTTTATATTGACTTGAGTATATTTATTCTTTGCATTTTTATTGTTTATGTTTATCCCCCATTTGTGCCACAAGATTTAGTATGAATTAGATTATATTGATTTTACTTTATTATTTCATTTGAATATCAATACCTAGATATGGTTATTATGTGGTGTTACTTGACTAGAGGCTTTAGACCTCTCTCTAAACATATTATATGATAAGATATCTCTTAGTTAGGTTTAGTAGATCCATATTGGTCATGACCCTAATTATCTAAGTATTATTAGTGGTATAGTTAGCTGATTTATCTTCTCTAAGTTATAATTGATTTTTAAATTAGTTTCACTTTCACTTTCATACATTATGGTAAACTTGACATGAATTAACCCTTGTAGATTTTTAATATTCATTTTTAGACTACTAGATCAACTCCATCAACACAATATAATAGTTTCTAGCTAAATATCAATACTCAATCAATCCAATAGACTTAGTTTAGTTTTATGTGTAGGTCTTTCTCTTATATAGATAACTATATCGATCCAATCAACCTAGTTTTTTTTCTGTAGGTCATCTTCTACTTCAGCAATTTGATCAACTAAATTAGGGAATCAGCTTAACTTTTTTTCAATTGAGGTAAACATATCAATCTTTCTTAGCTCTTTATGATCAATTTTCCCTCTTATCACACTAGATCGATCCTATCTATAGTTTTTCATCCTATATTTCAAATTTTCTTATAAGTTTTGTTTAGACTACTAGATCAACTATGTTGCCATAATTCTTTCAATTATTTTTAATTATTTATTTTATGAAAACTCAATCAATAGGGTTGAATTTATTTTAACATCTTATTTTGTAGGTTCAAGCCCTCATCTAGATAACATATCTTAAAAAAAATTAATAATTCAACAATTTTAGTGCATTGCTAAATCAATCAAATTGACTTCATCTTAAAGTCCAGGTTCATTCTAACCACTAGTTATTTCATTTTTCTTAATTTTAGTCAAATTTTAGTTTTTCTCTATATTTTTAGTTCTATAAAAACTATCAAATTGTGGTAAAATAACTTGATTGAATCAACCTAGTTCTAATACTTATTACCCAAGAAACTTGATCAACTTGCTTAACTATGTTTATTTGGACTATCTTACAACAGATAGAGTTGACCAGATCAACTTTATTATGTACTATTTACATACTAGGCTAATCTATTAATCTTAGCATTATGTATTTTTCAAGTAAAATAAATTAACTCACATTAGTAGTAATTAATTCATTTTTTTGTTTACTTGCATAGAGTAGTCCACATAGTTTAACTAAGAAGGTTAATTTATGAGATTAGTCACTTTCTTATTTCACACACTACCACATCACAAAATATCAAATAAGCATTCAAACATTTATACCCAGGTCTAACTACTTGGATTTCATCACCAAGGGGGAAGCCAACTTGATTTTATGGATGAGTATAAACATGCAATTGATGGTATATAATGGAAAAGAACCTAACACCCTTATCACTATGAGATTGTGGAGTGAGTGGATAGGCCCCAATACCAAGATAATACCATCACCAATACAAATATTTTTCAACCTTAACATATTTTAAACTATCTTTAGCTTACCTCTTTTTAGTTCCTTTATAAATCCAAACACCCTATCACATTTTAGAATATTATTTAAAACATATAGGAATATCCATTGATTAAATTATCATTTATACTTTAGTATTATTGCTTGTTGTTTCTAATTATATTATGTATTGTAAAACTTGTATTATCTAGTGTTGATATAAGTTTTGTGATGTGTGTTGCCACTAGATTGACCTAAATGATCTAGTTTCCTATGTGTTTATCTTAGTTTCCTATAAAATTACTACTCGGTCATCCAAAATTTTACCATCTTCCTACCTATAGAACATAGTCGACCCATTCAGCTCAAATTCCCATAGAGCTCTTATGTTTGTATTCCCATAGAACATATTGAACCCATTCAACTTAGTTTCCCATAGAATTATTCTAATTATCCTCCCACAAAAGACAATCGACCTATTCAACTCTATTTTTGATCCACTATTTTGATTACCTTCTTCTAGAACACATTCAATTAGTTTGATTATGTACCATCTGGTTGATATGTACCCTCTAGTTGATATAATCCATTTTTATGAATTCTTTCTAGCTGATCACGTCTAGTACTTGGTTGATTTTGTGTAAATTTCATTATTTTCTCTCCTTAGATTCCTATTCTAAACATTATGAAATCCCCTATTATAATCTTTTTGGATAACCTTAATCTATTTAGATGATACATAGGTGGGTCTTTCCTTCCTACCTTAGTTACCTAAGAGGATACTCACTCTTGGTACACCTTATCTTTCCCTTCATATATGGATTACAATATGGTCCAAATGACCCAAAATGATGACACCAATAGACCAAATCCATTTCACACTTATCAGGGCACTACCCTATCCAAACTACCTTATTACACTATAGGATTAATTGACACAAGCTTAAAAAATAACCCCATAGTAAATCCCTTGACAAGGAACATCCTTCCTCCCACTAACATCAATATTACTCCTAATACCAACACTAACATTCCCCTTCAAACCTTAATAATCTAAAAGCATACATTGATACCACTCAAATCCTTACATAAATATTCCAAGAAATGAATGTTATGCAAATAAAAAATACATCTCAAATGATGCAAATGTAACAAAAATTATTACACATGAATAATCAACCTTCTCTTATTTTACCTCAAACTAATTAAAACTTTATCCCTCCTCCTCTTAGAGATGCCAATGGAAATATCATTTTGTAACCCCTTATGCATAACAAGTGATTCCAAATATCCAAATTGAACATTTACCTCCTTTCATTATTTCTATTGATATTGGAAATATTTATCCGATTATTAAATATGATGGGACTAAATATCCTACATCTTTTCTTAAGTCATTTGGTAATCTCTACAAAGAATGAATTCAAACAAACACCTTTTCTACCACCAAACTTCTAATCAAAAATTTTACTTAAAATGTCTTATAATGGTATAATCACTTACCTCAACATTCTATCTATAAATTAGAAGATATGGTTGATGCCCTAGTCAAAGAATTTCAACAGGGTGACCTTCCTAAAAATTGTCTTAGTCATTTTATCAATGTTAAAAAATCACCCTTTGAATCAGCACATGACTTCATTAAACAATGGAAATATTTGGATCATAAAGTAAATCATAACATGAACGATTATAATATATTAAAAATCTTTATAACTAGACTAACACCCTCACTTCAATATAAGGTTTGAGCTTTTCTCCATAAAACCTAAATGACACAATTGATCAAGCTAAAAGACAAGACATTATTATGAAACAATTTGAGCCAAATCATAAATCCATCAAGGGATCTATCCAAAATTCCACTAATGTAATTACTAGAAATCATCCTTGAATAAAAATAGGATTAGTCAAAGTGGATAACCCCTTTGCTTCTCATATTCCATTAATAGTTTAACAAATGAGGCAGCTATTATCTCCCTCTAAACCATTCACCTATAATAAAGCTCCACCTTCATGGTATGACCCTAAAAAATTATGTTGGTTCCATGTTGATGTGATTCATTCTCATGAAACATGTCATGGAATTATCAAAAAAAATTCTTCTTTTATGTTAGGAGATACAGTTGACCATGATACGATGATCAAATTATGTCATCATGACTATGTTAAAGCCTCTCAAAATAAATAGTTTACCAAACCTTTATCATCCAAACCTCAAAACTATTTATCTACTTATAACCCATAACTTTAAAATGAGGATATGTGTGAAATTAATGTTTATTATGACCAATATTATATCAATTCCCAATATGTGAATGCAACCAAGGTTAATTATAGATTTAAACCTACTCACGAAGATCTAGCCACTAAACCTAAAAAACCATCAATCAAAGACCAACTACTTAAAGATATCATCACTACCATACCTTATGAAATAAATGAGGAAACACTCCCACAACCATAACCTTAATCTAATTCTCCTATTCTTATGAAAAACATTGTACCTCATAAACCTCTTTTCGGTTTTTCATCTTCTAAATCACATTGGAATTTCTTAGAGTAACTCAACTTAATGCCTTGTAAAATATCCCTCATGGAGTTAGTTCATATTTCTCCATATCATCATAAATTTCTAATGAAATTAAAATACATTGAAAAACCACCATCCCTTGATTTGGAAAATCCTCCTGAAGATATTTCACCTATAGAAGTACATACCATTGAAACTATTTATACATCTTATAATACTTCCATGGAATTTCTTGAAGTAGACATGATTAATGATGAAATTCATTTTCAATCCGATGATCCACCCCTCTTTTTTAAAATTTCAATCAATAATACCCTCATTTGAAAAGTCTTAGTAGATGAAGGATAAGGAATTAATGTCACCTCTCTTTGGTTAATACAATATATTGGATATACCAAAGATAATCTTAAACCCACTCATCTCACATATAGAGTATTTGATCAAACAAATCAAAAATCACTTGGTTATATTTGGCTCCCACTCATTATTGGACCCAAGACAATATGCACTAAGCTCATGGTTCTTGATTTACCACTATCTTACAACATGCTCCTAGGTCACCCATAGACACATCATATATGGGTTATTGTCTCCTTAGGGATTCAATGTATTAAATTCATCCATAATGGAAAACACTACAAACATGAAGCCAATCCGAATCCATGGAGTAGACAACTACCAAACCCCAAATCTCAATATAAATTTCCAATAATTCTACGCATTAATAATGCACCTCTACCTAAATGTGTTAACATTAATCTATATTCATAGGTCACTCTCACTAATTCTAATGATGATGAAACTAATGATTTAAAAAATACTTTTAATACCACTAAATTACTTCCTTACATTTCAGAGTGGCTTCCTCCTTCCTTACTACCACATGATCATACCATTCCTCTAGTTGATGATATCACTAAAATTCCTCCTCGATGTAATACATATAAATATTCTTACTTAGATGATGATTTCATATGTGATGAATATGGAGTCACCAAATTATTTCAATATCCTTTAATAATGTCTCCTAAAAATTTAGCAATTTAAGTGAAACCACTTCTAATTCTTCCATAGAAATAAATGCATGCACTCTATCCCACATATATGATGATAATTATATCATGGCCCAAGCTCAATCATGATACTTAGATGTATAACACTATCAAAAGACATTATCCAAAATACATGCCTTCAATTGTGATGTCCATGTCATTCACATATCAATTGATATTGAATTAGAACCTGAAAATCATGTATCTCCCCTTAATCCTCCACTATTAGATACCATATGGGTACTTGAATAACTCTCAAATCTTGAACCTTATACAAAACTAAACATTTTAAAACCTCTTTCTTTCATTGATACCACTAAGTCTATCCACCTTAATACAACTAAAGATTTATCAACAATACAAACTAACACACCTATCATCAAACTAGTTGACACCACTCAAACTAATACCCCTTAAATCAAACCTACACCTAAAATTACCTTAGATGCTAAAGCCATAGATTTATGACAAATAAATTCTAAATATGATCATCAAGGTAAAAAATCATTGATCTTGAAGTAGATGTAGAATATTATGGACCATTATCCATGCTCCTAAGTGATGAAGCTATACTTGAACTAGTCCATGCTAGAGAACCTTAGCTTCCCCAACAACATCATAAACTTGGAAACTTCATGAAAAAATATCATTATTTCAATAACTTCATTGCTCGTGTGGATCCTACAACAATTCCTATTCATTTTTATCCATATGCTCCATATAATTTCCAAGATTTAAATGATATAGTCATTGAAAAAACCTTAAAAATATATTATGGTACACCAACATGCCCATGACCTATAGCTGTCTCTAAAGAAATCACTCCAATAGAACATGATAACCTTATCTTGTTCTTTGACAAGTATCGTGAAACATTTTCTTGGTCATATGAATATATTCTAGCTATTTATCCTAACATCATCATACATAATATCATCACTTACCCAGATGCCAAACCTATTATACAAAAACAACAAAAATTTTCACCTAGAATTTCCACCTTATGTCATAAAGGAATCACTAAACTTTTGGATGCAAAATTCATTAAACATATTGAATACTTAGAATGGGTATCAAACATCGTTCCTATTCATAAAAAATTCACCATGGTTATTCATATATGCATCAATTTTTGTAATCTTAACCTAGTATGTCCAAAATCACATATGAGTGTTTTATTAGGCTATAACCAAAATCATATATCCCCTTAAGAATAATATAAAAAAATATTATTACATAGTGGGGCACTTATTGTTATGTAAAAATGCCTTCCGATCTTAAAAACATCAGATCAAATTATCAATGTAAAATGACCCACATTTTCCATGATCTTATACACAAGATAGTGGAAACCTATGTCAATGATCTCATTACCAAATCTAAAAATTATACAATGCAGCTCACTGATCTAGCTATCATTTTTGATCGACTAATTAAATATAAAGTTAAACTTAACCCATATAAACGCATATTTAGAGTTACATCCTATAAACTGCTAGGGTTCTTAGTCTCTCTTTGAGGTATTGATGCTAATCTAACTAAAATAAATGATATTATCAACATGAATATTCATCAATCCATTCTTGACATACATACTTACCTTGGAAAACTTGGGGAAATTCATGATTCATCCCAAAAATTGATTATTATATATACTCTATCAATTCACTTCTCAAAAAAGGTAATGCTCTAGAATGGGTAGATTCATGCCAAAAAATAATTTGATGGTATGAAGGAATATTTGCTCCATCCTCCTACTCTTATACCACATTCAAATGATTATCCCTTAATCTTATATACCTTTTTCACCCCCAGATTAGTTGGGGTAATGTTTGTCCAACAATATGATACTGGTCAATAGTATGTTATCTATTACATCAGTCAAGGACTCATTGATTATGAAGAATAGTATACCAAATTTGAACGTGATTGCCTTACTATATATTTTATATCTAAAAATTTCCATCATTATATGCTCTACTAGACCACTTATGTCATTGTTCATTATGATCCACTTCATCATTTATTCTCTAAAGCATTCTTACCTAGAGTTAGAATTGCCAAATGGATGGTTCTATTGATGGAATTTGACCTTCAAATTGTTACACAAAATATATCAAAGGATAAATCATTATTTACCAACTTACAATGGCACCTCTACAAGACATAAATCACCTTCAAGATAATCTCCCTGATGATAACATTATTTATATTGAATTTATTAACCAAGCTATATCTCTTAGAGATTATTTTCATAATTTCATTATTGATCTAGAAGAAAATAATTAAGAAGATACCAATATCATTCATGATACTATTAAACCTAAAGTAGTTATTAAATAACTACCTAAAGTTACCATTTATTTACATGAAGACACTTAGACCCTCAACTTGATGGTGTAAAATACCTCTAAAGAGTTGGGGCAGGATGTATTCTAACTAAGCCACATGGTAATATCATACCTTTAGCATTTTTGTTAATTTTTGATGTCACTAATAATACAGTTGAATATGAAGCTCTAATATTAGGCATGAAAACTTCCATTGACTAATATATCCCATACTTAGATGCCTTGGGTAACTCAAAACTTATATGTCACCAAGTTAATGGTGATTATCAATGTAAAAGCAAAAATATAATTGCATATCATCAAATGGCTAGTACACTTGCTAAAGAATTTGCTTCTCTTACCATCAAATCAATTCCAAGAGATCAAAATGCCATAGATAATTGTCTTTATTCATAAACATCTATATTTCACCCTCATCAAGTACTTAATTATTCCCAATTTCTTATCCAAATCATAGAATCACCCTCTTCTATAAAACCAAATGATTTGTTACTCATTCACATTAAGGCTATCACTATTCGACAAAGCCCATGGGATAAAAACATAATCCAATTTCTTAAACATTATGTTAGAGTAATAACCTAGTTAGAACTTTAACTTGGGTCTTGACCAAGTGAAGCTTCACCATAGTTAGTATAACCCATGTGGGGATCTATGTTGTACACAAATATATCTAAATAAGATTCAACATGATAGGTATGAATGTTGACATTTATGCACATGGTAGATAACTATTCATTTTGAAACTGAAATGGTTTCACATTTCCAAATTAACTCTCCTTACATTCCCTCAAATGATATAAATAAAGTGCAAGGCTTTAGTATTTTAAGACAAGAAGTAATAAATAATTAAAAATCTATTTATGTATAGTTAATTACTTCAATGTAGAAGGTTATTTTTTGGTCAGGGTGAGCCTAGGTTAATTGTATATATCCCACATATAATTTATACATGGTATTAGATCACACCCTATTACCCTCCTCCAAAGACCTTTGTCATGTCCTACTACCCAAATTTGTGTAGTAGTGTCAAAAGGAGGCTTTTTTGAGCCCTAAAGGCTAGTTGTGGTAAAATATTCATTTTGGATAGCATGCTACATTTTGGGTAAGATCAAAGTTCATAGACAAGTTTATTACAGATAAAAAAGTGGTACAAACTATTGATATGTTTAAAATGATCATCTAGAGCTCCTAATTCACCCATCAAGTACATTAGTTATAACAAGTTTTTTGAACAAATTAGTGCACATTCATTCTAGTCAATTTATTAGATTTAACTTGGCATTATAAAATTGAAACACTAGAAAGTTGCATTGAAATTGGCTTTGTATGATTGAAACATTGGAAATGCCTTGTTAACCACCACCTTTGAAAAATTTTGTGCTTTTCAACACATATTTTTTTTGTAAATCCATACATTTACTTCTTTTTCAGGTTAGTTGGCTAACCCCATTGGGGGAAATCATTACTCTTTGTATGTCTTTTTGGCACTACAAAGCTTTGTTATGACATTTCTTTGGCCATTCAAAGACCAGTGGGTGGGGCCTAGTTTGATAAGAGGTCAACCCCCATAACAAAAAACCTTATTTTTTCCAAAACATTTATCTTTATAAATCAATACTACCCATTGGTGTGTTCTTTCACTTTTTTTTTGTAGGGCCCCTCCATTGTGAGTTGTTTTGGATACCCTTACACTATTTCACTCATATTTTGTTAGATATATTATGCATGGTAGATTCATTTTTTTGATATACCACTTTGACACCTCATTATTTCATCCACTTTTAGAGGTCTTCTTTGCCATTGAAGATCCTACACTTCCAAGTGCAATATTGTTTGCCTCAGAAAGCATTAGAAACTCCCATTTTTTTTAGTGTATATTTTCTTGAGACGTATCATTTACAATAGTAAATTCTCTCATATTATTTCATTTGATGTATGTAATTTTAATAAACTTCTTCTTCTCATATGTACTCCACTCTAAAGCTTCATTAATAATTATTTCCAAGGGAGTTCCAAATCACTATTTTGTGCCTAATATAATCAAGGTGGTTGATCAACACCATTTTATGTGCCCAAGTGGTATGTTTTTTGGTGTGTTTATTTCAACACACTTCTTCCTAGTCTCCATTATTCTGCATTTCTCTGATTTACTTTTGACCACAAAAATTACTATCATGTCAGACTTGAAATTACTTGCATTTTTAACTTCAATCAACTATCATATAAGTTAAATTTTCATGATTGATTTATTATGTAGTAAAGGTCTTTATTGGGTTACAATGGGTACTAAGCTTGAGCCAAAAAATTAAATAAACAAGATCTGATGGATGAATCAATTTGATGAAGCCTTAGGGATCATAAGTATGAGTATATATGATGGACTCAAATTTCATGTTCAAAATGACACATCTCCTCATGCAGCATGGGAAAAAAATAATAAACTTTTTGGTGAAAATAATGGCATCAAGATTATTCATCTGGAAACTAAACTATCTTCATTAGATCCTAGTGATTTTGAAATCATTATGGACTATTTGTCTAAATTCACACTTCTCAAGTCACAATTACTAGGCTATGGCCATACAAAGCCTATAAAATTTTTGATCATGACCATTATTTCCAAGTTAAAAGTCCCATTTCAGATATTTTTTCTCTACCATGGATAATTTTGGAGATAAGTTTGAAATTCCTACATTTGAAGCATTTTGTAAACATCTTTAAAAAGAGAAAGATTAACTCACCCTCATAGGATTCATATCCTATAGGCACTCCAAAACTTAGGCATTAGTGGCTAATCATACTATATGGATAAAGAAGATCAAGCCACCACTACCATCACAATTCCAAGGTCCCAAGTCTAAAAATTTGAGATATACATCTTCTTCATCTGCACCTTTTTGTAAGAATCCCACTATAAAACAATATACTTTTTATAATAAAGATGGTCATATTGAATATCAATGTTGCAATAAGATGTACCTTCTAGAAGCAGTGATGAAGAAGCACAAAATTCACATTCGTAAGCCATATTCTTCCTCATCTTCCAACAACAAAGGCAAAGGCAAAGGTGAAGCTCTTTCTAAAATTGTTTATGCCTTCACTACCACTCATTCCTCTAGGGATGCTTGGATATTAGACTCAAGATCTTCCCATTATATTCTAAAGTTAAAATATGCATTCACATCTCTTGTTGAGAGTCACACCTCTAAAATTTTAGTGGGTAATTCTACTCTTTTATCGGTCTTAGGATTTGGCACAGTTGACTTACAGGATTGAGAAGTGAAATATGTTTTATAGTATCTATTATTTTAATGAATATTCTCTCCATTTATCATATTTGTCATTCCCATGTAGGTCACATAGTGGAATTTTATCCACATAAGGTTATTATCAAATATATGCATAATCTTGCAGTGGTTATTACTTCTATAAAAGCAAATGATGTGTCTCACCTATATCAATTTGATACATTTCATGATTCCAAATCTCCTCGTGCACTTATTTCTGATGTTAATTCTTTGAGAAAACTATGGCACTAAAAATTTGGTCATCTCAATTTTAGGTAATTTTAGCAATTGATTACTCACAACATGGTCAAAGTCCTTCCCAAAGTCTCTTTCCAAGATGGTTTTTATCGAGGATGTGTTCTTGGAAAACATCATAGAGAAAAGCTTCTAAAAGAAAAGTCTTGGTGTGCCAAAGCTCCACTTCATTTGGTTCATAGTGACTTAATGTATTTCCCTAAGACATATTTTTTTAGAATTCATTGATGATTTCTCTCTCTAAACTTTGGTGTACTTATTGAAGTACAAAAGTGAAGTTTTTGATCCCTTTATTGAGTTCAACACATTTGTTGAGAAGCAATCTGGGTTCTAATTTAGCAACTTCAAATAGATAATGGAGATGAATATGTAAACCATGCCTTCATTAATTTTTATGTTCCTCATGGAATTTATTTTTAACATATAGTCCTTACACACCTTATTAAAATAGTGTTTCTAAGAGAAAAAATTGCACATTGAAAGAAATGGTAAATTGTATGATTCAAACCAAGAATCTAGCTCCATAGTTTTAGGCTGAATCCATCAATTGTAATAACTATATTTAGATCCACACTCATCATAAATTTATACATAATTTAACACTAGTCTATGCTTAGATCAAATATAATATTGATTTTTTTCACTTTCATTTGTTTGGTAGTCAAGCCTAGGCATTCATTCTTGATGAAAAATGTAAGGCCATACATAAGAAAAGCCAATCCTACATTTTTGTTGGTTATTATGAAGATGTTAAATCTTGTCATTTGTTTGACCCTCATACTCATGAAGTAATTTATATGATATTTTTTCAAGTATAGGAACACTCTTTAGCTTTTGAGCCCCCATATTTACCTATATATTCTCTAATAGTATCTACTTCACATTTCTATTCATATGAGACTGATGACTCTTCAAATGATCCAGTGGATGAAGGACCTCCAGTTCTTTTGGCTCCTCCTCCACCTCATATTTAACAAACACTTACATTATGGGTTCGAAATATGAGAATTAATTGGTACTTTAGCAGGTGATCCCAATGACACTCGTCAAACTAGAACTAAAAATTTTATTGTGGGTCTTGTTGCTCATGTTCATGATTTTGACAATCCTCAAACATTCCATGATGTCATTGGTAAACCTAAATGAGATGAATAAATGGAAGTTGAATATTATTCCTTGTTGAATAATGACTCTTGGGACTTAGTTCCTCTTCCCAAAGGAATAGAATTTCTTTGGTGCAAATGGGTATATCTTACCAAGTATATAGTAGATGGTTTAGTTGACAAGTATAAAGCATGCCTCATAGAAAAAAGGTTATCCCAAGTTAAGTAAGTTTAATATTTATAGACATTTACCCCCATTGAAAATATAAATTCCATTCACCTTGTTCTCTCACTCACGACTTCACAACACTGGAAAGTGCATCAAATGGATGTTAAGAGTGCTTTATTATATGGATATTTACAAAAATAAATCTACATGTACAAACCACCAAGGTATGCTCACTATTAATCCCTTGTATTCATATTTTGATGATCTCTCTATGGTCTCAAATAAGCTCCTCAATCTTGGTATCAGTGCATGGACAATTTTTTACTTGACAATGATTTATCTAGATGCCATTCAGACCCCATTATATACATAAAGAGAATAGATGGTAAAATCATTATACTTGTGCTTTATATTGATGACTTGATCACCATTGGGAGTTATTCCTCTTTGATTAAGGATTTTAATTCAACCCTCATGGAGTATTTCAAGATGTCTAACTTAGGCCTTATTTATTACTTCATTGGTCTTCAAGGTTCCCAATCTAAGACATGACCAACATTACTCAGCCTAATTATGTTTTATCTCTTTAAAATTATTAATTTCAAGCTATCCCCAACTCCCTTTTAATCTGGAGTCACTTTGACTACCTAGTGTTTTACACAATCTATTAATGCTACATTATATGGATAGTTAGTAAGAAACCTTATTTATTTGACTCATAGTTATCTGAACATCTCATTTACTATTGGAATTGTATCTCTCTTCATGTAGGATCCTCATGAGAGTCATTACCAAGCCACCAAATGCATACTTCACTACATTCATGACATAATTAATTATAGTATTGAGTATACTTTAGGGGACTTAGCTCAGTTAGTGGGTTAAACCAATTCAGATTGGGTAGATGATGTTGATGATCGTAAGTCTACTTTTAGATACATATTTCATCTTGGATCTACTCATGTCACTTGCTCAAGTAAGAATCAACATACTACTACTCTTTTTTATTGAGGTTAAGTATCATGGAGCTATTAGTATAAGCTAGAAGACTCTTTGGATATGTCAAATTTTATCTGAGTTTGAATTTACATCCAACCAACCCACTATAATTTGTTATGATAATCAGAATGATATCCATATTTCTCACAACCTAGTGGAACACCAACTCACTAAACATATTTAAATTCACATTCACTTCATTTTATAGCTCATTTAAGATCATGTGGTCAATTTTTAGTACTATTGCATAGATGACTAGGTTGTTGAGCTCTTCACCAAACCTCTATCCATAGCCAATTACGTGTCTCTTAGGGATATGTTAGGGATCAAGGAGGTTTTTACTGAGAGGGGATTATATAATTTCCTCCTTTAGCTTGATTGTACATGGGTATCTGATTAGGTCTTGTTATTGGGACACATTTTTAGATTTTTATTTTCTCCCCATGTTAATCTTAATGGGAGATGTTAGAGTAATAGCCTAGTGTTAAGCTTAACATGGGTCTTAACCAAGGGAATATTCACCATAGTTAATATAGCCCATGTGGGGTTTTATATTACACACCCACATGTCTAAATAAGATTCAACATGGTAGGTATGAATGTTAACATTTATATACATGGTAGGTAACTATTCATTTAATAATTAAACTAGTTTCACATTGCCAAATGAACTCTCCTCACTTTCCCTCAAATGCTATAAATAGAGGGAAAGGCTTGAGTATTGTAAGTAAGCAAGTAGGAAATAACTAGAACTCTATTTACGTATAGTTGATTTCTTTAATATTAGAATGTTATTTTTTGGTCGGGCTTGGGTTAATTTTATGTATCCCACATTCAATTTCTACACATCAAACTTACCCTCTAGACAAATTACTGTGAAAATACTTGAATACATAAATAAGATTTCAAGTATGTGTTCCAATACAACACCCTTTATTACCATAGTCTAGAAGGAACCCTAATTCATTTTGTAATTCAAGAAGAGGTTCTTACTCTCCTAGAACAAACACATGGGGGTAATTATGGTGGTCATTATAATGGACATGCTACATCCCAAAAATGCCTACATATGGATTACTTTTGGCCTCCTCTAGAAAAAAAATTTATTAATTTTGCTAAAAAGTGTAATCCTTGTCAACTCCATCATGATTTAATCCACTCACCACTAGCTAAGCTCTAAACAATGGAGTCTCTTTGTCCCTTATCTATGTAGGGATTATACCTTATGGAAAATTACCTTGATCACAAGATAGCCATATATTTATCAATATCCTTACTGGATATTTTATTAAATGGGTAGAAACCATGACTCTTGTTAATGTCATAGGAACCACTATTTTAAAATTTATCCTTAACAAAATCATTTTTCATTTTAGATTTCCCCATACCATCCTCTCTGACAATAGTGCTGATTTCAAAAATAAAAACATTATTGATGCAGGTTTTATATAATCCACAGCATAACAAAGTATCCTCTAACATTTTAGGATCTCAATGAAGGTAAACTCCACACTAGGGCATAAGTTATAGATATGTTGTATTTCAAAACCTATTGATGGAATAGTTTTTAGGGCATGCAAGTTTTTTACAAGGTTTTTTGGACAGAGGTGTGGTCCCTAAAAGGCATTGAATCTCTATGTGAGTTGGATGGGCAGTTGGTTGCTAATCTAAAGTGGTTGGATCTCAAACCAAACTCAAAAAATGATGGAAGGGTAAGGTAGAAAAGAATATCTATGGGTTTTAGAAACTACTTTTCTAGTTGGTTTCTAAATAGACATGTGCTCTCAGAACATATGCCTATTGTTAGCAGTTATTACACACACACAATCAGACATGACTAATAAATCTAAAGAGATAATGATGTAGGAAAATTCAAAATCCTTAGATAAATGTTACTCCTTTTAGGGTAGTTGTTACACACTCTTACTCAAGTGATTATGGCTGGGGCTAATGAAGTATTTGAAGTAGATTTGGCACACACAAAAAAATACATCAAAGAAAGCACTAGTACACATTCAAAATTGTGAATCAAATAATTTGACTATCTTAACCAATATATTTTACCAGTCTTTCAAAAATTGTTACACATTTAAAAATTAGTACATCAATCAATATAATCAATAATCCATTCACAACAATTATACACTAAAGATTATTGAAACATACAATCAAATAAAGTAATAACTAATTACATATAAATTAGAAATAAAATATATAAACACATTCACTGATGATCAAAATTGATGTTGCTCCTATATTTAAAATTCTCTAACAAAAATCCAATTTGGATTAAAATTGTTTATATAGATTTGGGAGAAGGGGTCACCTCATCCTCCAAGTCTAAAACTATATAGGAGTCCACTTACAATTATCAATTAGCCTTTGAAAGAGTTATGCAACATGTGCATGTGTATAAAGACAAAGGTTATTTTATAATTTTAGCTTGAACTATATGCAAACTACAAATATATGCACCATTTTCCCAAAAATATACATGCCACCTTTTATGGGTTGTGAGAACAACTTGTTCATATTTTAGATTAACTACCTTCAAATAGAACTCAGACATACATCACATTACCAATGATTTTTAGAACTAGGGACACTATTGTTAGTTGTGACTAACTTATCTGAACTATGCATTTCATGTTTACCTATTTTAACTACTACCTTTGTTTGATTTTCACTTCTATATTTTATAACCATGCATGTTTATATTATTGATTGAGTCTAAGATCTTTGAAAATTCTACTATTAACTAGCACCATCAATCTACTTGTTCCTAAGTTAATGTTGACCATTGATCTGCTTGGGCCCATTAACATTTGAATCCAAATAGATAATTTATGAGCTTAAATTTGATGTTCATGTGACTGTCAATGATGTCCTCATGATCATTAATGAATGTCCATGTGACCATTAGAATTTAATCCCTTAATGTTTTATTGTCGATCTTAATTTTGACATTCACATGAATGTCAAATATGTCCACCCAACTATCAAATCGGCTTAACTCCCTATGAGATCAACATTTGTCATTTCCCAGTTCATTCTTCTTTGGTAGTTGTAAATGAAAATAAGATTTTGAATATATATATATATATATAGACTAGGGTCTCAAAAAAGAACTTAGGACATAATTTAAATCCCAAAGTTTTATACGTATTGATAAATATGAATAAATCCTAAGTCTCAGCTAATGTTAAAAAAAGTGCTCATGTGTGTGCCACTTGGTAGCTACTTGTGGCTTCTCTGAGATCTTGACTGTTGACACTGCTTCTTCCTACGGGTAATTGGATCTCTATACTAGGCTCTTATGATGGTGACACTTGTCACCCTCTCAAGGCTCAACAGGTCTTTTGAGTTTTTAACCCTATTACTCTCACTTTGTTGCATCAACTAGGCCTGAGTTAACATAATTCATTAGATCTACAGGTATAGAATAAAGGACATAAGTTAATATAAAGCACCTTGCATAAGGATTCTATCCTAAGGTCTTAGTTGTATTGATAAAATATAATTAAGGCCTAGGCTTAGAATACATAAAAGATTCCCTACATTAATTTAAATGACCTAACATAGAAAAATATGATTGGAACCTTGGCTAAAATCTTAAATTAAGCTCAAAACATAATAAAATGCTCTCTAAGTAGGGGTGCTACTTGGCAATTCCACAAGATTTTTGGTCTATTGATCTTGGCAGTAGGGTATTGTTTCAGCCATTTTGTTCAGGGGAATTATTTTGGGATTTTTGTTGGGGGTTGGTATTTACAATAAACCCACAATAAAATCTTGAAGACCTAATTTTTATTAGACAAAATGTCTAAAACACAACTTTTGAAGCATGTACATTTTCATCAGATAAAATGTCTGAGATAGAAAGCTCACAGTTTATTTTTGTCAAATAAAATATCTAAGACATAACTTCTAAAGGAATTGGTCTGAGGCAAAAGGCAAAAAATAATTAGTCCAAGACAAAAGTCCCAAAGGATAGGATCGTAGGGAAAAGTACCCTTGAAAAAAAGTCTAAAGGGTCTACTTCATCAAACAAAATATCTGAAACAAATATGTCGAAGACCCAATTATGTCAAATAAAATGTCTAAAATAATTATGTCAAGGCAAAAAATCCCAAAACAAAAAGTCTGATAGAATGAGTCTAAAATAAATAAGTTTAAAATGAAAAATTGCATAATTCCCAAAAGAAATATTAGACAAAATACCTGATAGAATACGTCTAAAAAAATTATAAAGGTAATCTATGAAAACATAGCACCAATGCCATCTTACCAAAGTATGAAAGGCCAATAGTCAATATTTCCCTAGAATTTTACAAAAACATATAGAAGAGGGGCTCAAAGTCAAGAATATAACCCAAAAAAGGTGGGCCCCCATTTCTTATGAAAAGAAAGGGGATGTTGGGTACAAAAAATGGTGACTTACAAGGGAATACCCCTAAGTATTCAAGAACCTAAAACTCTAGTTTACAATCTTAAATCAATCATGAAGTGTGTAATAGAAGAATAATTAAATCAAAAACATGGAAGAAACTCCTACTTTCCTTAACACAACATACATGCCTTCTAATTTCTTGGATCTATGTGTGTCAAAATGTGTAATTCATTTGTCCCTTGTTGTGGTGAGATTTTCAAAGGCTTAATGAAATTGCAGGTTTTGTTCTAGTGTCTATTAAAGCTAAAAAATAAGGGAAGCTCAATCATTGCTCTGATGCCATTTAGGCATTCATAACCCCAATAGAGATACCTTGGGATCCTTCTCTTCTCATTCCATTATTTTATTTTGATCATGATGCATGGTACATTGACCTTATTTCATCATGCAAGCCTTTTGATTTTCTTTAGATTTTATTTTGCACTCTTGAACTCATTAGTTCTTTCTATTTTTGTTTTTTCTTTTATTCTTGAATGAAAAAGAGAAAATTTAAAACCCCAATGAGCTGGTATAACTATAAAACAAATCATTACTAGAATGGCCCTGTCAGCCACATCTATACCCAGAATTGTCATTTCCAACAAGTATTTAATGTGATAAGTGCATTTGATCCATTAAAACAAGAAAACTTTCTAAATTTATATGAAGTACTTTGAGAAAAAATTCCATATGCCTGGTAAAAGTATTCAATTGTGACACCATCCATAATAATCCATGATTACCTACCTTTATCCTGAAGACTCAAGACACAAAAATATACGTAATTTTGTGAACTAGTCCCAAATTGCCTATTTTCTTTTTATTTTTCCCCCTTTTTACAAGTGCTAAGCTCAGTTGGTTTGGATTTTAACTTAGTTATAGTTAGATCAAACACAATTTAGATTGTTAGAGAAATTAAAAAAATAACTATTCTAAGAAAGAAAGAAACCTAAACTAAGCAAGCATGAATCTAATCTAAGAAAGAAAAATACTAAAAGTAAGAAAGATTAATCTAGAAATCAAGAAAATAATCTAAAAAATAGAAAATATAATCTAATCCTATAGCTAAATTCATCTGATTTGTTAGTTTGGGTTTCCTTTATATGGTATAACCATGAATTAGTGCTTTAAAAATTGCCTGTTGACTGGATAGGTAAGTTTGTTGCCTTGCAGGTCCTTTAGATGAAATACATTATTGCCCATGATCTCTAAAATTTGATATGTTCTAATCCATAATGGAGACAACTTTTCATGTTATCCTTTCTTCTCATGGGCTTTATAACAAAGTAGGACTAGATATAAAATCATGAATGCTTTGACCTTTACTCTTTTATCAAACCACCTCTTGACTACATCCTGGTGTTTGTTGAATGTCTATAAGGCTTCATTCCTTGAATCTTCTATTTTTATTATGTCCAAAAATCTTGATTCTAATTTATCACTCAGTTCCATGTAGCCCTACATAAACTGATAAGTGGGTAGCTTCAACATGATAAGGAATATTAGCATGCATCCATACACTAGCAGATAAGGTGAAGCTTTAAAGGCTTGCTTGTGTCTAGTCTAGTCTATGCAAAGAGTAGACTTAAATAAATTGTGCTAGTCCTTAGGATTTTTTTTGGATAATTTCTTAATTTCATTGATCATGTTCTTATTCATCAATTTTTCTAGTCTATTTCTATGAGGGTAATAGTTAGATGCTGACCTAATAATAATTTAGTTATCATGTGCCCACTTAGTAAATTTTGTTGATATAAAAGTTGGTCCATTGTCACAAACCAAAGAAATGGGTGTGCTAAATCTAGTTATTATGTGTTCCTCTAAGAATTGAATCACATCTTATGCTCTATAGTTCTTTATGGATATGGCTTCAGTCTATCTAGTGCAATAGTTTGTGGTAGTAAGCATGAATTTATGCCCTGCTAAGTAATTTAGGTTGATGACACCCATGAAGTCTAAACCCCATTGGTCAAATTGCCTTCCTTCAACAACTAGTTGTAAAGGCATTATTGCATGTAATTCTCTCTTGACTAGAGCTTGGCATTCATGGCATGTTCTAACATGAGTATGAACATCTTTGAAAAAATTTGGCCAATAGTAGCCCATTCTTAAGATCTTATGGGCTATGTTATTTTCATAAGGATGACCACTGCCTATCTTCTAATGCAAGTTATATAATATTTATTTAGCTTCATCTATGTATACACACCTGAGATACATACCTTCATAATTTATTCTATAAAAGACTTCCTTCTTGATCATGTAGTGAGTAGATTTTAGCCTCAAAGCTCTCCCTCTCTCTATTGAGCTCAAAGGAACAAGTTCTTATAAGTAAATATTGTATCATATCAGTATGCCATTCTCCTTTAGATACTTGAGCTTCACATACCTCTTAAATGGTGATATGTAGATCTGGCTCAGTCATAAGCCAAACAATGCCTTGACCTCAAATGATCTTTGTTAACTTTATCTCTATGTCAAATTCTTTTAGTTTGGCCATCTATTTTCCTCAACATTATCCTAGCTTGTTCTATTATATGGTGAGCTTAACCATAAGATCAGGTACAATGGCAATAGTTTTATTCCTTAAGATGTAATGCCAAGACTTCTTTACTACCTTGATAAGGGTAAAAATCTATTTGTTGATCATAGAATATCTAAGCTTTGTATCCTTTAGATTTGTGCTCATAAATGCAATCAGATGCTTGATCTCTTCGTTCTTTTTCATGGTGATAGTAGCAATCATATGCTCTAAAAAAAATGAATATAGGTAGAAATATTTCATAAAGACTGATTAATAGTCGACCCTATGATATTACATCTTTAATGTCCTGAAAGGAATTTCAAGCTTTAGCTATCCATTCTATTTTACCATCCTACTTAAGCATGGCATTCAAGGGTATAATGATTTATGCAAATCTTGAGATGAATTTCCTTATGAAGTTAATCTTTTCAAAGAATGATTTGAGCTCTTTCTTGTTATTTGGTGGTGTAATCCTTGAAATTCCTTGAATTTTATCTGGATCAAAGGCGATCCCATCCTTGGTGATGATGTGCCCCAAGAGATTGCCTTCAGTGACTCCAAATATACTTTTCTTTAGGTTTAGATAAATACCAAACCTTATACATCACTTGAATATGGAGTGTAAATGGCTTGTGTGATCCTTTCTATTTTTTAAAAATATTGTAAGATCATCCATGTAGATGATTATGCATTTTCCTATCGGTCATTTGAATGCATGATCCATGGTGCATTGAAAGGTTACTCCTACATTTATTAGGCTAAATGACATCCTTTTATATGTATAATTTCCCCATTTATTGGTAAACGATGTCTTCATTATATCCTTAGATTGCACCAGTACCTGATTATAGCCTAAAAATCCATCCAAGAAGGACATCATTTTAGAACCACTTACCATTTGCATCACCTCATCTAAAGAAAGTAGGGGATAATTTTCCCTTTCAAAAGCCTTATTCAGATTCCTAAAATCCACACATAGTCTTATCTCACCATAATTCTTTATTTTTTATACTAAATTGGCCACCTCGGTAAATTTCTTATGAGAAAGATGCTTTTTGTACTCAATATTTTTAAAACTTCTCTCTAGATAAGAGGCTCTAGGATAAGATTGACTAGTCTCTACCTTTGTCTAAATTGACTATGATTTGGCTTCAATGGAATCATATGAGTAATGAATTATAGGTCATACAATTTCATTTATTTATAAGTCTAGGTAATAACATCCCTATATTGAGTGATTAGATCCTTCACTCATTATATCTCTTCTAAGGTGCAATTGAGACTAATATTAACATAGCATGGGTTGTTATCATCTCCTATATTTTCTCTTTTGAAATTTGATTCATTGATTTTGGGTTGCCTGAGTTGATTAGCTTGGGGGTCTATATCAAATGACCTCTCCAAAGAGACCAACCTAGTTAAGATGTGGTTTTATTTCAGTTGGAGAATACCTTCCCTGTCTGATTCCTCTTGACAAAGGTGATAAAATTATTTCATCTATGATTTGGGACTCAAATTCCTTTGAATTTATTAGAAACTAAATTATTTGTTGGTCATCATCAAAGACCTAAAAAATTTCTACATTCTCAAGAATAGAGGGACAAGGCATTAATTCAATGGAGAACCTCTTTACCTTAGATTCTTGGAGGGGTTTTAGATCAGCAATAACAACTAGCAAATCAAGAGATTGATTATGCTCTCTAAGAAGGGATATTATGTTAAAAGCTTTGAAGCTTTTGATTAGGTCCCATGATTTATGCTTTTATCTTCTAAAATAAGACAACTTGCATTAGTATTTGTTTTTGACTTGGTTAACCACTAGCTTTGAGTCACCAAATACTAGTATTTGCTTTACATTATTCTTAAGTGCAAATTTTAATCAAAGAATTAAATCATCATATTCAGCTCTATTTTTCATGCATGGAAATTACAATTTGTATGATACCAAGAAATTTTTACCTTGTGGATCAATTAGCTTGATTCCCACACCTGATCCTTGCTTGGATCTAACACCATCAAAGTGTAAAGTCCACAGTTGATTTGAACCTTCAAGTTTTGGCTTCTGTACTTGATTATGCATAGTAAAAGTATAAATACCAAGGCTAAGAAATTCATACTTTACCTCTTCATTCTTAACATTATAGTCTATAATGGGATACTTAATTATTAGTTCTCTATCAATTTTGATTTGATTTGTACTTACCCTCAATGGAAACCATATATGAGAGAAGTCTATAGAGAGATATCCATTGAGTGTTTTGGATCAATCCCTACTCAAAAATAGTTTATAGCCTTCTAGCATATCTACCACAAGAATATCATAGTTCATCTGGACTCATGGTTCAAATACTAATTGAATGCATACATTGGTCAATTCTCTAACTACTGGTATTACTATTTTATCTAATTATGAAACCATTCTCTTTGAGGGGCTTGGAGTGAGAGTAAGCTTTTGACATATGGATATGGGAATGATAGTTTTAGATGCTCTAAAATAAACTAAACAATTATGAATATTCTTACTACATACCTTGATAGTCAATAGTAAGGGAATAACTTCTAGCTTACTCTTGTAAATGATGTTGTAATCAACAACTTTCACTTTGTTCGTAGATACTTTTGTTATTTCCATAGGATATTTTCTAGTAATAAACTTCCATAGCATCTCCTTTTGTTCAGGGATCTAAGCTAACTCATGAATAATTATGCTCACCTTGATCTTCTTCATATCTTTCACAATATTGTATTCTCCTTTATTTGGTTCTTCCTTATTTTATGGTTGATCATTCCCCTTTAGAGGGGGTGGATTATTGTGTGCTTTAGGATTAGGAGGAATCACCATGGTATTTGGAAGAGTCGATCTTGTAAGTGGATGATTATTTCTTAGATTTTATGCACCTCTCTAGAATTACTACAAAGCATAAAATTTATCCATGTTATGTCTCGGTTCATTATCATCTTCACCTGGGAAGGGCAACTCATGATTTTCAAAGAACATGGTAGTGATAGAATATCTAGGATCCAGATGATGCTCAGACAGATTATTCATCTAATCTTGTCTAACTACCTCTCTTTGAAAGATTTTAAATGTTGTGCAAAATTCAATACAATTAAGCTCACCATGCTTAGAATTATTATGAATTTTTCACCAATTGGGAAGAGTCATTTCTACTATGTTGATCGCTAAGAGCTTGTTAGGTTGCTCCATATTGTTCATGGGCCTGTTGAATGGTCAGTTGTATCTCTGAAATCTAGTGTTCTGATTACCATTTGGGCCATTGTCTTTACCCATCCTCCTTTGCATATGGTCATTTGTATCTCTGAAATCTATTTTTTTTATTACCATTTGTGCCATTGGCTTTTCCCATCCTCCTTGCATATTCAATAAATCATTGCTCAACTTTTGAACCATCTTCTGAATAGAATCAATTTCTACCTTTATAGACTTAGTGCCTTGTAGAAAAGTAGCAGGAGATATAGTATATTATTGGTTCTATTGGTATATATTACTTTTCATGTGATTGTTCAAAAATCCATAGTTTGACTATGTTGTTTACATCATGGGAGGTAGTGTATATCGCTAGTTTTGATTGAATGTCAAGACATTCTACCTTATATTTGGAATTGGATTCAACATGGGAAAGTCATTATTGACATTAGGTGATCTAAGCATCTAAGGATTAAGTTTCTTATCTATATTTATGGCCTCTTCATATGTTAATGCCAAATTGTTGATAGCAACTACTCTTCTTAGAAACATAATAGCGATTGGGTCCAGGTCATTCTTGTACATTTACAACATTAATGGCTTATCTGGTTTATATCTTGGGATCAACTAGTTATACTTATTTTGGAACCTTGTGTTGAAAGCATGGATGGGCTCATTAGGTTATCTCCTCATGCTAGTGAAGTGATGGTATATCAAACCAGAATTGGTGACCTATCCAAACTATACAAGAAAAGCTACTTGATATTCATCCTAACAAGTGATGGAATTTTCCATTAGATTTAAATAATAGTCATAACTAATATTCATTAAAGTAAAAGGGAATAATTTGCATGCAACATCTTCATGGAAAAAAATAATTAGCCTTAATGTAGCTTTAAAATATCTAATATGTTCCTTTGTTGTACTTGTTCCTAAAGGAGCAAAGGATGGTAGGCACTTTTTGGGATTTTGAGGCAAATCATGCACATCCCTTAGGATGGAAATAGTGGATCTAACCAACCAAGGTGGTTGAACCATTGGATGATTAATAGGTAAATTATTTCTTATTAGAGAAGGAGTTTTAGGAGGTGGATTATTCTAAACTAGGGCTATTGGCACAGTTATCGGTCTCCTTTGATATGCCAAGGGCGAGACTAGCAAACCAACTTAAGAATTAGATCTAGTCACTCTCCTGCGTGACTTTAGTGAAACTCTATGAAAAGAATAACTATTATTATTGGAGGTGTTGACCCTCCTTATATCACCATTAAAATTGTTGATGTGAGTTTTATGCATAACATAGTGTAACAAGGTAGCCTCTAATGTTTCAAGATCTTAATAGAGGTAAACTCCACTCCAGGGAATGAGTTGCAAGTATGTGATCATTGAAAACCTATTAATGGAATGGATGGTAGGGCATGTAGCTTATTGACAAGGTTTTTTTGATGGAGGTGTGGTCCCTAAAAATTAATGAAGCTATACATGAGTTTGATGGGTGGCTGGTTGCTAATCTAAAGTGGGTACATCTCAAAATAAACTCAAAAAATGAGGGAAGGGTAAGGAAAAAAAGAAATATCTATGGTTTTTAAGAACTACTTCCTTGATTAGTTTCCAAATATACCTATGTTCTCATAACCTATGCCTATTATTAGCTAGTATTGTACACACACAATAAAACATGGTTAAGAAGTCTATGGAGATAATTGTTGAGATTTTTTGTCTAGAAAATCTCATTACATCAATAACCCTAAGGGACACCCCATTTTTTATCTATAAAGAACCTTTAATTATTTAAAATAAAGCTTTCCCTTACCTCATGAAATCCAATACTTTAAATTTGATTTGCACTAGTGTAAATTGCTTCACAAGTTTCAATTCCCATAGGTACCAAACCCTAAAACCCACAAAATTCAAAACTCACCTTACACTTTACACATCAAAAATGTAAAATGCATGGTAGGCTTAAAATATTACCATGAATCTATCCATTAGAATCTAGAACTTGGTATGCACATTGCATGTTTTCACAATCTGCAAAGTGCATGGTGGGCTCTAGATCTTACTGACCACTAAAACCTCCCTGCATAAGGTGGACCTATTCCAAGCATGTCTAACTTTAATTGTCCCACCTTATCCTTTTATAACAAGAGGTAAATATTGGAGTGCACATTTCCCATTTCCATAACGTGTAAAGTACATACTGGACTCCACTCCCCACTAAGTCATTAAACCATCCATGGAGATTGGACCTGCTTGAAGTAGGTCCGACCTCTACCAAGCCAAAATCAAGCCCTTCTATGGGAATCAAAAATCAAAGTGCACATTGCATGTTTTCATAATGTGGAAAGTGCATGATGAACCCCACCTCCCATCAACCATTTCAAGCCATGAAGAGTGAACCTCCCTTAATCGGGTCCAACCTCTACCACCTACCACCATTACTTACATTAATTAAAAGGTTTTCTTATATAAGCTAAGTATTATATGTAGTATTATCATTGTTTTAAAATTACTAAGTGTATTTTGGAGCTCTGATCACATACACCCTTATCATTGAACCTTGAGCCTTGTGCATATAAATAGTACTTCAAGCCATGACTATAAAACATCAAGTTATATCACCTATACCTATAACATGATAATTTTTATGTCATTTTTTATTTAAGTTTCCATTTATTTAAATCTTTTGAGTTCTCAATGTTTTTCTTTTCATTTTGGGGTTTCCTTGAAGGGTCTAATTTAGGGTTTTTCTTTTCCAATTAAGAAGAGGATCATTTTGCATGTCTAGAGTCTAGGGAATCTAGGTTAATCTAAGGGAAACTAGATATTTGGAAAGCTTCACCTTGAGGGTGTTTTCCTCCAAAATTTTCATTTTCCCTCTATATTTTTTCCAATCAAAATCTCAAATTTTGCATGGCCAAACTAAATATTCCTAAGCATATACTTCCCATTCAAAAACCCAAAGAATATTCCCTTAAATATTCCTTCCCCCCAACATCCCTATAGACATTAGATGTGTTCCAAGTACCCTTGACCTCCATATATATTCTATTACACCATGGATAGTGGATGTGCCTCAAGCACCTCCCACATCTTCTAGGAACCCAACATCCTTATAAAACCATAGAGAGTGGACCTATCTAAAAAACATCCCACCTCCACTAGATATTCTTAATACATAAGCACTACAAACATTAGACAAGCTTAGAACACCTCCAAGTTCCATTGAAAGGAACAAGTGCTCCATACACCTATAGTTTCTACCAACTTCTATAGTTGGTTACTCAAAGGATTTTCCCATAATCCCCATGCCTCTCAAAGAGATGAAGTTCAAATATAAGGGTCCTAAAGCATCTTCTTTTCTGGAATCCAACCTCACAAAAATTAGTGACACAAATTTAGGTAATATTGACCTAGGAGGCTTTTGGGCTAGAATAGGGTCAGAATTCAAAATGACTAGATATAGAGTATTTATGACTCTAGAATTCCATAAGTTGTAGCTTTTCCCCTAACTATTTAAAGTCCTAAATTGATACCAATGATGGCCCAACACTATGACCCTAATAGGAGGCAAGTGTATAATGATACGGGAGAAAATATTTTAGATCTTGACTTTGACTACATCAACTCAATGTTTGCCATTCTTGAGTACAAATTTATCTAGATATAACTCCCAAAACATCTACACAGTTCTATAAGGAGAAAAAATATGGATGCCAAAAGATGATCAATAAACAATGGCTCAAGACCCCTAATCACTCCTCCACCAGATTGCCCAAGGCAATGTATGGATCTAATTTTATAGAGGATGTAGGATATGTTATAACATTATTGCATAGAGTCAATGGTAGTCCATATGCCTAGTGATACAAATAGTGGATGTACTAGTATATCTAGACCATTCAAGAAAATAAGTAATATATACATTGGGCATAATCAATCAGTGATTCTCTCCATCAGCACTTGTTGGAGGTTCAAACCTCAAACAAATTTTACATGACCTCATATATTATTTATATTTTGGCTAAGGGGAGATTATTCCCAATTCTCAATGTTATTCTTGATGAAATAACAAGAGTATATAACTACTACCCTAACCTCACCCTTCAAGATAGTAAGCAATAGTTCAGAAGAGTTAAAGATGCTTTCATCTATAGCATCATCACCATGTTCAATTAGTAACTTAAGAGGGAGAGGTTCTCAAGGGAGGAAAAAGAGGAAATCACCAAATGGGATCATTATTTATATAATTCCCCACATATTCTACATTAGGATAGTAGGCTTTAGTACCTATCCCTTCACCCTCCCCCAGTATATAAGTGATAAATGGGCATTGTTAGAGTTGTTGTGGAAGTTAACATAAACCCATAAGCTCCTCTTAGATAGACACAAGACAAGGATTCATTTCCCTATTTATATTGGCCATTATACATACCAAACTCTTTTTAAGGCTAAAGGTACAGAGGTAGAGATGAGCCAAGTAACATTGAGGACCCTAGAGTCTAGGCCATATTTTGGCCCATATGGAAAAATAACTCATGCATGAAAGTTTACATCAAATGAGCATGTGTCATACTATGAAGATTATTTAGAGGATTTTGATGATGAAGAGATGGTTAGAATTAGGGACTACTCAAGAATGTCCCTATAGCAAGTAAATAAATATGATTTGGAACCAATCCTAAATGATTTGGAAGATGATGTTTCTAGAATGGATCCATTATACCTCACCCAAATCATTATGAAACCCATACCACCAATTAGGTTATTAGTTCTTGAGTCATTTTATCTATTTGATAGAACATCCCATGTCATCAATGGGATAATTAATTGGCTAAGGAGTAAAGGAGTGTAGATTACAAGAGAGACCATAGGAGTTAAATAAAAACTCTTGAAATTAAAAGTAGAGGGTATAACACTAATAACAAAGGGCCATGGTGATTCATCAGTGGGACCTAAGCATAAAAAGAAGAGGAAAAAAAGACTAAGGCTAGAAAATGAGAGTCAAGTAAATAAGGAGAAGCTTCACATTAATCAATATATCTTTAAATAGAAGAGACAACAATAGTAGCACAAGGATCTACTAATTTAGATCTTATAACACTGGGTCCTATTTCCATTGTTCCCCCTTCCTCTACTCCTATAGTATAATAAGCTTCAACACTTCCACTGATAGCCTCTACTCCTTAAGCACCTAAGGTTTTTATTGCACCACAAGTTTCATCTCCTCCTCCACTAATCCCCACTTTATCCACCATTCCACCTACCTTAATAAGCCAAGCACAAATAGTACAAACAAGTCTAGGGATCACTAAAGGTTCCCATAAAGTGGGAGTCCAAGTTTCTACTTCACTTCCCCTTCCTCCCACTTCTCCTTCCCCATTTGATCTACTCCCACTTTCTATCCCATTCACAATTCCTTCCATTTTATCACCATTAATCCCCAACAACACTCAATAGTATATTGCCTCAGAGTCAATCATCTTGACTACCATCTTGTAGGCCTTTTAAACCTCTAGAGTGAGTAATGTTCCCTCTTTATCTAAACCCACCATTTTTACTTCACTAACCTTGAGTGGCCCCACACACCTAATTAACACATTTAGTTCCTTAGCTTCCACCCTTCCACTAGTTCCTAAATTCATGACCCCCACTTCCATTGCTCCCACTTCTCCCATTTTCATTACTTCATTCCTACCTTAAATTGAGCTTAAATTAATTTAAACTCTTGGTGCAACAATGGATTTATAAAATAATGGTGAGAAGAAGCCTCCATAGACACCTCCTGAGTTGTCAATAGTGTCATCTTCCCAAGAGTCCTCCTTGGTCACAGTGTTAGTTATTGTAGCTACATCAGTTACATATTCTTTGGTGACTATGCTAGATACATTAAAGGATACCCCTAGTTGGTTATCCCAATCAGTAGGCAAAAAGAGGAAAATCATGATTGATCCTAGCACTTTGGACTTTGATATGACCAAAGTCAAGAAGAAATCAAAACCTACTCCTAGGACCCTTTTAAGGACATTCACTAATGACAAGGTTAAAATATATGTGGAGATTATAGTTCCCCCACTGAAAAAATTAGAGGAAGATCTTGTGGTGGTAGATTATCAAGTCTCTCATATATACCTTGGTAGATAGATAAGAGAAGGGATCAAGCATGAGGTGTAATTGGGAATCAATTCTCTCTTTCAAAAAATTGACCATGACAAAACTACCAAGGATGAACTTAAAAGGAAAGTTGATCAACTAACCAAAGCCCTTAACCAATTCATAAATCCAATTGAAACATCACAATAACCATAGGTGGTGTAGCGAATCAATCTGGATCAAGCTATAATTGATTTGATATAAGAGATTGCTCACATGGGAAGGGCTATGAAATAATGGTCTAAAGAATTAGTTTCAAGGGGAAACAGGGCCCTCACAATAATGATGGAACATTACAACATCATCATGTAAAGAAAGGAAATTTTAAAGTCACAAATTAGTAGCTATGAAGAAGAGGTACAAACTTTGAACATGTATTATCCCAAGTTGATAGTCATAAATTCAATTGATATGAATACCCTCATTTCTAAGAATATATTGAATAACGTTGTTGAGCATGAGGAATTACATAGGGTTGCCCAATTTTGGATAAATATATTGATTGAGTCATCTGAGCGAGCCAAGGAGCCTCAAGATAAAGCTATTGATGTGCTATATGAGATTGATGGCATGATGAACTTAATGTCATGCTGACCAATGGATGATGATGATAATGTCTTATAGGTAGAACAAGTCCAAGATCAATCTAAGGCAATAGTTGAAAAGGAGTCAAAAAAATACATAATCTTTTCCTTAAGTTCAATTCACAAGTTTATCAAATATGAAAATGCAATTGATCAAATGAGAATATAAATGTAAGGTATAAGGACTTTTCAAAGATAGTTATTTGATGTACAAGTAGACTGCATAACTTCTAACATTTATTCTTCTAAGCTAGATGAAGAGAGAATATAATAAATATTCAAGGCCTTTGATGTATACTCAGAGAAGCTATGAATATAAAATGATAAGAAAGCTAAAGTTAGTCTGAAGACTGACTAATTTTTCCTCTCCTTCAGATATTTACAAATTTTGCTATCATTTTTATTTTTATTTTGAAGACATTATAATTTTTAATTTGTATTTTTTATAAATCTTTTGGAGAAAGATAAGACATGTATTTTTCACTTTATAATTTTTTTAATGTGGAAGTTGAAAATTGCACTTTCTATTTTAATTAATGTGAAATGAAAAAGTGCAAAGTCATAAAACACAAATTACACGGTCCTTTTGGTAAAAGTGATAAAGTCCTGAATGTTGAAAAAGTATCAATTTAATTTTGCATGCTAGGGTTTACATGTAAAAGAGATTTTAAAATATATTTTCAATATTATCTTTTATTTTTTAAAGACCAAGTTCTTTTGGGTGTCACTTCCTACATGAGGAGTTATTTTTAGCCATCATCCAAGGAGCCTTGCATGAAGATCTCCAACTACACCAAGATCGCCTCTAGATTTATGCCCAAATCATGTAATAACACAAGCACTCCCATGATTCCAAAGCACCATAAAGAGAGGAACTTACCCTTTTTGCATGAGGCATTCCAGTTTTCATGATTTATTTTGATGGGTGTTAAGTTTTGATAAACTACATGTCTTTAAAGACATATTTTCTAAAAATATGGGAGTCCCCATGGCCCAATGTATCTTTTTTATGTTAGTGATATATTTTTTGAATTTTAAATGTATTTTCTATAATTTTTAGCCTTTAGAGAGAAATAAAGTTAAATTTTTGCCTTTCTTGTCTTTAGAATCAATGTATTATGTAGGTTATCTGTTTCTTTGTGGAAGTTTTATCTTTTATTTTAGTCTCAATTGAATTCATTTGTGGTATTTTATCCTCTTGATAGTATTATTTTAAATAAATATCTTTTTCCCTTTATTGAGGAATAGAACAAATATTTGATTTCTAAATTTGCATGAGTCTGTGCTTAAAATAAACTCAATCTATTTTCTACCTTATTGTGCTTTCCAAGCAAGAATCTAAATCCACTATATAAATTTGGTGCAATCACCATAATTTAGTTTTCTTGTAATTTCAATTTCTTTAAAACCCTTTTCCCATCAAATCCTTAGTTTAGGATATGAGAGTACTAAAGAGAAAAATTCCTAAAGGTTGATATTTCATCACTTTGCATCAGATTTTAGTGAAAGGAAGCCAGCCTTCTCTAGAGATTAACCTCAAAATTACCAAGGTCCCATGGCTTTGGAGGTTTTTCCATTATTTCATTAGGCACTTACATAACAATCTATAGAATCAAGATAGGTGTAATCCAATGTGATAATACTTTTTGGCATGCCTGATGGGACCTAAAAATTACACAAAAATTGGTGTTATTCTCATCAACCATTATTTGAGTTTTGTGAAAATATCAAAGTAACTAGTGACTCTATTGGATTATGGATTCATGAGCTCAAGGTGATGTATTCCAAGCAAACAAATAAGATAATTTACCAAAGGTAAGAGGCCTAACTTTTTAGAATTGTCATTTCCATCAAAAAAGAGAACAAAAGTAGTAAACCCTTAGTCTAAAGTATATTTTTATTCCCATCCCCTTTGCTCACTCTGATCAGCTCTATATCTCTTACAATGGCTAGAAATTAGAATTTCATAGATTAGAAATATAGGTAATCCACTCATTTTGGCCTAACATGATGATATATCAATCTCAGCCTTAAAAAATCTACCATATTTTACTGGTGAAACTTATACCACTACTTCAAAACATATACAAGATATTACTGACCTCTCCTCAATCCATAACATGGTCAAAGATAATGTTATAATTAGGCTCCTAGTCTCCTTTTTTAAGGGGAAATATTTAAAATGGTACAAAGGTCTCCCTCCCACCTCAATCTAAGTTTAGGATGAGTTAGGTGGTATAATGTGCTCCCACTTTGAGGATAAGTATGACCACCTTTCCTTGGTCGAGCAGTTGACTGCTATTCAATGAGCCCCTTATAAACAAATGATTGACTTCAATTACTACTTCCAAAAGACTTGGAACATAATTCCAATCTTGGTTAAACCCATTACAAATAATGCCTTCTTGTATTACCTAAAATCCCTTAATAGTGATATAGTTAAGATGATTTCGTTAATGGGTGGTACCACACTTCCTATAACTTATGATATTGTAATAAGGGCCAAGAATTGTTTGATTCAAGCTAGGAAATTTACACCATGGCCCCCAATGCCTCTATTTCTATAAATATCCCCTATTCCCCCACCTGCACTTGCTCTAATCCCCACTACAAGTAAGGCACCTAATTTAACTCTTTCACCTATGGATGAGTTACATGAGGTCAAATCATTACTCAAGAGTTTTGTTAATGAGTTAGTGGTGATGAAAAGGCAATAAGCATAAAACTATAAACCCTTTTAGCCATTTAACCCTATGTATCAAGGGAATAGGAAATCCTACCAAGGGGATAGACAACCATATCAAGGCAACAACCAACATCAAGGATAGAATGCATAGCTGAGACCTCTAAAAAATCATCTATTATCACCCAGATCTTCCAAAGCTATTGTCCCTATTCAAAATAATTTAGCTCAATAATATGAGTGGTTTTATCCATGAAATCAACCCCATAATTAGAATACTTTCCAAAATGGTGTTATCAATCAAGCCCTAATGGTGCAAGGTATAATAAGTATGCAATGACAATAAGAAGGATCTACTTCTCAATAAGTAGAAACACAAAAACCTACTCAAAGTGAAGCAACTCTTTTAAATTGTCAAGAGGATGATTTCAATGGGATAGACCAAGATTTAGCATTTTTTAAAAATGGAGGGTCTATATCAACTAATACATGTTCCAATAAAATATCAATAGAAGTATATCAGCTCCCCAGAGTGGACCAAGCTTCAACTGCCAAAGTAATAACAGAACTGGTAAAGAGTAATACAGTGCAAAGGCCACACTTCATACCTACCAATCAATTCAAAGCAAAGGTGTCCACTCTAAATCTTTTAAAGGAATATGTAGCCCCTAAAAAGGTATTGACAAAGGTTAATAATATCCATTTTAGCATTGTTGATCAAATGAAGAAAACTAATTTGAATGTCACTATGTGGGAAGCCATATCTATACCAACACAAAGGAACTTGCTATAGGAGGCCTTCAATAACTTTCATATATTAGAGAAGGATCTAACTAGGGGGCCTACACCTACAATAAATTTATGTTAGCCATAGACTAATATAAAAAAATTAAAAATGGTAAGCATCCCCCTTTTACCTATCACTTATAATAAGGAAGCATCCAATACATAATTGCATGGTGGATCCAGGGGCTAGTAGTTTTGTGATGCCTAAGAAAATAGTTGATACTCTGGGGATAAAATACATGCCTATTAATAAAATATTAGTGCAACTAGATGGGACTATTTTCAAATAGTATAAATTATAAAAGGATTAGACCTACTATTCATGTTTGCCCTAGTCTTTCAATTAATTAGGACATTTCAATCATAGATCTCCCACGATATTTTACCATTTGTTTATCAAGATATTTTACTACAAAAATGGGAGGATATCTATCTATTTATTGGTATTATATACTAATTATAATGAGATATGTAACTAGAGTAACAATAAGAGCTGAGCTGATTGCAAAGTATCATATTGAACCATATAATCCTACTCCTCCCATAGAGATGAATTGTACCTTACAAGATCAAGAGGAAGAAGAGGTAGATCAATAAAATGCAAAAAATATAAAATAAATCCTAAAACCCCACTTGGATGAGTGGGGATCATCCCTATAATTTTATCTTTATGAATACGTACAATAAATAGGGTTAGGGATGTATTATATTCATGAACAAGATGGAATCATACCAAATTTAGTTAAATTAGTGGAGGATCTACAAAGGATGTGGTAGTTATATTTTGATGATTCAAGGAGTATAAAAATTGTAAGTGTGGGTTTTTTATTGATATCTTCATACAAAGAGAGTTACTTCTATTTATTTAGACTTTAATTCAGCTATACTAATAATGTAGCTAATTATGAAACATTGATTTGATGCCTCCAATTAGACAAGGATAGAGGAATCAATCTCTTATAGGTATTTGGAGATAGTGAACTCATCATCCACTAAGTGAGATGAAAAATTGTAACCAAAACCAATTTATTAAGGTCTTACAAACATAGGGTTTGGGACATGTTAGAGGATTTCACTACCCTAAATATTCAAGTAGTACCAAGGGCACAGAATAAAGACATTGACTGCATGGACTTGATTGTGTCTTAGTATAATATATAAATTGAAATAATGAGGGGAAATATCCAACATGTGAGGCTAATTTTAAGGCCTTTAGTCCCTAATAACACCATTAATTGGTAGGTCTTTGATAGTGATAAGTAGATCATGAATTTTTTAAGAGAAGACGTCGAGTTTTCAAAAATAAATCAATCAAGGTTGTAATACCAATATGGTGATTAAATCATACAACTAAAAATTAATAAGTTTCCCATAGGTCTCATTACAATGGAAAATATATTTAATGTAGATGACCAACTAAAGAGTGAGAAGAAGAACATTATCATCAATGAAGAAGATCGTGAACCCATCACTATCTCAGAAGGCAAATCACTTTAGATAGGCAAGGTATGTAATATTTCAGATAAACATGATTTCATTTGATTATGTCAAGATTTTGATGATAATTTCACCTAAGTTATCATGATTTGAGGGAATTCAACCCAATTTTTTCATAACATACTATCAAACTAGATCTCAATACAAAACCCATCAGGTAGAAATAGAAGCCCATTAATCTAAAGATTGAACCCTTGATGAAGAATGAAATCTCTAAGTTGATTGAGGCTAATATAATATTTTTGATCAAATAATCATCTTAGGTATTGAATCTAGTCCCTATCAGAAAGAAGAATGGTGAAATCCATCTATGTGTGGATTTCAGAGCCCTAAATAAAGAATCATTGAAAGATCACTATCATCTTCCCCCTATGGAAATTTTTTTGCAAATAATATCAGGATCTAAGAGATTTTCTCATCTAGATGGTTATTTAGGTTATAATCGCATCTTGGTACAAGAATCAAACCAATTTAAGACTACTTTCACCACCAAATGGGGCATGTACGTGTATGATAAGATGCCATTTAGTCTAACAAATGTAGGGGAAAATTTTTAGATAGCCATGGATATGGCATTTAAAATGATATAATATTAGTATACCAAGATGATATCAGAGTCTATTCAAAGTGTGATAGTGTACATCTCAATCACTTGAGAAAGATTTTTGAAAGATGTAGAGAATTTAGTGTTTCTCTTAATCCAAAGAATTGCATGTTTTTAGTATACAAAGGCAAGTTAATAGGACATATAGTGTCCAAGGAAGGTCAAGTAATAGACCCTAAATGAGTCAAACCCATATCTGCAATGGCATTTCTAATTCATAAAAAAGGGTTGTAAAGATTCCTTAGGAAGATTAACTTTGTGATGATATTTGTACCAAATTTTGCATCCTTGGTCAAACCCCTTATTATAATGTTAAAGAAGGGAAATATTTTTAGCTAAATGCAAGAGGGGAAACAAAGATCTCAAGCTATCAAATAATCTATCTCCTAATCCCCCACCTTGGTTAACATAAACTATGAGAAGGATTTTATCCTCTATGCATTTGGAGGGGAGGGGAGTATCTCAATAATTTTGACTCAACACAATCATGAAGGTTTGAAGCAACCAATATCTTTCTTCAGCCAATCTTTGAAAGGTTATGAAGAAAATTATAACTTTGTATAAAAATAAGTATATGTGGTAATCAAATCACTCAATAAATTTAGGCATATGCTCTCTAACAACATGGTGCATCTGATGATTAGTCACCAAAGTGTCAAAGAATTTTTGTTAAGTAGGGAGATAAATGAAAAATGAGTAGGATGGATCACTAAGGTTATGGAGTATGATATAGATATCATGATCATGAAGTTGGTAAGAGGGAAAGGACTGTGTGAGAAACTAGCTACTAAAATCAAAACTATTGAACCGGTTTCTGATGTAGTGTATGCTCAAAATATACATCTACTAGACAATCTACACTCTTTTAATAGCTAGATTCAAGACATGACCCATTTCTTGTAAACTAGAAAATACCCCTATGACTTCTAACAGTCAAAGAAAGGGTATTTTTGACTCCAATCCATTCCTTATGTCCTTATGGATGTAATTTTATTTTGGAAGGATATAAATAGAGTTTTGTTAAGATGTATTAAGAATGATCAAGTCCCTAAAGTTCTAAAATAATTTCATGATGGACCATCAGGAGGACATTTTTTAGCAAGGACTATAGCCATCAAGGTAATGAGAGGAGGATAATATTGGATTGATTTATTTAAATATACCCATCAATGGGTAATAAATTGTGAAAAGTGTGCTTACTTCACTGGTAATCAAAGACTAGTTGCACTTCTTATCAAACCAATTCAAGCAGATTAGTCATTCACCCAATGGGGATTGGACTTCATTAGCATGATCAATTTTCCATCCAATGTTGGTCACAAGTGGGTTCTCATAGCAACCAATTATTTCACATGATGGACTAAAGTAGTTGCTCTAAAATATGCCATAAAAACATCCATTTTGGATTTTATGGATAGTATACTTTCAAGGTTTGGTATTCCTCACACCATCATATTTGATAACACTAAGGCTTTTATGAGCACTCAGGCTAGTGAATGGGCTATAAATCATAATTTGTACTTGTGTAAATCATCAAATTATTACCCTCAAGTTAATGGCCTAGTTGGGTCCACAAACAAAAATTTAATTAGAATCATTAAATTAACTATGGAGGATAACCTAAGGATGTGGCATATAAAACTAAGATCAGCACTGTGGGCTAATAGAATTACAACAAAGATCCATCATTAATTCTCATTTTATGTTGGTTTTTGGAAGGGAATCCTAAGTGCCACTATTAATCATGATACCATCTTTGGATCTTAATCACCAGTTAGACCTGATTGACAATGATGAGATGATGGTAAGTCTACTTGAGCTCATGGAACTCAAGGACATTAGATGTTAATCAATGGAAGTCTTGAAATAAAATCAAGCACAAGTTAATAATACTTTCAATAAAAAGGAAACTACAAGAAGCTTCAATGAGGGAGACATGGTCTTGAAGTGGTATGTAGATAAAGCAAAACTAGGCAAGCACACCAAATTTGATGCAATATAGAGTGGTTTGTATTTTATCACTTCGTGAAAAGTACCCAATGCATTTTAGCTCACCAAGCTTGATAGTAAAGAACTACCAATCCAATTTAATGGAATATACCTCAAAACTTGATTTTGAGGTAAGGACGTATTTCAAAAGTTCTAAAAAGTTTTGTAAATAATAGGGTTAGATTGTGTTTTCAATAAGTGCTTCTACACAAGTCTTGGTCTTTAGGAGTTGTTCTTTGGTTTATTTTCCTTTTTTTGTCTATTTTGTTTCATGTCTTGCCAAGCTCCACTTATTTATTTCTTAGGTTATAGTTTTGTTAGAGTGAGGTTGAATCCATGCCCAATGTCTTAAAAAGGATACTAGATTCACATGATTAACAGGCAATCATCCCACTGAGGTCACCAAAAATGTTGATATTTTTGCTCCCAAAAATCTCTTTATGTCTAAAACCCTAAGGGATACCCTTTTTTTTAGAAAAAAACTTTAATTCTCTAAAATCCATCTTTCCCTTACCTTATAGAATCTAGGACTCTAGATACAATTTGCACTAGTGCAAACTGCTTCATGGGTTTTGAGTCCCATGAGGCACCAAACCCAAAAACCCATGGAATCTAGAACTCACCATGCACTTTTCATGTTCTCAAACATGCAAAATGCATGGTAGGATCCAAATCCTACCATACACCTATCTGATAGAATCTAGAACTTGGTATACACATTACTCATTTTCATAATGTGCAAAGTGTATGGTGAGCTCTAGATCTCATCAACCACTAAAACCTCCCTATAGAAATTGGACCTATTCTAGGCATGTCCAACTTATACCAGCCCACCTTAGCCTTTTATCATGGGAAGTGGAGCTTGGAGTGCACATTGCCCATCTCCGTAATGTGCAAAGTGTATGCTAAACTTTGCTCCCTACCAAATAATTAAACCATCTACAGAGAGTGGACCTACTTGAATTAGGTCCAACCTCTACCAAGCCAAAATCAATCCCTTTTGTGGGAAGTGGAGATCAAAGTTCACATTACATGTTTTCATAGTGTGTAAAGTGCATACAACCCTGCCTCCCACTAACCATTTCAAGCCATATAGGTAGACTTGCCTCAATTAGTTCCAACCTCTACCACCATTACTCACATTAATTATAGAGTTTTCCTATATAATCTAAGTCTTTTGCAAAGTATTATCATTATTTAAAAAATTTAAGTGTGTTTTGGAGCTCTAGTCACCTACACCCTTACCATTGAACCTCAAGCCTTGTACATATGAACCATACTTCAAGTTATGACTGAAAAACATCAAGTTACATCACTTGCACATGTAACATAGTATTTTCATGTGTTGTTTAGGCTTCAAGTTTCCATTTCTTTAAATATTTCAAGTTCTCAAGGTTTTTCTTTTTATTTTGGGGTTTCCTTGAAGGGTCTAGTTTTTGGTTTTTCTTTTCAAGTTAAGAAGAGGATAATTTTACATGTCTAGAGTCCTAAGGAATCTAGGGTAATCCAAGGGAAAATTAGAGTTTTTTAAAGCTTCACCTTGAGGGTTTTCTCCTCCCAAATTTTCATTTTCCCTCTAGATTTTTTGTAATCAAAATCTCAAATTTTGCCTTGACAAATGGAATATTCTTAAGCATATACTTCTAATTCAAAAACCTAAATAATATTCCCTCCAATATTTCTTTCCCCACAACATCCCTATAGACACTAGATGTGTTTCAAGCACCCTTAACCTCCATAGATATTCCATTCCACCATGAATAGTGGACACGCCTCAAGAACCTCCCACTTTCATCAAGAACCTAACATCCTTACAGCACTGTAGAGAGTGGACTTGTCTAAAGCACATCCCACCTCCATCGAATATTCTTAAGACATAAGCACTGTAGACATTGGATGCGATCAGAACACCTCCAAGTTTTACCAGAAGGAACAAGTGCTCCATACACCTACAGTTTTCACCAACTTCCATAGTTGGTTACTCAAAGTATTTTTCTATAATCCCCATGCCTCCCAAAGAGATGAAGTTTAAATATAAGGGTCCTAAAGCAACTTCTTGTCTAGAATCCAACCTCACAAAAATTAGTGACATAGATTTAGGTCATATTGACCTAGGAGACTTCTAGTCCAGAACAGGGGTAGAATTCAAAAATGACTAGATATAGAGTATTTATGACTCTAAATTTCCATAAGCTACAGATTTTCCCCTAACTATTCAAAGTCTTGAATTGATCCTGATGATGGCCCAACACTATGACCATAATAAGAAGCAAGTGTATAATGATAAGGTAGAAAAGATTCTGGATCTTGAATCTGACTACATCAACTCAACATTTATCATTCTTGAGTATGAAAGTTATATAGATATAACTCCCAAAAAATTTGCTTAGTTATATGAGGAAAAAAAATATGGATGCTAAAAGATGATCAATAAATAATGACTCAAGACCCCTAAGCACTCCACTAGATTACCCAAGACAATGTACAGATCTAATTTTATAGAGGAGGTAGGAGATGTTATAACATTATTGCATAGAGTCACTGATAGTCTTGATGTCCAGTGTTAAGAATAGTATATGTATTAGTATATCTAGACCATCTGAGAGAATAAGCAATATATACACTGGGCATAATTAATCAGTGATTATTTCCATTAGCAGTTGTTGGAGGTTCAAACCTCAAACAAATTTTACATGACCTTATACATTTTTTATATTTTGGCTAAGGGGAAATTATTCCCAGGTCTCAATGTTTTTCTTGATGAAATAACAAGAGTATACAACTACTACCCTAACCTCACCCTTTAGGCTAATAAGCAATAGTTCAAAATATTTAATGATGCTTTCATCTACAACATCATCACCATGTTCAATTCAAAACTTAAGAGGGACAAGTTCTCAAGGGAGGAAAAAGAGGAAATCACCAAATGGGGATAATTCTTTATACAATTCCACACATATTCCTATATTAGGAAAGTAAGATTTAGTAGTTATCCCTTCACCCTCCCCTGATACGTAAGTGATAAATGGAAATTGTTAGAGTTGGTGCAGCAGCTAGAAAAAACCCATAAGCTCCTCTTCGATAGACATAAGGTAAGGATTCATTTCCCTATTTATATTGGACATTATACATACCAAACTCTTTTGAATGCTAGAGGTTCAGAGGTAGAGATGAGCCAAGTAACATTGAGGACCTTGGAGTCCAGGCCATATTTTGACCCATATAGAAAAATCACTCATGCATTAGATTTGGAGTCATATGAACATGTGTCATACTATGAAGATTATTGGGAGGATTGTGATGATGAAGATATGGTTATTATGAGGGACTACTCAATAATCTCCCTATATAAATTAAATGATTATGATCTAGCACCAGTCTCAAATGACTTAGAATATGATGTTTCTAGAGTGGATCCATTATACCTCACCCAAATCATTGTGAAACCCCTACCACTAGTTAGGTGGTATGTTCTCAAGTCATTTTCTCTATTTGATAGAACATCTCATGTCATCAATAGGAATATTAATTGGCTAAGGAGTAAAGGAGTTTTGATTACAAGAAAGACCATAGGAGTTAAATAAAAACTTTTAAAATTAAAAGCAAATGGTATAACACCAACAAAATAGGGCCCTGGTGAATCATCAATGGGACTTGAATATAAAAAGAAGAGGAAAACAAAGACTAAGGCCAGAAAAGGAGAGTCAAGTTAATAAGGATAGGTTACACATGAACCAATAGATATTTTAGTACTAGAGATAACACTAATAGCACAAATATCTACTACTTCATATCCTATAATGCTAGCTCCTATTTCCATTGTTCCCCCTTCTTCTACTCCTATAGTATAAGGAGATTCAACACTTCCACTGATAGCCTCTTCTCCCTAAGCACCTCAAGTTTCTATTACACCACAAGTTTCATCTCTTCCCCCTCCACTGATCCACATTTTATCCACTTCTCCACCTACCTCAATAAGCTAAGCACAAACAGCACAAACAAGTCTAGGGAGCACTTAGGTTTCCCCTCTAATAAGAGTCCAAGTTTCTACTTCACTTCCCCTTCCTCCCACTTATCCTTCCCCATTTTATCCACTCCCACTTTCTATTCCATTTACAATTCCTTCCATTTTTTCACCATTAATCCCTAACAACACTCAGTAGTATATTGCCTTAGAGTCAGTCATCTTGACTACCATCCTATAGGCCACTTAAACCTCTAGAGTGAGTATTTTTCCCTCTTCATATAAACCCACCATTTTCACTTCACCAACCCTAAGTGGCCCCACACACCTAATTGACAAATTCAGTGCCTTGGCTTCCACCCTTCCACCAATTCCTAAATTTATGACCCCCACTTTTGTTGTTCCCACTTCTCCCATTTCCACTACTTCATTCCTACCTTTAGTTAATCTTGGAACAACTCAAACTCTTAATGCAACAATGGGTTTTTAAAATAATGGTGAGAAGAAGCCTCCATAGACACCTCCTAAGCTATCAATAGTGTCATATTCCCAAGAGGATTTTTTGGTCATAGTGTTAGCTAGTGCAGTTACTGTATATTCTTTGGTGACTAGGATAGATACACTGAATGCTACCCCTAGTTGGTTATCCCAATCAGTAGGCAAAAAGATGAAAATCATGATTGATCCTAGAACTTTGGACTTCGGTATGACCAAAGTCAAGAAGAAATCAAAACCTACTCCCAGGACCCTTTCAAGGACATTCACTAATGGCAAAGGAGAAAGATATGTGGAGATTGTAGTTCCCCCACCAAAAAAAATTAGAGGAAGATCTTATGGTGGCAAATTATTAGGTCTCTCATATTCACCTTAGTAGATAGACAAGAGAAGGGATCAAGCATGAGGTGAAATTGGGAATCAATTCTCTCTTTCAAAAAATTGACCATGACAAAGCTACCAAGAATGAACTTAAAAGTAAAGTTGATCAACTGACCAAAGACCTTAACTAATTCATAAATCCTAGTGAAACATCACAACAACCATAGGTGGTGCAACCAATCAGTCTGAATCAAACTATAATTGATTTGGTATAGGAGATTGTTCACATGGGAGGGGATATGAAAGAATGGTCTAAGGAACTAGTTTCAAGGGGTAATAGGACCCTCATAGTAATGATGGAACATTACATCATCATCATGGAAAGAAAGGAAATTTTAAAGTCATAACTTAGTATCTATGAAGAAAAGGTCCAAACTTTGAACATGTATCATCCCAAGTTGATAGCCATAAAGTCAATTTATATGAATACCCTCATTGTTAATAATATATTGAATAGCTCTATTGAGCATGACGAATTACATAGGGCTGCCCAATTTTGGATAAAGATACTAACTGAGTCTACTAAGTGAGCCAAAGAGGCTCAAGATAAAGCTATTGATGTGCTATATTATATTGATGGCATGATAAACTTAATGTCATGACAACTAATGGATGATGTGGACAATCTCTTATAGGTAGAAATATTCTAAGATCATTTTAAGGTAATATTTGAAAAGGATTCAATAAAATACATAGTCTTTTCCTTAAGTTCAATTCACAGGTTTATCAAATATGAAAAGGCAATTGATCAAATGAGAACCAAAATTTAGGGTATAAGGACTTTCTTAGGAGAGTTATTTGATGTATAGGTAGACTATGTAGCTTCTAATATTTATTTTTATAAGCCAAATGAAGAGAAAATATAAGAAATATTCAAGGCCTTTGATGCATACTCAGAGAAGCTATGAACAAAAAATGACAAGAAAGCTAAAGCTAGTCTAAAGATTTACTATTTTTCCTCTCCTTTAGATATTTGCAAATTTTTCTATCATGTGTATTTTCATTTTGAAGAAATCAAATTTTGTAATTTGTAATTACAAAGTGTAACTGTGTATTTGTTATAACTCATTTTGATAAAGAGAAGACATCTATTTTTCACTTTATACTTTTTAAATGTGGAAGTTGCAAAAAGCAAATTACAAATTGCACTTTCTATTTTAATTAATGTGAAATGAAAAATTTGAAAAGTCATAAAATACAAATTGTATGATCCTTTTGGTAAAAGTGATAAATTCTTGAACGTTGAAAAAGTCTCACTTTAATTTTACACGCTAGGGTTTACATGGAAAAGAGATTTAGATAATTATTTTCAACATTATCTTTTATTTTTTAAAGACCAAGTTATTTTGGGCACCACTTCCTACATGAGGAGTTATTTTCATCCATCATCCAAGGAGCCTTGCATGAATATATCTAGCTATACCAAGATCACCTCTAGATTTATGCACAAGCAATCCCATGAGTCCAAAGTGCCAAAAAGAGAGGAACTTGCCCTCTTTGCATGAGGTGTTCTAATTTGCATGATTTATTTTGCTAGGTGTTAAGTTTTGATAAACTACATGTATTCTAAGACATATTTTGTATAAATATGGGCAGCCCCTATGGCCTAATGTATCTTTTTGATATTAGTGATATATTTTCTACATTTTTTAAATGTATTTACTACAAGTTGTATTCTTTAGAGAGAAATAAATTTGAAGTTTTGCCTTTCTTGTCTTTGGAATATCTGTATTATGTAGGTTATTTGATTCTTTGTGGAAGTTTTGTCTTTTATTTTAGTTGCAAGAGAATTCATCTATGGTATTTTACCCTCTTGATAGTATTGTTTGAAATAAATATTTTTTTCCCTTTGTTGAGGAATAGCTAAAATATTACCTCTAATTTCTAAATTTGCATGAGTTTGTGCTTAAAATAAAATCAATCTATTTTCTTCCCTATTGTGCTTTCTAAGCAAACATCTAGATCCACTATATAAATTTGGTGCAATCACCATACTTTTAGTTTTCCTATAATTTCAATTTTCTGAAAACCCTTTTTCCATCAAAGCCTTAGTTTAAGATATGAGAGCACTAAAGAGAAAAATTCCCAAAGTCTGATATTTCATCATTTTGCATCAAATTTTATTGAATGGAAGTTGGCCTTCTCCAGAGATTAACCTCAAAATTACCAAGGTCCCACATCTTTGTAGTTTTTTTCATTATTTCATTAGGCACTTGCACAACAAGCTATAGAATCAAGATAGGTGCAATCCTATGTGATAACTATAATGATGTATAAAAATTCATAAGCCTCAAACAAAGGTTTCTCCTTTTAGGGTAGCTATTGCACACTTTTACTTAGGAGATTATGGCTCAGGCTAATGAAATATTTGAGGTAGCTTTAGCACACACATAGAAAACTACATCAAAGAAAGTACTAGTACACATTCAAAACTATGAATCAAATAACATGACTATCTTAACCAATATATTTTTTCCAATATTTCAATAGTTATTATACATCTACAGATCAATACATCTATTAGTATAATCAAGAATTCATTCATAGCTATTGTACACTAAATAATATTAAAACATACAACCAAAGAAAATAACAATTAATTATACAGAAATTAGAAATAAAATACACAAACACATTTGTTGGTGATCAAAATTTGATGTTGCTCCTATATTTAAAACTCTCTAACAAAAATCCAAGTTGGATTACAATTATTTATATATACTTTTGGGAAGGGGTTGCCTCATCCTCCAAGTCCATGCAAGGTCATTACATGTAATAGTTATAACATGAGTTCTAACTATAGTCCAAAATCATATAAAATTCTACTTAAATTTATCAATTATCCTTTGCAAAAGATATGCAACATATGCATGTGTATAAAGACAAAGGCTATTTTACAATTTTAACTTAAACTATGCACAAACTACAAATATATGCACCTTTTTCCCAAAAATGTACATACCTCCTTTTATGGGTTATGAGAATAACCTATTCATATTTTATATTAGCCACATTCAAATGGAACTTAGACATACATCATTGTACCAATGCTTTTTAGAACAAGGGGCACTATTATTAGTTGTGACTAACCTATTTGAACTTTGCATTGTATGTTTGCCCATTGTAACTATAGCCTTTACCATATTTTCACTTCTATATTTGTTAACCATGCATGTTCATATTCCTGATTGAGTCCAAGATCTTTTAAAATTCCACTATTGACTCTTATCATCAATTTGCTTGTACCTGAGTTAATGTTGATTTTTTTATTTGCCTGGGCCCATTAACATTTGAATCTAAACATCTAATTTATGAACTTAAATTTGATGGCTATGTGACCGTCAATAATGTCTTCATGATTGTCAATGACATCCACGTGACCATCATAATTTAATCCCCAAATGTTTTATTATCGAGCCTAATTTTGACATTCACATTAATGTCAAAGTCATCAACACAACCATAAAATTGACTTAACTCCCTACGATCTCAGCACTTGTCATTTCCTAGTTTGCTCTGCTTTGGCAGTTGTAAATGAAAAAATGACTTAGCATATATATATATATATATATATATATATATATATATAACTTTAAACCAAGTTCTCAAAAAATAACATAGGACATAATTTAAATCCCAAATTTTTATACATGTTGATAAATATGAATAAGTCCTAAGTCTAAGCTAATGTTAAAAAAAATGCTCATGTGTGTGCCACTTGGTAGCTGCTTGGGGCTTCTCTAAGTTCTTGATTGTTGACACTACTTCTCATGGGTCATTGGATCTTTGTACTAGGATCTCATGATGGTGACACTTATCACCCTTGTGGGGCTCAACAGGTCTTTTGAATTTTCAACCATTGCTCTTGTTGTGTTAGATCAACTGGGCCTGAGTTAATGTAGTTCATTAGATCTATAGGCATAGAATAAAGGACATAGGTTAATATAATGGACCCTACATAAGGATTCTATCCTAAGGTCTTAGTTGTATTAATAAAATATGATTAAGGCCTAATCTTGAAATATATAAAAGATCCCTTGCATTAATTTAAATGACCTAGCATAGATAAATACGATTGGTACCTTGGCTAAAATCCTAAATTAAGCTCAAAAAATAATAAAATGTTGTTTAAGTAGGGGTTTCACTTGGTAATTCCATGGTATTTTTGGTCTATTAATATTATAATTAGGGTATTTTTTTAGCCATTTTGTGTAGGGGAATTATTTTGGGTTGTTTGTTGGGGGATGGTCTTTACAAAAGACCCATAACAAAACCCTGAAGACCTGATTTTTATTAGATAAAATTTTGAAACACAACTTTCAAATCATGTATATTTTTATCAAATAAAATGTTTGAGACACAAATCCCACATTTATTTTTGTTGGAAAATTTTTCTAAGACATAACTCTTGAAGGAATTGATCCAGGGTAAAAGCCCTGAAAGAATTAGTCCAAAATAAAAGTCCTAAAGGATATGCTCTTAGGGCAAAGTGCCCATGATAAAAATTATAAAGGTTCTACTTCATCAGAAAAAATGTCCAAAATAAATATTTCAAAGACCCAATTTTGTCAGACAAAATGTCCTAAATAATTATGTCAAGGTAAAAAATCTCATAACAAAAAGTCTGATAGAATAGTTTGAAATGAGAAATTGCATAAATCCTAAAAGAGATATTGGATAAAATACTCAATAAAATAAGTCTAAAATAATTATAAAAATAGTCTATTGAAACACAACACCAATTCCATCTTAACAAAGTATGAAAGTCTAATAGTCAGTCTTTTCCCAGAATTTTGCAAAAACACATAGAAGAAGGGCTCAAAGTAAAGACTATAATCCAAAAAAAGGTAGGTCCCCTTTTCCTATGGAAAGAAGGGGGATGTTGGGTACAGTAGACATGAAATAATTATGTTCTAAATTTAAAATTTCCCACAAATGTTCCATACCTTACCATCCTTAATGTAATGGCTAAGCAGAGGCTACTAACAAAATCCTAAATAAAATCTTACAAAAGACTATTTGATAAACATGTACTAATTGACACCTTCATCTATATCCTACCCTTTGGGCTTACCATACCAGCATACATACTACCATTAGGGAAACACCATTCTCACTGGTATATGGTTTTGAATTAGTATTACCATTAGAAGTTGAACTCCCATATTTATGTATATCTCTTCATAGTATAATTCCCAATGAAGAATTATGTGAAGCTCGTATTTATGCTTTAGATTTTCTTGATGAACACCACTTGGCTGCTTTACAACATAACCAATAATACAAGACCCACATTACTAAACAACATAATAAAAAGGTCAAATTTTGAGCATTTAATATTGGTGACTTAGTCCTCAAAATAGATTATACACATGACAAAAAAGGAAAATAAGCCCAAAATGGTGAGGTCTTTACTTAGTAAAAGGCATCCTCGGTCCTAGTACTTATCATCTACAAAATAATGAAGGCCATGATTTCAAAGAACCCACCAATGCATAATTTTTGAAGAAATATTTTACTTAAATATCTCTTTTATTTTCATAATTATATATACTATCCTACTAACACTTCTTGTAGGAATTCTCCAATGATCTCTCCTCTTCAGTAGTCTATTTTATACACAAACCTTAGTCTCCTTATTGGGTTTTTTGGTTTCTATTTATTCATTTAATTTAATTCATGATTTGTATTGTAATATTATGGATAAGACCTAGTTTTCCTCATGAATACATTTTCTTTCATACATCCATTTTTAACCTTTTTCCCTTTGATCATAATTTTGTTATTTTACAAACCTTTTTTCTTTCTCTTCTTTCTTTTATGGGTTTCATTGTAAGACCATGGATAGGACTATGAATTCCTCACAAATACCATTTTCACATTTTTCACCTGCTTGGGTTTATGTTTTATTAGTTGTAGTGTAAGACCATGGATAAGATCAAGATCTCCTCGTAGAATCTATATATTCTTTCAAACCTTTTTTCAAATTGAGTGTTCTACTTAGAATGTTAAAAAATGGTTAAATTTTTATGATTCCATATTCTCAACCTCAGTTTTTATTTCTTCTATGTTAAACTTGTGCAAAAAAAATATATTATAATGTGTCCCTACACTTAAATACATTCTTATGATAAGGAATCATACTTACCTATCATTGTATCCCTTTCACATTATCACATTTTTTACAATTTAAGGTAACTCAAATCATTTCATATTCATTTCCCTTTGTCTCCCTTCCTTTCATTCCACTTTGGACAAAATAAAGTTAAAGTCAAGATAGCACTATTATTTAACATGAATAAATAATACTCTTAGACACCATGCTCTCTAAGTCCTCTTTCTTAGAAACCAAGTTTAAAATTTTCAAATGATAGTCATTATTATCACCCATGTTTTGTTCTTCGAATTGATATGGAGGAATAGAAAAAGCCATCATTTTTTTTAAAATCCAAATCCTTTAAATAAAAGGTAATATAAAAATCCAAAATTCAACATCACACTAAAATATGTGATTAATAGCACATCACCTATTCCTAATCAAAGCTTAAACTTCATATTTGGCCTCATAATAGAGCTGAGGTCCATCAGGGTATAGTAGAACAATAGATTGAGATGCGAGAATTCAAAAATTATCTATAGTGTTACCTACTTTCTCATGCAAGTACCTTATCTTCATAGTAGACTTAGGGCTCTATAAAGGGTCTTGAGGAATGGGGAAAATATTATGGGAAGGTAGGTCTATTTTACTTTTCATGAATATAGCCTTCATGGGATGATATCCATACTTCATTAGATAACCCAAGATTTGTGTGGTTGGGAGAAGTTCTTCAAATTCCTTAATATAAAAAGTCCTCTTGTTTTGACAAACTTAATTTTAGTGTTTTGACTTTGATAAAGAGTCTCTCATCCTTGATTTTTCCTACATCTCCCCCACTACCCATTTCATTCCCCACTTGACAAGCAAGTTTCATTCTAAATATATTTCCCCACTTCTATATTCCTTATTCATCACATCTTAAAACATGCTAGAACCACTTTGTTTTAATTTTATCTATCTTTAGAGCAAAATAATATGCTTGAGTGACTATGGGTTAGTTCCTTTTCACCATTGCTTTACATTTATATAATTTCCTTGGTTTTATTTTAAAAAATTAACATTTGTTATCATTCTCTTTTTTGGGAAAACTACATCTATTCCTATATTTTCATACTTTTTCCATTGTTGAGTGAGTTTAGATTGTTACTTCTCACTCATCAATGTTTTTTCTACTTTACATACTTTTTCCATTGATGATTGAGTTTGGATTGTTACTTCTCACTTATCAATGATGTTTTACTTTTTGTTTCTTTTCCATCTTTGTCTAAAGTTTGGTTTGTTACTCCTTTATACATTGATGTTATAATTATCATTTCAATTTTACACATCCTTGGTTTGATCTAGTTTATCACTTTTCCAAGGAAAATTTTTATTTGAGTTATTCAATCATTTAGTAGACATGGATTTTTGGTTACCTAGTTTTTTCTAATTTTGGCTTGGTAATTTTTGTCCTAACTTAGCATTTATCACCATAGCTTATCAAATTTATAAGTATGTCATGCCTACACATTTCAATTATTTTGACTTCTCTACATTTGCTTATTTTTCTCTTAAGTTTTGTATCCTTAGGGTTTGTCCATAGCAGTCTCTACACCCTCCATGATCAAACCTACAAATATAGTAGAAAACCATTCAGTGATAAAGGTAAGTCAATGTATGTATATATTACATATTTATTTTAGTTATTTCCTTATTTGTCATTTTAGTTATTACTTTATACTATAATTTATTTAGCCTAGCATTGTTTGTTTCTATGTTATTTTCCCAAAGCACCATCCCATGTTACATCTATGTGACATGTGATGAGATTTGAGTGGGATATATACACACACACACACACAATAGTTTTAAAATTTATCAATTATTGATGTTTTATCTCTTGTAAGAACCCATTAAGTCTCAACCTCTATGAGTGCATGCCTTAAAGGGTGCACTAAGAAAGGGGTGGGTAGGCCTTTAGTGTTTCATAATATTTTTGTTCCCTACACCTCTACCTAAAACCAATACAAAACCCTCTTATATGTTTCCTTAAGCTTTGACACCTCCCTTACATGCTTCTCCAAATAATTCACAGACTTAAATCTCTATTGCCTAAGCCAAAACCCCTTTTTACTAGTTCCTAAATGCAATCGATTGGGTCAACATAGTTTTGGTATTTGAGCATGTTATGGGACTAAGTCAACCTAGTCAACTTAGTCTATGACCTAATGACTCTATTTTCCTAACTAGGTCGACTGGGTCGACTGCATTGCCTAAAATTCTAGAAGAGCTTAGGGTTAAATCAATCTATATATACACATCTTTCACCCCATTTTTAATAGATAAAATATTTCATTTGTGCTTCTTTATCTACTTTTCCACCATTCTAAATGAGGTGTCATTTCTTAGGGTTTTATTCTTCTTGGAGAAGAACCTTTATCTTGTGAAGGCTTGAGATTCACTAGGAGGTCCTTAGCTAGACTAGAGTCCATTTTCCATCTTTAGTGTCTTCAACAATATATAATAACCTCTTACAAAGCACCATTGTCTAAGGGATAGGTTGAGGCTCGACGAGTTCATCTTCAAGGTAAGTATTTTTAACTCTTACTCTTCTATTTTAGTAGATATATTTGCATGTGTAATGGATAATTAATGTATTATCTCTCTTTGATTAAGATTACCTATGCATTGACTTGAGTAGAGTTATTCTTTGCATGTTTATTATTTATGTTATCCCCAATTTTTGCCACAAGATTTAGTGAGCGCTAGATTGGATTTACTTTACTTTATTATTGCATTTGAATATCAAGACCTAGCAAGCGTTATTGTGTGGTGTTGCTTGACTAGAGGCTTTGGAACCATCTCTAGCCATATTATATGATAATATATCCCTTAATTATGTTTAATGGATCCATAATGGTCATGACCCCAATTATCTAAGTATTTATAGCATTATACTTAGCTAATTTATCTTCTCTAAGTTAGGATTGATTTGTAGATTAGCTTCACTTTCAATTGCATACACCCACTAGAGACATAACATCACTTAGAGATGTTTGCATGTCACTTTGTTCAAAATAATTGGTGTTGAATTGTCTACTTATAAACAATACATAACTCATTCTTGTTTAACTTGATATGGAAATTAAATTAAACCAAATATTAAGTGATTCACATAATGCATTAATGTTTTGTTACTTAAAAAAGGGACCAATGACTTCATGTGATTAATTATTTCAATTACACCTTATAAATATTGTAAGATGAATTACTACTTCATTATATTACTGCACTTCTTATGTGACATATGTTGTTGGGTAATCAATAATAAGTTAAATTAATTAAATTAATAAAAAGCATTGTGTTTTACTTGGGTTTTTTAGACAAAAAACTTAGGGCATCATAGGCATGAGACTAGTAGGTGTAAAATGCCTAAGGAAGAGTGGTAAATTAGGACATTCTTATTTTGTGCAAAGGGGGAGGTGGAAACACAATGGATTGCAAATCTTATAGTAAAATCTATATCAAGTAAAATGGCAACCTAAGGGTTGAAAACCTAACTAACTTATTTGAGGATGAGATACTAGTCAAAACATTAATATTTTTTAATGAAGATACACAATAAAAGAACTATCATAAATTTTGAGGTATGTTCACATTATTAATTTGTAATAATATAATTATTGTTAGATAAACAATAAAATGTTAATAGTTATTTGTGTGGTGTATTATTGTTCTGCATAATAACAATAATATACAGGGTTAATTTTATTAGTGTTTGGTAGTTACTTGAATATATTGTAATAACAATATATTCATAAATAGTCAGTTGGTTAGTCAATATTTTATTTAGTTCAGAGATTATAGGGATCTCACCATCCCAAATATAGAAAACTCATTTACTATATATTTGTAATCATCTATATGAAATAATATAATGTGAGAATTATTATTTGTATATTCATTTTTTTAGAATGTTTCTTGATTGTTTTGTTATTTAGCATATAAATTCTATTTAAATTAAAACCAAAATAAATATCTAGTATTAGAGCAACTATGGCTATAGGACTATGAGAGCATGTGAAGGGGTAGTAGTACAATGCTTTGTCCCTATGTATGATAAACTTATTATTTGAGAGTTTATATAATAGTAGGGACAGATATCAAATCACCAAGAAAATTACTCCATCTTAGCATCCAAATATTCCACACTAGAAAATATATCTATGATAGAACTAGATCATCACATGCATCCAAGCTTTAGATCTAGTTCATCGAAGCTTAATTCCCCAATGACTAATCAGCATTAGATTGACTGCACTCATACCCAAATCATGTGGATCTTATTACTTGTTAGATCTTTTATTGCACTTATTACAATGGAAAATTTTGTTTTTTCACGATGCTATTATTGAATGTGATGAAACCTATGTGCATACTTTTCTATCATGGTCTCATTACAAAATATTGGAAGCATGGTGTTTGTGTAGCTATTTATTGAGTCAAAATTTTGTCCATTAGATCATTATTGTGACTATTCTAAATTTTGCATCAGGATTAGAGCATTATCCTTGATGTTGCATTTGGTATCTTCCTGTTTCAACTCAAGATCAACCCTCGGTTCTATAATGGTGACAGGCATTGACTAGCGGTATCATTTTTATGCTCTCTAGTTTTAGAAATGTGACCATGGTAATATCTATTTTTCCATAAATTTCATTCCCATTAGGTCTTCTTCAAACACAACATCATATTATAATCTAATTTTTTGTGTATTAAATTCATGCTTATTTTTTTGAAGAAACACATTTTGTGAAGAGAGGATATTCTCACATATGATATCTCTAAAAATATCCATAATGAATCTTAATATTATCATTTTAAGAGATTATCATATTTTTTTGTGGACAAAGACAACTCATGTGGTAATATATCTTCCTCTAGTTGTGCATCTCTAGTTCATGATCGGTCTCCCTCTGCCATGTAGCTCACATCAATCTCATGATGATTAGGTTATTTATATTTCATGTTGATTTCAAGAAAAGAATTTATAAGTATGGTCATAAAAGTTTTTGATTCAAGTCATTTATTTTTTAGTTTAGTTTTATACTGATCCATTTTTTTATCATTTTAATTAGTAAGTTTTTTATTTACACATCTTATTAATAGTGTCATCGTTTAGTTTCTATTATTATGTCTTTATTTAGATCAAATTTTATAGAGTCTTTATTTATTGGTTATGCTATTAGTTTTTTATTGTCAAATAGAAAAGTCAGTGCTATAATCATTTTGTGTCCATAAAATTTATTTTTAGTTGTTTTGTTAAATTCATAACAGTTTAAGTCATTATAATAATGTCAAAAGATTCATTTTAAAAAAATAAGTCAAATTCTCAAAATCATTTTTATTGGTTGGGTTTATTGTAAATTATTTGGGTCCGTTATCAAAAATATGTTTAAAATCTTAAAAGTCAAAAGTGTTTAAATTTACAAGGATGTATTATCACTTATATGTGATGTCTTGAGCCAAAATCATCAGTTATGTGTGTGTGGGAGTCTTGAGCTTCATCAATATATCATCTGAGTAAGCAGTTTCACAAATTAGAGGATGGAGAAAATGGAGGCTAGAGGATTCATAGGCTCTTATTAGCCACTAGAAATAGGGCCACTTTTGATTTAGTGGCATATTTGTTTTTTTAGTTGTGTTTTTGATTTTGTGAGAATAAGAACAAATGTTATATACATGTTGATGTTTGTAACAAGTGAACTAAAAATTCTTATGTAGATTCTCTGAAAATGTGAAAGTGAAGAGAGATCATAATTATACTACACATTGTGATGTGGTTTACATTAATCCACTTGTAAAACTATTTGTTTGTGGTTTTTGGTTATCCACTTGAAAACCATCTCATGTTGGTTATTTGTAAGCCATTTGTAAAACCATCTATAAGGTTTTTGATTGTCTTGTAAAAATCACCGAATCATGAGTACAAATGCAAATATGGGATATATGTTTTTCCCACATTAACATTAATGGGTGTAGACTAGGGGTTAATAATGTTCACAAGGGGTGATTGTTGAGGTATGTTCACATTATTAATATGTAATAATGTAATTATTGTTAGATAAACAATAATACATTAATAGTTGTTTATGTGGTATATTATTGTTATGTATAATAACAATAATATACAGGGTTAATTTTAATAGTGTTTAATAGTTACTTGAATATATTTTAATAAAAATATATTCATATATAGTTATTTGGTTAGTCATGATATTATTTAGTTGAGATATTATAGGGATCTCACCATCCCAAATATAGGAAACTCATTTCCTATATATTTGTAATCATCCATATAAATACTAAAGTGTGAGAATTATTATTTATATATTCATTATTTGAGAATTTTTCTTGAGTGTTTTGTTATTTAGCATATAAACTCTATTTAAATCAGTAATAAAAAAAGGGTTTGTAAAATTTACAATACTAATAAGGCCCCCTTGTGGCAAGTGGATGGTTATCATTGAATATTTTTTTTTATCTCTAAATCCCATAAACTCTTTTATCTCAAGTATATTATTAAAACCATTCATGTTATCCCTAGATATGCCCAATAAGAGGAATGTAGGTATAATTTCATTCCTCAATGGAATGTAGGGAATATAAGGTAAAGAATATGGAAAGATCATGAAATGTAGATCTTGTCAAGATATTCATCAAGAACATAGTTTTCCTATAGGGAAATTAATCTTACTATAGAACAAAGATAAATTAAATAACTACTGTAGGTATTCAAGGTTTATGGTTAGAGATAACAAATACAAATTAATCAAATAGAGAAAGTTTAGAGGGTTATTTATTAGACATGATGTGGGATAGTGGCAGGGATTTTTAGTCACATGGGCCCTATAATTTGGTTTTCAAAGGACAATTAATAAATAAGTGAGTCCCACGACACTTTTTCCATGTAATATAATCATTTTTCTCAAGTTTTTTAACAAAATATAGCATATCCCTCCAAATCATGACAAACTTGAGAAATGATGGAAAAATAAAAAGGATGGAATAAGGATAAGATAAACCCTTGGGGTAAGTAACATGTCATGGGTGAAAATAAAAATTCTAAGATGAAATAATACTCATGAATTATAGTGTCATAGAAACATATAGTCACCAATATTAAAGTAACAAGGGGGTCTCAAATAGGAAAGCAAACATATGGGCCACTGATGCCAATGACATCTCATGAAAGTTTGATAATGCCATTAGATGACACTACATACCATCCTATAAGACACCTATTTGCTTACCCATTTCTCAACATTAATAGTTACATAGGCATAATTGGTAGTGTGTGGGGTTTATACATTCTCCTGCACAAGCTAGGATACCCACAAAATAATCTATGAAACATAAGAAAAATATTATCATGTGTAAATACAAAATAATATAAATGGATTTTAAAGCATAAAGAGTGTTTTACCCTAGTATGGATTAACATTGATTAACTAATATAATAAAGATAGAATAATGTAATGTAATTCATAAGTTAAAATACATCATTTAATCATACATTTGAATGTAAAAGACTAAGATTGATTATATTGATTTGGCAAGTGGCATATGATAAATATAGCAAGTACTAAAAAATGATGAATAATTAGCTTTTATGGGAGACTATCTGACTATGAATATAATATGGAAGTGAAATAAGAGATAAATCAAGTTTGTGATTCATTTAGTTTTGGAACCGATTCTCTATTTTTGTAGGGTCAGTTTCATTGATTGGGTTAGCATTATTGGTCGATCCTAACCTACACTAGTTGATAATGACCTATAACAAAATAAGGAAAAATGATTATACAATCACCTATACTTATCTTTTTTTTATTTATATGTATTATCCTAAACCTTGATGATGCACATAACTCTAAAAATCAATCTCCTTTGCCTTGAAATCCTAGGTGTGCTTGTGAGGGATAGAAACCTTAAAAAATGGGGAAAGCATAATGAAATAAGTTGACCCCAATCTCACTCATTTGATGATTAACCACTACCTATATATATGATACTATGAGAATGGAAACTAAGCCACACATATTTATCCCACTTAATGTGATTGTGTAATTGTGATCCTTAATTATATGTATGCAACTAATGATTTGGATTTGATACTTAACAATACTTGCTTTGACTTTGATTTATATTGATTCAAACTTGGATTATGATTGTTCCTAGTGATAGATTCATAATTTTGGAATAATAGGGTAGATTTTCTCAATGTGGAATAGTGTAATATGTGTTCTCAATAAGTGTCAAGTCCCTTTTGAATGAGACCTTGATTTATTTATATATGAGTCTGATTGGGTAATTTATCATGACACTAACACGCTTGGAAAATGGGTCAACATTACAGAGAAGATTAATTTTTAAAAATGTTCATTGTTGAGGAAAGTTGGTATTGACCAAATTAGGTTCATATCAACTTGCAATACTGACTAAATCTTGTAAAACTGACCTAGGTACAGGTGGACTAAACTAAGAGTGTAGAGATGTATGTGTAGGATATTCAGCATGTTTTAAATATATAATGAGGTTCATTTAAGTGTTTAAATATATAATGGAAGGATTCACTTGTAAAATAACATATAAGTGTGATAAAATGGTGGATTAAGACCCTATTTATGTGCTCAAGTCATGTGTGGTATATGTGTGTCAAGATTTTCATTATTAAATAACAATGAGTAAATTTTAGTATCTACAAATTTCCCCATTTTATTCTAGTAATGGAATTACAATCAAAAAAATTATTTGGTATGAAGCTCCAATTATGCAAGTCACTCAATATCAAAACTTGTGATCATGTGTACTCAATGTCTATAGATTAACTATTTTAACCTAAAACTAATTTTTTGAAATTTTTTTAAAAAAAGAGTTAGACTATGCTTGTGTGTTGGTAAAAGCCATGTTTTCATTTCAACTTGTTGGTGATGATGCTTCCTTGTTTAAGAATTAGATAAAATTATACTTTAATACTAAATCACATGGAGAGTTGGGGTGATTATTCCCTAAATTTGTGTAAAAAAATTTTCTTGGTTTAGGAAGGAAACATGACCAAACCCTTATGAATCAAGGGGAAATTGGGTAATTTAATAACCCAAATAACTAGCTAGTAAAATAGAGAACCATCAGGCCAAGTTCCTCAAAGAAAGGGAATAAACCATTGTATATGGCTTATATATTCAATTTTATATTTTCACTCAATCCCACTCCAGTTCACTCCATGTAAACAAAAATTATGATTTAAAGGGAATGAACAATGTTCATGCCCTAACATAAATATAGTTTTTGATTGTTTAGTTTTGCTCAATGTAGAATAAATGCATGATCAAAATATAATAAATAATGTTCATGCCTTCATAACTACTAAAAATTCAATAAGTGTGAAGTGGAATGATAATTTTTTTCCATTCACTTATAAATTATGTTATTGTGTATATGTGCATGAAATATTAGCATCCCATTGAATATAAAAATGTGTGTGTGTGTGCGCATGCATGTGTGCGTGCATGCGTGCATGCGTGCGTGCATGCATGCATGCGTGTGCGTGTGTGTGTGTGTGTGTGTGTGTGTGTGTGTGTGTGTGTGTGTGTGTGTGTGTGTGTGTGTGTGAACAAGTATCATGCCTCTTGAATTTATACCAACTTATATTGAATTTTATGTACCTACATGTTTAATTTAAGAACTTGTATTTAAACTTTATGTGTATGTACAAACCTATAGTTCATGTTCCTATAAAATGTGTACATATGCACACAAGTGTGTATGAATTTATGCTCAAGTGTGTGTAGAGTGAATATATATGCCTCTCTAATTTGTAACAATGTTCCAATATCTATCATGTATCTAAACCATTTAATATATGAACCATTCTGAATCTCTAAAATTTGAGCTCTTATCTGATTTTATGTTCATGGAAGTTTATGTCTCAATGACAAGTACACTATAATGCCCCCATTTTTAGATGATGTATCATGTAAGTCACTCAAAATAAGATTTAATTTTATCATGTCATTTATTAATGTATCATCATGTAATATAATCTTATCATGAGGAAAATATGTCATCATAGTAATATATTGTCAGTCAAAGCATGTATGTAACATATATAATGCATAGCATGTAAGTGTCATGTCTAGATTGATGTATTAATGAAACATGTAGTATAAGGATCTTTGAATAAGAATATATAGTAAAAATTAATGATATAGATCATGACACCACTCAATTACACAAAACTCAACAAAATGCAAGTGTTGGTGTCACACATAAGGCCAAGGGCCACACACAATGATCAATAATAATGTATCCTATCATATAATAGAGTAATAACTTCAATGGACCATAAAATGAGTAACTAGTATACACCATCATTATGTATCAGTGTCACATCATAGTATAATGGCATATCTATGTATCATTGTTTAAGATATGAATAACTATTAAGGCATGTACAATAAATATATGTACATGGTACAAAGGTCATAGAAATATATAAATTTTAATAGTGAAACACAAGGAATAATATGTACCTAGTATCAGCATGGCTACTATGTAGATGAGGGTCTAACATTTGTATGTCCATGTGTAACCTATATGTCTTACATAGCACTTGAATACTATGAAATGCATGTGTGTATGAAATTAATATGCCATATACCAAATATGTGATAAAGTAGTCACTCAAATTTGGTCATGAATACTTGATAATATCAATTTTGACCCATTTTCACTTTAATTGACTTGAGCACTTAATCTGGACCTATTTCACCACCTCTCTCTATCCTAAGCACCTATATGGACTTGTTACTTTTTAAATTTCTATCATATGCCTATATAAATGTTCCAAACTGCTTAAAAACCCTATAAGAATCTATACAAAAATCTCAAGTCCAAAAATTCTCATGTTTCCCTTTAGGACAAGATCAACTAGTAATGGATAATAATGGCATAAATTTTTGTCCCTTATGGGTTGATACTATCTTTAACCCTTCTAATGATCACTTTTACAAATTACTCATTTATAATTTATAAAATCACTCTTAAGTCACATATTCTACCACTTGGATATTTCAATACAAATGTTGCACACTAAATAATGATTCCATATTCTTTACAAATTTAATTCTGGTATACATACAATATTTTTAAATTTTATCAATTATTGATGAATTCTCTCTTGCAAGAACTTATTAAATCTCAATCTCTCTAAGTACATGCCTTAAAGGGTGCACTAAGAAAGGGTTTTTTAGACTTTTGGTGCTTTACATGATTGTTGACCCCTATATCATTATCTAAAAGCTCTACAAGCTACATTTATCCAATTCCATAAGTAATAAAAACCCGCTTATACACTCCCCTAAGAAATTCACCATCCAAAATAAACCCTACCTAATCAAGCAACTAGTTTACTCATTTTTCCTACTACATTGACCCAATTGACCTTGTTTGGAATTTAGTGCATATTATATAACTCTATCGACCCAAGTTGACCTAGTTCAAGGCCTAACAACTCTATTTATCATCAAGCAAGGTTGACCCAGCTGACCTTGTTAGATAAATTCCTAGGAGTGTTTAGGTTAAATCCTTGGGTATAAATATCCCCTTAACTTCATTAATATAGGATCATTTAATTTCCCATCATTACATCTCACAAATCTATTTATATCATAATTTAGAGGTTTCATTGCTTAGGGTTTTTGCATTGGAGTAGTAGCACTTATCTTGTGGAGGTATTAGATGCATAGGATAAATATTTTAGCCTAGAACTAATCTATCCTTGTGATCCTTAAAATCCATAACCACCTCTTATAAATCACCATTACCCAAGGGAGAGATTGAGGCACAATGGGTTCACTTCAACAAGATAAGTATACTTCTAGCCCTTCATATTTTGATAAGTAAATGTTTTATAACTAATGGATTAAATTATATCTATCCTACTTATATTACTTATATATTATCTTAAATATAATTATCTTTACTTGTTTAATATCTTCCCCATTTATGCCACAAGCTTTAGTGACCATTAGATTAGCTTTTATGTTTATTTACAGATTAGCTAATATGTTAGGTTAGTAAATTAGATAATTTACATTTATCACATTATAAGACCTAACTAGGTTTGTTGAATGATGAAATTTGAGAAGCCTTATAAACCTCTATTTTTTTTATTATGTAGTAATATATCTCCATTATTGGTCATGACTCCAATATAAAAAAGTATTACTAATCAGATTGTTAGTTGATTACATTCTCTAAGCTTGGATATTACTAAGTATGATAAGTTGTAGGTCTATTTTATTTCACTTACATACATTCTGGTGAACCTGAAGTGAATCTAACTCTTTCAATTTTTTATTTTCATTTAGAGTCAACTAGATCAAGCTTGTCCACCTAGTTTTATATTTTTTGCATTATTTTTCATCTAGATTGAGCCTATCAACCTAGTTCTATTTTTTATTTGTAGTTTTTCAATCAGGTCAAGCCTATTGAATTAGTTATATATTTATGCACATGACCAAATATCACCTAGAAGACCAATCAAATAGTAATTCAATATTCTTAGGAAAAACTACCAAATCAACTTGGTTGATCTTGTTCTATCTTCTAGGTTCACTCTTACCAACCTAGTAATTAAATTTTGTCAATTATCTATATTTTTAATTTTTGTTTCTCAATAAAATCAATCAATACTTCAAATTTCTATTCTATTTTTTCTATTTTTTAGTTTTGTTAAAAGTATATACATAATAAACTAGATCGATCTAGTTGACCTAATTTGTTTGGGATTTTTCTAGAATTCAACTAGATTGAGTCAGTCGACATAGTTTGTTCTATCCTTTTTTCATACTATTAAATTTATTCCCAGAATCTAACTATGTAGGTCTTGGCTGACTTAGTTTCGATAGTAGCTAACCTACTTTGTTTTACCTTTATTTTCTAGCACAGTCTAATAGGTGATAGACTTAATTTAGTATGTGTCTAACCTAGTTTAGTAACCTAATAAATTCATAATCATATTTTATTTATAGCTTCTAATTATTCAATGACACTACATAATCAAGGATTTATTTCATAACCTCACTTATATTATCACTTCAGATGAAACTATTGAATTCTTTCCTTCATGTATTTTTAATCCTAAACTATTTACTACATCATGTAATATAATTGAGGTTACACACCTTAGTCCTCCTCATACTACCAATGTTGGAAATCCTCCACCCAATAATCACTCCCCTACTACCAATATAGAGAATATTAATCCTACCAACACTAACATTTTTGCCACTATAAATCTTATTCCTCCCATTAATACAACTCAAATACTTTCTCAAATTATTCAAGAAATGAATTTTATGAAAACAACTAAAAATTCTTAAATGATGCAAATGCAATCTCAGATATTATAAATGACTAGTCAACCACCTCAAGTCATAATGACTCAACCAAATCATAATTTTGTTCCCCCTCATCTTAGAGATTCCAATGGGAATATCATCCCTCATCCCCCTTTTCATAACAAAATTATTCAACATCTTAAAAATAAACCTTTAGATCCATTTATTGTATCCATATATATTAGAAACATTTCTCCAACTATTACATATGATGGGACTAAGGACTCCACTATCTTTCTCAAAATATTTGGAAATATTTATAAAGAATGGGTCCAAGCTAACACCATTTATACCACCAAGATCCTATCTAAAACCTTTATTGGTGATTCACTTGAATGGTACAATCAACTTCTTAGACATTGCATTACACAACTAGATGATTTAGTCAATGCTCTAGTGAAGGAATTCTAACATAATGACCTTCCTAAAAACTACCTTAGCCACTTCATCAATACTAATAAACTTCCTAATGAATATACTCCCACTTTCATCAAATGATGAAAGTATCTATCTTTAAAAGTATACCATAAAATGAATGATGATACTTTCTTAAAACTAGTTATTTCCCCTCTTTAATATCCTCTTTAATACAAAGTTTAAATATTTTCCATTAAAAATCTAAAGAAGCTTTAAAATAATCAAAAAGGCAAGACTTTATTATGACTCAATTTTAATCACCTCAAGAAACTACTAAGTAACCTTTCCAATCATTTTCTCATAACATTGATTCATCTGAGCCTTCCCAACCTCAAAAGGGAGAATCTAATTCAACCACTTTTAACCCAACCCACCCTTCCTTAAGTAGAGAAGAAATTTTGAATAAATTTCCACCCTATAAACCCATGATCTTTGATCCTTCCAAACCTCCTCCAAAATGGTACAATCAAGATAAGTTTCATTGGTGGCATACTTTGATAGGTCACTCTCATGATACTTGTCATGATCTTCACTGATTTATTCTTGCTTCTTTGATTATTCCACATTTCAATCTTGATATTCTTACACAAAATTGTTATCAAGACTATCTTCAAGCTTCAAAAATCCAATCTAAAGAATCAACATCACCTTCCTAATGATCAACAATAATTACCCCATACCTCCATCGCATCCACTAATGTTGTCCAAACCAAATTTGATCCTTCTTCCCACACCAATAATGAAAGGATAGCTAACATGAACAACTTTAGATAGGTGTTTTCATCCATCAAACCTTAACCTCTTAGGTGACACAAACCCAAGGAGAACCTAGTTCACATGCCTACTCAAAATTGCATCATACATGGTCCTATTTTACCTTATATACCTATTTATAACTCTATTATAAATCCTATGTCAATATCAACACCCTCCAAATCCAACATACCAATAACTTTACATTTTTTCAACCACATCAGAAATCTAAATGTGGTTTTCATTATAACTGTTCAATTTTACCTCACTCCATATCGCATGTTGGGGCATCATGCGATACTCATCCACATGTCATTCCATAATTTGGGGAATATTTGATGCCCATCCTTATATCATATTACCCATTTTTGAATATTAGGATGCCCACTCTTATTCTACATTGCATAATAACAAACAAATTTGACTTCAAGAAACCTTCTAAGACACATAAGCTTGTATTTCACATGCTCATCTTTGATTTAGACATTAGCATAGATTTTGATTATTATTTATGCCTCGTGTTTCTTTAATTTCATGTATTTTATTTTTGTTTAGTTTCATTTTACTTAAATCATTTCTTTAGTTTATTTGCTTTTATTTAACTTTACTTACACCATTGTTTCCTTTTTGGTTCTTTGGTTTCATTTCACTTTCAACATTTGTTTTCATTTTAGTTCTTAGATATATCTTTCATTATTATCATTTATTATTTTTTATGTAATTATTTACCTTAGTATATTTATTTTTATTTGACCTTTATTTACATTCCCCTTTTCTTTGGATGACCATTTACCTTCCCCCTCTTTTGGGATGACTACTACTTTCATTGGTGCTTGTGTTAGATACCTTGTCGGTTAGTATAACTTCTTAGTGGCATGACTCTAATAATCATATCCATCCCTTTCATAGAACTATTTTTACCTCCTTATGATCATCTATGAGCATCTTCATCATTGTATCACTTATTACATGGATGAACCTCTCCTAGTCCCCATCATTCACTTATTTCCTTTCATTTGAGGCACACATAGTTTAGTTTTGAGATTTCACACTTACATGTGGGTAAGTCTAGGATTATTTAGCCACCATGGTATTTAGGTCCTTTTCTCTAGTAACCAAGTGTAATATCTCTTGTGTTTATAACCAATTTCACTCATGATTGGTTCTCTGAATTTGTATGTAAAATGAATAAAAAATCCAAAAGAGTCAAAATCCAAATCATAAAAGAAATAAAGTCAATGATAAAAAGATAAAAATAATATTAAAATTCATGAAACACCAAAATATGTTATCTTTGGCACATCTACTATATTATTCAAAGCTCAAAATCCATAGTTGACCTCATAATAGAGTCAAGGTCCATTGGAGTGTAGTAGGCTAATAGACTGGGATAGGAGGTCTCATTATATCATATACTTATAGTTCAACCTACTTTATCACATAAATTACCCAATATTATTATTATACCAATTAATCTATAAGGGTCTTGAGGAATGGGGAACACATTGTGGGAAGGTAGGTCCATTTTAATTTTCATGCATAAATCCTTCATGGGATGATCTATGTACTTCACTTGTTATCCCAAGATTTGTGTTAATTATTTAAAGTGTTATAAGTCCTTTATGTCCATATTTATTAGTCTTTACCACTTTCCTAATGTGTCTCATTATTTCTAGGATGTTTGATTTTCCCATGTGTCACCTTGCATTCCTTATTTGCATCACATATTTTCATGTTTTCCCCTTGTTGGATATTGCTTTTAGTTGATCACATTCTTGATCACATATACCTAATTATGCCTCTTGGTTTATAGTTCATGATTTTCATTTTAATATTTTATATATGACTAAGTTTTCCTCAAAAACACCCTTACACCATTTGCTTAACACACCATATTATTATCATACTAGTCATGCCTTTGGATGGTTGTGTTTTCTTACATTCTATCTTAGAACAAGCACTAAGTTTGAGTTGTCATCCTTTAGAAATTTTTATTTTCATCTAGCTATCATGATCTTATTTTATTTTTATGTAATTCACTTATCTTGCATAATATATTTTACATTCATGCATGTTTTTCTTTATGTATGACTTGACATGCTTGTCTTACATCTTAACTTGAATTTCATTTTTAGTCCTTTATGATTTCTTTATGTTTGATTCAACATGCTTATCTTACATGAGGTAACCTTTCAATTGCTTATATATATTTTTTATATTTTTATTGCATTGATATTTCATTTACTTACAATGTTTTACATGCTTCCCAACATGATTTATTGTGTCCTACATTCATTTTTTTCATTTAATTTCACATGCTTCCCAATATGATTTGACGTGTTCTACATTCCTTTTTGGCATTTATGTTTTACATGCTTCCCAATGTGATTTATTATATTCTACATTAATTTTTATCATTTATGTTTTACATGCTTCCAAACATTATTTAGTGTGTTCTACATTTATTTTTCATCATTTTTTCATTTACATACTTCCAAACATGATCTTTTGGTTCTAACCTAGACTGAATAATCCTAGCTTGCCAATTTTCTAAGTAATTTAATCAATTTTGAGAGTTATTCATTTCTATTTTAACCATCTTATGTACTCACACATTTCTCCTATTATTATTCTTGTATCCCTAGGGTTTCTCAAATGTAGGTATTGTACCCTCCACAATCAAGACTAGGATATTTCTATGTAGTCATTTAATAAAAAGGTAAGTCAAGGTATGTATTTACACACTTTTAGTTACTTTAATTTCATTTCAACATTAATTTCAGTATTTCATTTTCAATTAGCTTAGTTACTATGTTTCTATGTTCTTTCTTGAAGCACCAGCCCATGTTACACTCAAATTTCACATGATGGGTTTCGATTGAGGCATATGTATACACATAACATTTTTAAATTTTATTGTTTATGTATGATTTATCTCTTGTAAGAACCTATTGAGTCTCAATATCTATGAGTGCATGCCTTAAAGGGTGCATCGATAAAAGGGTTGGTAGACCTTTGATGCTTCGTAGGATTATTAGCCCCTATATCATTATCTAAAACCTATACAAACTACCTTTATCCAATTCCATAAGGAATAAAATCCCACTTACACACTCTCATAAGCAATCCATCATCTAAAATAGACCCTACCTAAGTGAACACCCCTTTTACTATTTTTTTCTACTACATCAACCTGATCAACCTTATTAGGAATTTAGCACATGTTTCAAAACTTCATTGACCCAAACTAACCTAGTTCAAGGCCTAATAACTCTATTTCATGCTAAATAAGGTCAACTCAATTAACCTTGTCATATAAATTCTTAAGAGTGTTTGGGCTCAATCCTTGGCTATAAATACCCCCTTAATTTCATTTCTAAATAGAGGATGCTAGCAAATTTTATTATACTATCATTTTGAGGTTTCATTGCTTAGGGTTTTTACCTTATAGTAGTAACACTTATCTTATGGAGGCCTTAGATGTATAGGATAAATCTTGTATCCTATAACTGATCTATCCTTATGATCTTTACAATCCACAACAACCTCTTTCAAAGCACCATTGGCCAAGGGAGATACTGAGGCATGATGGGTTCACTTCAAAAAGGTAAGTATACTCTTATCGTTTCATATTTTGATAAGTAGATTTTGTATAAATAACTAAATGAATTATATCTCTCCTTATATTAATTTACTATTATCTTAAATAGAATTATCTTTGCTTTTTCATTATCTTCTCCATTTATGCCACAAGGTTTAGTGAGAACGAGATTATCTTGTATGTTTATTTAATAGATTAGTTTGTATGTTTGTTTAGTAGATTAATTAATTTACATTTATCACATTACAATACCTATGTAGAGTTATTACATGATGGAATTTGACTAGAAGCCTTGGAAACCTCTCCTTTGTTATTGTGTAGTAAGAGATCCCTTAGTTAAGTTTAGTGGATCAATGATTGGTCATGGCATTGACATAACAAACTATTGATAAGTAGATTATTATTTGATTACCTTCTTTGAATTTAAATATTACTGAGTAGGATAAGTTGTAGAGTTATCTTATTTCACTTACATGTAATTCTAATCATCTGAATCAGTCCTTAGCCAAGTCAAAATCTAATTTTATTCAAGCCAAGGTAAAGCATTATCTATTATTCATGTTATATCTAGATGCATTCATATAGTCAAAGGAGTATAATTTCACCAAGAACACTAAGTGGGAGAACTACATGGGTTTTATTTCCTTGTTTAAAGTATTGGATATGTAAGAAATGATCAGTCTTCATGGGGGTCATTGGGATCATTTTATCCCATTACACTCACCCTTTTTTCTTATTTTCATATTTTTAGCTATTATAATCCCTATTAGGGTTTCAATTTTGAAGAATGTATTTGTAATTCATCCACTTGCATCTAAAATTCAATTTTCCATACACAAGTATTATTTAATTTTTAGTAGAGGATCATGCCCTACATCCCTAATTTTTAATAGAGGACATAATTGACCAACTCAAGACTATATTCTCAGTTAATCCTATCCCAATTTAGACCATCATGTCCATCAATATTAGTCACATTTTATGGGAACTTGAAACATCAATCTATGTGGATCAATTCTATCAATATTTTAGTTTCACACATTCATATTATAGATAGGAAATGTCTAATTATATTTTTTATTCATATATAGTATTTATTTATTCAATTTTACAATGTCAATTTGGGTATTTTACTTTCATTATACTTATCATAAATTGATTTACAACATCAATTATATTTTAATTATTTTATTTTAATTAGGGTTAATCACCACAATAATTCAATTTATGATAAAACATATTGGTGGATCAAATTTTCATTTGAGCATTGATTCAAAAAATATATCCTACGGTTTAGATAAGTTTTTGAGCATTTGCCACTAAACGAACTTTTTTTTGACCTTTGATCTAATATCTGACACTAAAATAACTTGCTTTCAACCTCAATTTTAATCATTGACACTGAAAGAACTTTATTTTGACCTTAGATATGATATCTAACACTAAAATCACTTTTCAATAAGCTTAAAACATTACACCCATTATTTTAATGAAATTTAGAGTAATAAATGAATTGATCCCAATTCTGATAAGCTGAATAGAATATAACAATATTATATATGACAATTTGACAAGTAGAGTGAAGGAGAATAACTAAATTTGACAAAATGAAATGATTACAAATAAGGAAAATTATGCAAATGAAATCTAAAGTTAGTTGTTACTATTTGATGGTTGACTCTATTGATTGTGTCTATAAATTCTTGGAAGCTGGATCTAACACTTTGTAAGGATAAGATTGATGGATAGGGACATGATCAAATCCCACTATTTTTCATATTGGTCAATATTATCTTTTTCAAAAAAAGGAGGAATTCATGTCATAGTTATGTGTGTCAGCTTGAGTTGGATCTATATGCACTAATTTGATCTTTGGAAGTATGTGGAACACCTACATATAGCTTCTTTAAGGCTTAAACCATAATAAGGAATGTAATAATTAAAATACATAAATATAAAAAGTTGGAGTGTAGTTATGTTGAGATGACCCCAATCGCCGCCATGATGACTGAACATTGCCTACATATCCAATACTCCAATGAGGGAAATCAAGTCCAATGTAGTTCTCCCACTTAGAGTGTTTTGTCCAATTATGCTCCTTTGACTATATGAATGCATTTATAATCAGATTGAATACTTGATTACACTTTTATTATGGATGAATTAAAAAAGTTTTGGGCTTGGTTGAGGACTACTTTTAATGATCAAAATTAGAATTGGGATGAATATGCAACTTTTACTCAGTGTACACTTGTGTAAATATTCCTCTATATTTAAATTACCAAGAGGAATAATAAGTGACTTGGGTATGCCTTTATAGAAATATAAAATGGGTAACCACATGATAATAAGCCTAAAAACATGAAAAATAAGCTAGATGAGGTGTTAATTTGAAATTTTGACCATTGGGAAGAAAAAGATAGCAATGTCCAATAAGGACAGAAACACCTCCCACTATTGTCCCTATTAGACGTTGATGCTAGGGATAAGTGTATATATTTGGATTTGGTTTTGTCCTACTTGATTATTAATGGTATTTTTTACAATAAAAATATTTTTTAAGCATTAAATGATTATTTAAAGTAAAAATATATCTTCACAAGTGCTTAGGTTAGGGTGAAGTGGAAAAATAGGTACTAATTAAGTACACAAGTTAATTAAAGATAAAAGGGGTAAACCTAACATGATCAAGTATTTAGGACCATATTTAGGTTATTACACCCCCCCCTTTAATCTATAAATGGAATTTATATATTAAAGGAAATATATACCCTAGTGTGTAATACACACTTTATATTTGAGCTAGTACACTAATCGTGCAAGACACTATACTCTTTGGCAAACCCTGAAAAACACATTAAGTGTTTACTTTTTATTTTGAAAACAAAAATTTCAAAATCTTGAATTTGAAAAATGCATGAATCCTATTATTTGAAAATGTTTGAATTTGAAAATTACTTGAATTTAAAATTTGAAAATACTTGAATTTAAAATGAAAGCAAGGGAATAATTCATAATGTATGTGTGAAACCAATGTTTATTTTTGTGACTTTACTTAAACATGATGTTTTCTTGAAGCATTGGATAATTAGTCCCTCTCATGAATCACTTGGAGAAGATGGTTCCTTATCTAAATCATTGGAGAAAATTTAAGGTGATCAAACCTCAAAAAGAATTTTCACTTGTAGAATAGAAATAACACCCATTTAGGGATATTGGAACCTCAATTTACCTATGTTGGTCTTTGTAACCCCAATACATAAAATTATTTGGAATCCAAAATGGACTCGCACACATAATGATGGAGTGCACATTAATCTCCAAGTTTTGCACTATTCACCTAAATTGAATCAATAATTGTAGATGGATTGTAGATTCAATTAAAACTTTGTTCAAAAAATGTATGATCAAAATAGAATGGAGCACACCCATGCTCCTACCATATCTATAGCTAGTAAGATATAATTTAAAAGTGTGGCATGAATCTATGCCATGCCCCCATTGTAACTATAGAATTTGAAATTTTATGTATATACTCACTATAAATTTTATTTGAAACTTTGAAACTATTTGAATTTATAATTTGATCTTGAAATATGAGTGCATATGCATGGCATATTCCCCTATAATATGTGCCAATGATTTAATTTTGAGACATTTTTCAACTTTTGAAACTATACTTATATCAAAACTATTTTTTCCTTTTTGAAAAGGCATATCTCATGCAAGAGAATCCCAATGAGATGCCCCCTTTTTGATGTGATGAAATTGATCCTTAAAGTCACTCATCTCAAAAGAAAAGTTAACATGAAAAATATATAGTGAAGATGTCATCATTGGAAAATGTAACATATGGAAAAAGTATGTTAGCATAGTAAGATTTGAATTTCATATGTAACTTATGAGGTAAGGACTATAGAATGTATCAATTAAACTCATAAAATTATAATGTAGAATTAGTCTATTATGTTATTAGTGCATGATATGTATTATGGAACTTATCATAATCAATCAAGATCAATAAGCACACACACTAAAAACATAAATTCATGTATCAAGGCCAAGGGTCATACACAAGGTACATGTTCAAATGTCATAAAATGATAGATTTCACACATGATAGACATGAACAATGTCACAAAAAAGGACATGTTCAAAGGTTGTAAAATGATATATTATACACATGACAAATATTAATAATGTCACAAAAAAGAGACATGTTCAAATGTTGCACACTTATAGGGCTAAGGGCCAATAGTAAAGGAATGTTTAAATGTCTCACACAAGTTCAAATAAGTTTTCACACATAAGTTCGAAGAGGCACACACAATAGATAAGCAAGATGTAATCTACTATATACAAATAATAGAATTAAAGGAACATATAATTCGAAAGATAATCTACACTATGCTTATATAATGTGATCATATCCTAGAAAATAGAAAATTCATGTATAAACTTTATAAAATAGATTTATTAGTAAGAAATTTTTAAATAGTATAAAGTTAAAAATAATAGGAGTCATGGAATGATAACACATGTATATATATCACCTATGGATAAGATGTCCCCAGTTTTGTAAAATTATTAAGTAGATACAAGTTAAACACCTTGATCTTTGTAAAGTTTGTATACCATGCACAACACTCATGAATATTAGTGAAATACATGTGTGATATATAAAGAATGTGTTATCTACTAATAATGAAATGAATAACATATTATAAACATGTATACTAGATTTTTAGTCATGCTTACGCCCTAATGTTTGGATTTTTAAGAATATTTTGAATGTTTTTGCATTTCAAAATATATGATTTTTTTATTTTTTTAATATTTAAACCAACAACACTAGAAACTAGTAAAATTAAAGTGTCAAAAGTAGAAGAAATTAGAAATATTTGAAGAGTTTAAAACATATGTCAATGTTAGATATGCACTAGAAATGATTATATGGCCATGTATGAGCAAGATTCCCCCACTGTATGTGAATTGTAACTTTGGAAAAAAATTAGGAGATTGTTAAATATATGTAAATGACTAATTTTACACCCTCATTTCAACAAATGTACACTTTCTTAAAGATGTCACATGTATGAAAAATATAGCTCTAAAATTAAATATTTTGCATGAAAAAAATTATTTACATATTGAAATTGGGTGAACATTTTAAATATTAGAAGTATAACGGCTCTGTGTGCTCAAGCTATGATTTATAGACAAAATTTGGCATAAGATAGGATTGACCAACTAGGATAGTATTAGAATTTATTTTTGTCCTATCCTATTCTATTATGTCATTGAAAATAAAATGACAAATTAACAGTGAAAAATATGAAAATAGAAATATAAATGAGATATCATGACAAAATTGATCACTATTTTGAACTATTCAGATCTTGGAAAGTGAAATAGTAGATCTAAGAGGCCAACAAGTCAACAAGAGCCAAGGGATTAGAATAATTGATCCAATGAGTAAAATTTCATTAAAAAATAGAATATGATGCAACATTCAAGAAAACATGTACAATTATATTTTTGCTTTTTAAAAATATTTGAATTTTTATGAATTTTTTTTATAATATTTGTAAATGTAACAATCTAGCCAATGGTCCCATCGAGATAAGAATTCAAGCAATTTATGATTAGTGGTAAATGTATTATCTTTTTTAAAATAAATGTATCAAGTGTGTTTATATTAAAATCAAATGTGTACCATATTCAGTAAGAAAACTATCTAGATTACTACTCTTGTAATCTTGTGTAGGAGGAATATGTCTAGTAGATGCAAGATGACGTGAAATCCCATAAAGATTAGTAGAAAATTGTGCCATTTTTTTAGCCTTTTGAGGAACACATTGATTTAATGAATTAATAATTTAGGAGACATTAAATTTGATTCTATTTGTTGTTAATTAGAGGCCTTTTGTTGATATATTTACTTTTGAATTGGCTAATTTTGAACCCTTTACACCTTTTCGTGAATTAGTTGAGTAGAAAATTTTACCTTAGGTGCAATGACTATAATTATTTTTTTATTTTTGCATAGATATATCATTTAATTATGGTGGTGGATAGGGAAAAGGAGGTACCATGGATTTCATAGGGTACTAATACTTGATTCATGAAATTGTAATAACTTGATTACAAAAAATGTACTTTAGGCATCTATGTACCGTATAAGGTACCACATGGAGATTTTTAAACCATGGGTGTCCTAGTATCATGTCAAAGACTCCATTTTGTGGTTTAACTATAAAATGGGTATATAATATAATATGTCCCACTTGGAGAGGCAACACAATATGTCCCAAAGTGGTTTGTTGTTTTCCATTGAATGTCTTGACACTTTTAGTAGTTGTGTGTATGTCATGTTGTGTGTAACCCAATTAATTAAGTAATGTTATTACTCATAAATTTTCACTCGATCCATTATCAAATAGCATACTATGAATATTATTTTAATAAATATAATCTCATATGCATAAAACATAAAAATTTGAAACATCTTCCATTATCTCACTATCATCAAAAGTAATCATACGATGTGGTTGGAAATTTTGAGTAATTTTACTAATAATTTCATCCAATGGGTGATCATAGGAATCAAGAGATAGATAAGAATTGTAAGTATGATACACTATTGGATTATTTTTACTATTATCATGATTTAAAAATGTGTCATTAAAAATATTCAATTTAGCATTTTCATTTTGTTGAGGCTTAGTTTCCTCTATAGGAATGCCTAGCTCAATAGCATTTTTATCAATAAGATCTTGAATAATATGTTTGAGCTTGATACATATGTTAGTATAATGATAATTACATCTATGGTAATTATAATATGCATTGTTATTAAAATAATTGATTTGTGGTTTTCTCACGTCAAGTTTAAATGGAGATAGAGTAATTATATTACATTTAATTAACTTTTATAACAATTTGTAAGATGATTGTGGTAAAATAGAGATTTGCCTTCTTGGTTGATCTAATAAAATAATATTTTTAGAAGTTTGATAAGTAGTATTGACTATTATATTTGCACTTGCTTTAATATTTATGTACTTATCTTTATAAGATGGTTTGCTTTGAAACATCATTGTGGAATTTGAATTAAATGTTGGTGCATATTTAAATTTTTCAAAGTAATAAGATTGACTTCTCATTCTCTTATTATATGAAAAATCTCCTTGAATGATCTAAATTTCTTCAAAATAATTGACTCATGTAATGGTTCAAGAAAACTTTGCTTAATATATATTATAATTCATTATTTGCCAATGTGGTAGTCATTTTCGCAAGCATGGATTTATAATGAAGCACATATTCAATGATAGGCTAATTATTTCCTTCCTTAAGTTTGGAAATTTACACATAATAAATCTTTTCATCAATGTTAATAAAAAAGTGTTTAATAAATTGATCAACCAATGGATTGAATTCTTTGGTAGATTGAACAAGTAGATAATAAAACCAATGCAAGGCATAATATTTTAAGCTTCTTGGAAATAAATTGTTATCAAATTTTCATTGAAAGCATAAAACAAACATGATGTGTAAAAATATCTGATATGTTCTTCTAGAAATTTAAGAAATACAAATCCTATAGGTAAAGGATATAAAGCAATAGCAAGTGCTAAATGATTATGAAGTAAAGCTTAGGAATATAATATTTGGTTAGCTTTGGGTATACCTTGCTCTAATTTTAGCATCTTAGAATTCAAAAATGCAATATTTTGCTTGAGGCATTGTGCATTAGGCAAGAAATGTGATGCAGCATGTGTATATATCAAAAGATATGAATGACTATTAATTAGGCATAGGCATATAAATATATTTCAAACCATGTGTTGCCCCCATGTCGAGAGGTGAAGTTGTAAGAATAGGATCGATAATAGTAGTACCAACACTAGTTATTGGGTGTATAATAGGTTCTTCAACATAATCATTTGGTTCTTTAGATGTAGTAGCTTGGTCATGTTTCTATTATTCTTATCTAACTACAAATAACAAAGATTTAATGGCATCAAGATGGATGTGAAGATTATTCACCAAATTATTTTGCATCCATAGGGTCAAAAATTTTGTTAGTAGATGCATGAGTCTTATCAATTTCTATGGTCCTAATAGTTCCACCAACTGGGTGTAATGTAAAAAAGTACTTCATTTGAAACATATAAACACTCTTATACCTAGATTATACTTTATTTAACAAAACTTTGCATTAATGGGGATTGTGTAGAAAGTTGGATAGTTATCCTATCATAGTCATAAAAAATATCTATATCATCCATATCAAGAATATTACAAGCAATAAATAAAAATAGAAACACTATAAATAAAAGAGAAAAAAATTGTGTATGAAGATCAATAAATCCTTATGAAATACAAGGAAAAAGAAGATACTTCTAGTGTCAGATATCATATAAGGTCAAAAAAATGCTTTTAGTGTCAACTATTATGTCCAAGGTTGAAAGAAATTTATTTTAGTGTCAGATTTATAACCAAGGTCAAAAGGAAATTCTTTTAGTGTCAAATATTCAAGAATTTATCTAAACTCTAAGACAAAAATATTAAACCCCTAGAAGGTTAGAACCTTAAAGGACTTAGGGTTTGCAATGCTCAAATAATAAATGGGTTCACTAATATGTTTCAACAAAATTTAGATAAAAATGAGTAAATCCTAATTCTAATAAACTAAATAGAATATAACAAAGTGTTATAAATGATATTTGACAAGTAGAGTGAAGAATAATAACTAAATTTGACAAAATGAAATGATTAAAAATAAGGATAAATATGAAAATTAAAGACAAACTTAGTTTTTACTATCTAATAGTCAATTTTATTTATTGATAATAAGTAGAAATATGAAAACAATGATTGTGTCTACAAATTCCAAAAAGTCAAATCTGAGACTATACAAGGACAAGAATGGTAGATAGGGAAAACTTGAATCCCACTATTTTTCCTATTGGTCAATCTTGTATTTTTAGTTGAAAAATATGTACTTTAAGTACCATTCATGTGTGACAATATTTGGATAGATATGCACTAATTTAACCTTTGCAAGTGTTTGAAAGTGTAGATGATATTTATGGATTATATAGCACTTCAGTCTTGTACACTTAACAAACTCATACCATGGTTGTTCCTCTCAATTTTTGACCTTTATCATTTGTATAAGTCTTGCATCTACTCTATTTTGTGCCCCTTGTCTTATCTCTTAGTCTGACCAACCTTATGTTGATGACCCAAACCTTTTACCTCTATAGTTTTAAGTCTTACCTACTTTCTTGTTCCCTGGACACTAGCATCCCAGATAAACACCTTGATCAATGTAGGTTTCCTATTTTTATGCAATTTTACAGTGCCCTAAAATCATCTAATTTTAAAATGAAATGTATCATACTAGTCAACCTAAATGATTTAATGTTACTTCTCTAAAGAGATTGATATAAATACAAGATCAACCCTCATTCATTCCTCACCTAGAAAAGACCTAAGGCAAATTATCAAAGAATTTAATGAAGCACTTGATAAATCAAAGCTTCCCTATTTTATCCTATTTTCATATTATTCATATGGATAACAAGTACATAGATCTAAATTATTAAAGGAACAATCCAAGAGATATATTTTCCAAGTTACAAGCTAGGTCATTATTGTACTTGATTTGAACATATTGCATGATTCGCATGAAATCCAACACATAAGGGAGAACTAAATTAGTCTAAGGCCCTCTTCAGATTATTATCTATGTAGGAATCACTCATTGATAGAAGGTTATTTGGGGTCAACTCGACACCATGTGCCCATTAACCCATTTTTTCCAATTTCAATATGAAGATGAAGAACTAGGGTTTTACAATTTTATGATGAGCAATGATCTATGACCCAGATTTGATTGTACCATAGAAAAAACAAAGACAAACCTATAATAATTTATATGGTTTCATCCTTTTTTAGTATATATTCCATATAGTACACCTGTGTTAGGTTTAGATAGTATTATCAACACAACCATCCAAGGCTAATGCTAGTGTCTATAGATTTAGAAAAACTCAATCCAGAATCTAGTGACTATTATAAAATAATCTTCTAATCTAATTTGTACCTATTATATATATAATTTTGTCAACATTATAACCAACTAAGTACAATATTTATTTGTTATTTCCATATCTATCATAGTTATACTAACTAATTTTAGCTTATCTAAGTTTAATGAATTTAGTATATGTTATATATGAGTCTAGCATCTAATTGGCCTACTATATAAATAGTTTATCACCCTTTTACCTTAAGATATCTCTATCCCCTTTAAACTTAGATAACCCTAATCTAGATTTTCAGGTTTAAACATTTGGTGAACCCAATTCATATGAATATAAAAATATATGATTCCTAGGGTTTTCAATCAGGCTGGGTTTCATATTGTTATAATTTTTCATTTCTTACTTAAATTATTTTGCATGCAACCTAAGTGCAATCATAGATTGGGAGGTGTGCCTATTGAACACATTGAGCTTCCCCTCCTACCACCGAGGATGTCACAAACCAATGAGGGATTTCATCTTATGGATCATGATGATACCAATGTTGAGAATGAAAAACATATTGATGAGGTTGTCATAAAAGAATATTTTGATAATGAAAATCATGAGTCTAATGAAACCAATATACCTGAACAAATATATCATGATCAAGCACAATCAATTACATTATTTTGTGAGTGTATTCATTAAAACCATATATATCTTAATGAAATCCTAAAAACCATTTTAGAAACTAACACAAAAATCATAGTCAATTAAATAGATACATATATTGATCATGTTATTAGAATTATGGGTCATTTCCATATACCAACAATCCTCTTGTTGAATTCATAACAACATAATATTTCTAATGGGGGCATAAGATATTTTTTCAACCTTTATTTCCTAAAACTACTATTGCTACATCTACCATGGGGCTAACAAATATTTCAACTCAAATACCATTTTATATGCCTATTCAAACCATGATTACAACCCCTTTGGTGACTACTCAACTTGATAATCTAAATCCCAATGGGTCCACAATTCAAACACTTCTTTAATTTATAAATACCTTGGAGGTCAGGGTTATAAACATTGAACAAAATGATTTAAATTCTCCTCATGCTATTGATTCCCAAGATGTGTTGCATAACCCTCTTGCACTTGAGATATAATTTCACCCTTTGCCAACTAGTTTTGTTGCACCTAAATTCACATTTTATGATGTCAAAGGTGATTTTGAAAAACATATTTGATCCTTTTATGGCATGTCTTGATTATGCCTCTAATGATAAAATTTTGACCAAATTATTCCCAACAAGCCTAAAGTACTATGCTTCAAGGTGGTTCTATGATTTACCTCTCCAATCCGTGAAAGCATTCAAACCTCTTGTAGATTAGTTTTTTGAACAAAAAATCATTAATATTTTTGAAAAGGTTTTCATTCTCAAATTGTCAAAATCAAACAAGGAAAAAATGAACCTATCAATGAATATGTATTGAGGTACAAGATAATGTTGGCTAAAATGACCAATCTTATGGCAGATAAGAAGTTTCAAGACATATTCAAGTAAAGTTTACTTGCTCCTTTACGTGAGTCCATTATTTTCAAGAATTTCAAGTCTTTCGATGACTTATGCTATGTTGTACATGACCATAAAATTAAGCTTATTTCATTAAATAAGTTAAATTATGTAGCAAAAACACCAACTGCATCTACATCCATGCAAAATTTACAATCAAACCAAGTTATAAGGTAAAACCTTTTGAGCCTAAAAAGGAAGCAACTACCATGGTTAACATAGTTTCAAAATAACCTAATAGGCTTATCCTATCTAGTGCACTAAGGAGACAATACGCTTAACTGAGTCTCCCACTTCATTACTCATAAGGCTCATAGAGTGTCATCTTATATCTCTCCCTCATCTTATATAGGTTGATATAAATAAACCTCTAAATGATATAATGCAAATGTTTATTGTGATTATTACTAGGGACCAAGACATTCTATGAATAGATGTTTTACATTGAAGCATAAGATCCAAGACCTTATTAATGACCAAAAGATTAAATTTGATGATCCTCCCAAGGAATCAAGTTCACAACCTAGTGATCACCAAAAATATAAAATATTTAACAAACCTTTGTAAGACCATTCTAAGAAGGAACTAGAAGAGAAAATGGCATATAATGCACATCCTCCCCCATCACATTAATTTCACCCATTAGATGGGATTATTTTTACTTATACACAACATATAGCTCCTATTATTCAGAGACCTTCTATTAATTTTGATGAAATTAAGATTAAGGATGATGACTACAATTTTAATTCTTTATTAATTTGAGCATTCCTTGATCACCAACCTATACATAGTTTTATGATTGATAATGGTGCAAGTGAAAATGTTTGCACCAATATATTACTTGCACATTTGAGTTATAATCATCATGATTTACTACTAGATTATTTATAGCATTCAAAATAGACTCTCATATTGTCCTTAGAGAGATTGACTTACCCTTATATGTTGGTCCCACACATGTGGTTACTACCTTTTCAATTATACCTACCATGGGAATATTTGATATGTTATTCAGAAGACCTTGGATCTATACACTTTCAATGGTAACTTTAATAGTGCATGGGTTTGTTAAATACATTCATGTCAATTACGTAATTATAGTTTCTAAAATCCCATATGAACATCCTCTTGAATAATAAAAACTTATACCCAGACAACTAATTATCAAACCTTCTAAGGTTAACTAGGGAGAAGGGGTAAGTAATAGGCAATCACCTTTACTAGGTGGCCAATACTTGAGATACCATTACAATAGAGACATAAAATGGATTCCATAGAGTCCTCATCTTTTATTTTACACCATATTCAAAAATTAACAACCATAAAGCACATAGATATGGGTTTCATGAACCCTTATTCCTTATATGTCTACTTCATGACCTCAGATTCCTTTTATACATACACAAAGCATCATAAACACTACAGTGACAAATAATGCACCTGCACATGCTCCTTGGTAGAACCACAAATTCCTTGAACCAAGTTCTGAGTGGGGAGATAATTATGACAATCCATTGGATGAGATCATAGGGTAGTCTCTTCACATATTCCAAAAATACCAAAAAAAATAAAATAACATCGAAAAACTTAAAAACATTTTCAGCATAAACACATTCTATTGGTTCCTTGGCATTTATGTTTTAGTTCCATGTTGATGGATGGAATATCAGTTACTCCTACATACACATATGTGTCATGATTCTACTCGAGTGTAATACAAGCATGTGTAGATACATGATCTATTCTTATCTCAAATGTTGGGCCTTCATTCTACTCATGTCATATGGACATTAAGGGCATCCACCTCTATGATCATGATACTTATAGGTTATAGCACTCTATGGTCACCTTATATATCATGTTTTGAGCTCATATATGTACTTATACATGTCTTTATCCATGGTTATATCTTTCACAAGGTACTTGATATGTTATGCACTTAACATTTTTTTATAACATGTTGGATCCATAGGCTACTATGATATGTTTATGTTGGTTACTTATGTTTTCTTTTATGTACTTCATTGAGTTCCTTGCCTTGTTATTGTCTTACCTGTTTGACCATTTGAATGTGATCCTTTATTACATACCTCATTCTATTTATACTTTATTTGAAATTTAAATATATCATTAATTATTGTATGTACATTTTATTATGTCATCCTTGATTTTATGGATAATTGACTAGGTCATGTCCCTTTGATTTGCATCATTTGAACATGCCCCTTATTTACAGTCTCCTAGGACCATTGTATGTTGACTTACTTTGAAGTGATTTTGTATGTGTTCTTATTTTCTTGTTGACCTTGTATTGTTACTATCTAGAAATTTCCATGATCTTTATCATGTATCTTAGGCCCTCATGTGATCACATTATTTTATGCACTTCAATGCTATATTTACCTAGACATGTTATTATATATGCTACATGGTTACATTCACAAATTATTTAGTTGTCTTATCCTTTTAAGGTGAAGTAACTATAAGTTTTAATTATTCCCTTACATTAAAGGGGGGGAATATAAGTGGGTGTATGTCATAGATGCATGTTCTTCACATTTGGAATAGTTCTAGATTCAATGGGGGAATGCTTTGGAAGCATGTTTTCCTCACTTATTTAGTATTTGACACTTATATTCATTTTCAGATTCAGTGGGGACATGTCATATGGGCATGGATTATACACATTCACAATTTTTATGTTTAATTGGAACATGTTTTGGAAGCATGATCCTTCACACTTATTCAATTATTCAACACACCCAAATTCAGTGGAGGCATGCATTAGAAACATGCTCTCTAGACTTATTCAGTATTTGGCACACCCAAATTCATCAGGGGCATATTTTGGAAACATGTCCTCCACATTGGCACTTTTTTAATTTTTCATATTTCTCCATATATAGTGGGGGCATGATTTAGAAGCATGTTCTTCACACTTACATAGTTTCCAAATTGACTAAAACACATAGTTATATAATTCAATTCACATTTGTGGTAGAATTTTATACATTAGTACCACTGTTATATACACTTTCAACATGAGACTTATCTAAGGTGAATATTTTATGTAATGGGCACCTAATATTACAAAATACAAATCAGTTTTAGATTTCAAAACACTCTTAGGGATTGTTCTCACCCACCAAGATGGACTTTTAAGGACTATATTGAGCCAATCTACTATAGTAGTTGGTTCACTTTTGGTATGGTTGAGGTGATTAAACCACTCAATCATACCAAGTTTTTAAGTTGGACTTCATTTTGTAATCCAGGCTTACCAATTTCATAGTATGAGTTGACTTTTTTCTCTCATGCTCACCAGGTTATAAGTATGATTGGGTTGCACGATGGAGCTAATCTCAACTATCGAGTGGCAACTCACCTTTTCTCAAAGGATTGAGGGCATGTGCCTTCCAAACTCTCTTTACATTAATATCCTTAGATATATATACTTTCCATATTTATATATATATATATATATATATATATTAGTTTCATATCTTTATAATGATACATCTTTCAAATCAACTTGTCCATAAGCAAGGTGGTTACATTAATACATAGGTGTACTCCTAAACCTTTCTCTTTCAATTTAAATCATTTTAAATGCTTTTAATTTTAGATTATATGCACTATTTATGTACTATAACATGTTATTGGTTGCAGGTCAATCACTAGAAAATCACTCAAGTTAGATTCATATAAAGGCAAGGTGTGTTATACAGACTCAGGTACTCATTTATTCTCCTTTAAACTAGAAATTCCATTACTAGATTAAGAGGGGGTAATTTATATATTTATGGATTATATAACACCTAAGCCTTTTACACTTGGCAAACTTAGACCTTGGTTGTTCCTCTCAGTTTTGGATCTTTCCCATTTTTGAAAGTCTTGCCTCTACTCTATCTTGTGCCACTTGGCTTATCTCTTAGTCTAATTAGTCTTGTATTGATGACCCCAAACATCATATATTTCCCATAATTCTTAAAACCTACTTATATTCCACCTCTAAAATTTTTAAGCTTGTACCTACTTTCATGTTCCCTAAACACTAGAATCCCAAACAAACACCTACATCAATATCGGTGTCCTATTCCAGCGCAAGTGTCTAATGCCCTAAAGTCATCTAATTTTCAAATGAAATGTATCCTAATGGTAAGACTAAGTTATTTAATTTGATTTACTTATTTAAATTAATTGATATAGATACAATATCAACCCTCATTCATTGTTTACCTAGAAAATACCAAAGGCAACTTATCAAAACATTTAATCAAGCATTAGATAAAGTAAAACTTCCCTATTTTCATGTTAGTCATAGGGACACCACATACAGGTCTAAATTACTAAAGGAGTAGCTCAATATCTATATTTTCTAATTTATAAGCTAGGTCATTATTGTACTTGCTTTACACATATTACCTGATTTACACATAATCCAACACACAAAGGATAACAACATCAATATTAGGCCCTCTTAAGAGTATTGGATATGTAGGAAATGCTAATTGATAGAGGGGTATTTATGGTCAACTTGACACTATTTTCCCACTAACCTATTTTCCCCAAGGTCACTATGAATATGAAGAACTATGGTTTTGTACTTTCATGAGGAGCGACAATCCATAACCTAGATCTGAATGCACTAGAGCAAAGGCAAGGACAAACCCATAAGCATCTAGGTGGTTAAATCCCTTTCCAACATATATTTATATGACACCTATGTTAGGTTCAAACATTAGTGTTATTTTAATCATCCAAAGATGATGCTAGTGTGTACATATCTAGAGGCACTCAATCTATAATTTGGTGATTATTCCAAAATCATCTTCTAGTCTATTTCTTGCCTTTTCTAGATCCAAAATTATGTCAATATTTGGTTTATTCTCTTTATCACATTTTTATTTAGGTGATAAAGTATAGTCCTAACAAGCTTATGTGTTGGCCTTTCACACAATACTAAGGTCTTGCATGCTCACTCAAAGCATGAAGTAAGAGACTAGTCCCCATGGGTTATGTTGTGCAGTAACTCACTAGTCGTATACTTGAGTTTGTCCATATATTTGATTATAAATTACACAAAAAAATTAATATACAACTATGGACCTTATCTCATTCATCACAACAACCAATAACACAAAGATAAATTCCATGAATATGAAAGGGTTATTTATAAAAACTCATATAGTGCATGTTCTATAAATCTCATAATGAATGATGAACTATAAATTAGTCAATGAAAACCCATTTTTAATTCTTAATTATCAATTATCTAAAACAAAACAACTAGAACTAATTTTAATATCTATAATTCTATATTATAGAGTCACTATATGTTATCCATTATCAATCACCTTAAGTAATTCCACATAGGGGTATTTATACTTATTTTTCCTTGACCAAGTAGTTACAAAATTAATGAAAAATGGGTGATTGGCTAATGATCTCTTGGTATACTAAGAGTAATAAAATTCTTTTACTTATTTTCTCCTAAGGACTCAAACCTTTTTTCCCATTTATTATTGTTTGATTCTAGATCCTTGCTACCAAATGTCCTTATTTTTGTGGCTTGTTGGAAAACTCATGATGATTAAAGTCTAGATTGTCCTTGAGAACCATTCCTTAATCATCTCCCACTTCCCTCATGCTCCCCAAGCCTTTTGTTACTATTCTAAGCCTTATGATCTTGGGTTCTCTATATTTATGTTCTATCTTTGACTAGGTCTTCTTGCACTATTATATTTTATGCCTTTATACTCTCATACCTTGTTATTTTTAGGCCATGATATTCATGTGCCATGTTAGTTCTGTGTCATGGTCTTCCTCACCATGATCCTCTCATGTTGTGTCAATTTCATTCCAAAAATACAAAATACTTGGTCAAACTTTGGGGTTTAATATCACCCCACACTATACTATTGGTCCATCCCAAACTAAGTCCTAGTTTTGTCCTTAGCTAAAATCTTAGGCCCAATTTATTAAATCTACTTCCTAACACTATCCCAATATGACAAGGTGTCAAGTAACTTAGATGTTAATTGTTTAATTATTACCTTTAACTTTTTCATCTCCTCAGGTTGGTCGAGGCACTCATTAGCCTTAATAACCAATTGGTCAAGGGATATACTAGCATCATTCTAAACCTCTTCAAGTGTAGTGACTTCAACTACAACCTATCCTTAGAGAGTTATAAAATTGGTATTAAGTTATTGTCAATGTATGTTTATTATTTCCAAATTTATGTGCATACTTAGTGTAGTCTTTTATTGGAAGGGTAGCATCCACCAATTGTTGTCATTAAGACTCTTCCACATTGAGATAAGCCTCCAAAATTATATTAGAACATGCTAATTTTTCAAAAATCCTATCCAAGATGGAGATCACTTCCCCAATTCTTTCGAGGGCACATTTTTATACTTATACATCTTTTTTAAACTACTGCTTCATTTCTAGGCACAGGTTGTTTCTTGCACTATTTTAATAGGAGATTTACAAGGGTCTCCAATTTATCAACAACTTCTCCCTCTAAAGGTATGCCATCTTCCAATATCGGTTCTTAGCTAGAAATATATTTACATAAATTTAAAGTATTTACCTTGGTCATTGTGGCTTCTTTCATTTGTTGCTTCAGTGTGGCCACTTCTTCTTTAAGTGATTTTTGAGTAGCAAGTTATTTCTCATACATTGACACTACTTGTACATGTTTCTTCTCTACATCATGTGCATTAAAATTTGAAAGTATATTCTATCATGAGACTTTAAAGGCCATTTTTAAAAATGTAGTGTTATCTTATAGTGGAGAGATATTCTGAGGATCAACCCAAATTGGAGTGGGCAGCACTAGTGCTTAAGAATCTAACACTAGGCTATTTGGAGGAATTTCAAAATGGCATTATTCATTGTACATGTCCAAAATAAAGGACACTTGTCACATGGTATTGATGGTTACATACTAAAGAAGTAAATGGGGCCATAAGTAGAGGATCTTATCTAGGAATCATGTTTGGTATTGAGTGCATAAGTTTGTGGATGCATCAACAAAAGGTGGTTGAAATTCAAAATCAGCTAGATCTTTTCTTATGTTGGGATCTCACTCAAGGATTTTGACCTTTATTTTTAGATCCAAAGAAGTGTTATAATGTCCATTCCACTTATCTATTGGGTATCAAAACCATCTCCCTCTTTTCCAAATTTACCCCCAATGTACAATTGTGAATAATCAAGGGTGGTCTCTTCCTCTTGCACCAGGGAGGGTATCTTTTTTGGGTTAGATTCCTCTATTTCTTCCTTACTACCTATAAGTTATTCTTCCACTAGTTTAGTAGGTAATAATGATGTTAGCCCGTCAGGTTATCTCTCTAGTGTATTTCATTGAGAATCCCATGATGGTGAAGCCCTTGGTGGAGATGCCCTTGTAGAGAAGGTTTTGGTGGAGAAGCTCATGGAAGTGAATCCCTTGATGGAGAATCCCTAGGTGGTGTCACCTAGATAGTCTTTTGCTACTTTGGTGGTTCTAGCCATGAACTTGTGTTATCATCATGCCCAACCTACTTCTTCTTATCAAGATATGTAATAGGTGTAAGCTTTTCCCTTGAATGCTCCATGCCATTTGAATATTTCTTCTTGGGCCACAACATGTAAAACAAATTATGAATAGTTTATTTGACCATGGTTTGCTTAACCTTGATGTCAATTTTATCAATCTCATGCTTCTCCTTGTAGGCCTTATTTCTAGGATGAATATACATCTTTTAGAGAGTGTGCATCTCCAAATCAATTTGGTCTACTTCTAAGGTGAGGGGTTGTGCATCAAAAATATAGTTTACTAAATCGACAAAGTATCATGTTATGAAAGCATTAAGTAGTTTTTACCACACTAAGATTTCTCTATAAGGAGCCATTTTGATATGAGCAGAGAGAAATGTTGTTTCACCACAAACTGGGCTTACTCGCCAACCTGAATGGGTAAGTCCTTAGGAATGTACCATTCATTCCCAAAGGCCTCCTTCATACTGTCTACCATGACTTCATCTTTTTTTGTATGTTAGGGTGATATGACCAGGGCATGTGAAAGCCTTATAGAACTCTATGGGGAACTTGTGTTTTGTTAGATATGCCCACTTAAATTCTCTAGAGGTGTATTCTAATATACTAATCTCATCAAACACCATTAATAACAAAAATATTCCCCATGGAAACCTATGGCCTAGTATTTGATGGGTCTTCTTAGTATCCACTATGATTTTGTTGGAAAAATGCATTGCCCAATTATACTTTAATCCCTCATTCACCTAGTGGGTGATGTAGAGGTGATCCATATCCACCTCTTTCAAATGATTGGTGTCATTGATCTTGGTCATAATAATGCACATGGCTACTCAAAGGGTAGGATCTTGTAAGTTCTTAATGTGTATGGCATGGACCTACTTTTGGTACATGAGCATTATTTTTATTTTCTTTATTTCATCATAATTTTCTAAGTCAAATTCCATGTCCATGTCAGAGCATTGTAATCCTGACACCTTGATTATTCTCTCAGGTGTAATCTTCATGTTGCACATAGAAAAAAAGATATAGTACTCATGGATGCATGGGAGTAGAAATTTTACTGCTTCCACTAGTTTTCAAAAATATGAAAGATTAAATAATTGGAATATCCCTAAAAATTCTAAGGTATTAAATATTTTAAGGTTATACACAATTTATTTTTAGTGTTCTAGTGCTCAACCTGATAATCACTATGTAATTCCACCTCATTTCCTAGTTCATAGTGGTTGTAATCAAAGATGGTACATGAGGGTAATTTTGACACCTAATTTTATATACACAATACCATTTATGATTATTGCATTTATTATATCATTAATGGTGGGGGTGGAGGTACTTGTGCCTTTTTTTCCTGGTGCACCATCCTAAATTATTCACCTTCCATACACTACCCCTATTCCTCAGGTGTTTCTTCTCTAATCAGTACTGCTTCCCCCCAACATGTGTTACTTCTTCTTCTAACATGGATCACTTCTCAAGACTCAAATGAAAGTAAATGTAACGGTTAAAATGAGATCTTAAGTCCTTTTTATAGGCTCAAAGGGGTAACTTGCATTTACTACCCCCTTCTTTTTGACAATCACTTCTCACAATTAATACATTTGTAATGGCCACCATTCTTTGACCATCACTTCTCATCATAAATACATTTAATGATATTCATGACACAATGTTGGCACACTCATCACCAATGATTCAATTTTTTTAATATTTATACTATTGGTAGGAAGATCTTATCCTAAGACTTTTCAACTTATGCATGCATCCTCATAGTAATCAACATGAATACATGTATTACATCTTACCCCACATTAAAAGTGTGTCATGGTCCTCCATGAAATTACAATTACAAAATGAAATACTCTTTTATAAAATAAATTTTGCACATAAATAAGGCATCACTTTATTTAAAATAGTAAATCCTAAACTAATGGCATAAGCCTTATTGCTACAAAATTTATATTTTTAAGTATATAAATATAGTTGTAGTCAGATACCATTATAATATCCAAGAAGAAATCGGCCATACAATCTTTGTAAATGATATGTGTCAATAGGTAAAATTCTATGAACAAAAAAAATACCATCCCAATGAATATGAAGTTTCCTATGATGGCACATGAACTTGGAGTTGTAGAATAAGACTTTCATTCTAGGGGTAAATGTCTTATGCTTAATGTATTGATCATGCCATGCCTTTTGTCTATGTTTCTTCACATATTAACTCGAATGAGAAATGAAATGGGCTTCATCCAAATGAATTAAATCATCTAAACATGATTTTAATTATGAATCCATGTATAATTGCCCAACATGCATAATATGAAGAGATGGTACTAAGAATTCAACCAAAAGAACTGCTTCTATGCCATATACCAAATTGAATGATGTGTTATTTTTAAGGTGCTTATAACTTATTAAATAAGACCAAAGTATTTTAGACACTCTATCATCCTAGTCAATGAGACCAATATTAAAAATCTTTATAAGTGTTGTGCCTAAAATTTTATTGAATACCTCAGTAGTGTCATTAGCTTGGGAATGATATGATGTTTTGTGGTGGTCAATCATGAACTCAGCAAGTAGGATGTGGATAGTTTCATGGAGGAAATGTGTATTATAATCACTATTAAAAATTAATGGACATCTAAAATGGGTTATGATATGTTCTCATATGAAGTACACGATGGTAGCAGTATTGCAATCCCTTGTTAGCATGGCCTTAACCTAGTACGTGAAATAATCAGTTATTATAATGATATAATAGGAACTTGTACATCATCTAGTTGGATTGATGGTATTGATAAAATCAAGGGCCCATTTTTCAAGTGACTCTTGAGATGAAATAGGATTTAATGCCATGGCATCTAGGTGATTCAATTTTTTGATGCACAGACAAATATCACATTGCCTAACATGTAGTTTGGCATCTTGAAAAAGGGTAGGCCACCATAGTCTAGCTAGTAGTACCTTGCAAGTAGTAGCCTCAATAGCACAGTGTCTACTAACAATGCCTTTATGAACTTCTTAGAGTACTTTAGAGTATTCATGTTTCATGACATAGCATCAAAAAACTTCATCTCATCCAAGCTTGTAGATGTCCCCCCTAATGAGCTAGAATGGTATAGTGCTGATGATGAGTTGCTTCTTAGCTTATGGAATCAAACAATTTGGCACTATGATAGAATTTAATAAAGCTACAATATCTTCTAACTCCTTAGGAACATGAAAAACACAAAACATTTTTACATCAGGTAGGTCATCCATAATGGTGGGTGGTGGTTCTCCAGAATAAATTCAAGAAAGATGGTTAGGACTACAATTAGTTTTTCCTAGTTTGACCATGATAGAGAATTGAAATTTTTAAAATAATACTATCCAACGGTATATGTGGCCATGTAACATAGGTTTATTTACCATATATTTTAAAGATTCATGGTTTGTATAGAATATAAAAGGAGTTTCTAATAGGTATTGTCAAAAAAAATTGTAAAGCATAAACCATTGAAAGTGATTCATAATTTATGGTGGTGTAATTCCTCTCATTTGGAGTAAGTTTTTTAATAGAAAAATAGATAGGGTAATTAAGGTGACCTTTACCTAGTTGTGTAAGGACTGTACCAACAGCCATTCTAGAGACATAAATAAGGACATGGAATGGTTTTGTCTAATCATGGAACTAGAGAATTAGGGAAGTGACAAGTTTTTCCTTGAAGGCCTCAAAGGATTCTTGGTAAGACATGTTTTTTATGTTTTGAGAGTCCTCCAAAGGCATGGAAATTTTTGCATAACCTTGTGTTTCAATGAATTTTAGGTTATATTTTGAGAAGGGAGGAAGAATAAACTAGATAGGGTATGGTTGAAAAACATATTTGATTAAGCGTGCATTAAATTAGATGATTGTGAAGAACTCTTCTTTGGCTTAGGAGGACAACCTACAAATAAGATAGCACTAAAGTATATTATTGATTCGATAGATAGTTGATTATATTGCCTAGTGTTAACTAAATCCCATAAGTAAGAGCTTCCTTGAGGGATATCAATCCACATATTTTAAAAAATTAAGTTTATAAATAGAATGATAAACTACTTATATCAATAATCAAAAGGTATTGAAATTAAACACAAGAAATTCTTGCTAAATAAATACACTAAGATGACTAATATAATGATAAGCAAGTCAATACTAGTGTTAAATGGCTTTGGTCTATTTTATAAAATTAGATAGGGGTCTATGAATAGGTAAGGACAAGAAAAATAGATTTGGTTGGGGGAAAGAGGGTAAAAATAAATTGTTGTTGTTTTCTATCTAGTGACCATTGGTAGTTGGGGTGACCATCAGCGGTTAAGGTGTCATTGACAGTCAAGCTGACCATCAATAGTTTGGTAGATCATCAGTAATTAAAGAAATTGTCAGTGGTTATTGTGTGTAGGTCTGGGTTGGTAAATGGTCATATTAATGGGATCACAAAGTTAGATTCTAAGATATGAGTTGTATTTGGGCTGAGTATAAAAGGAAAATAAGTAATTAAACTAGGAAATAAATACATATGTTGCAAAAGATTGATCAGGTGGGTACTTGAGGTGGTTAACTTATTTGTGGAATCTGGCATGATTCTAGTAGAGTAACCATACTTGACACTTTGGCAGAGTGGTGATGATAAATTGAATCTCTAACATGATGGTTGTATCACTAGATTGCTGATGGTGATTGACCTATAAAAAAAAGAACTTTGGATGTGTTGTTTCCAAAGTCTATCACTCATTTTTGGGACAACACATGAACTACTTTTGGTCTTGTAAGCCAAAAAATTTATCTCTTCCCTTTGTAGGGTAAAATAATCTGCATTTTATTTTGAGTTTCAGTTGTGCACTCCAGGTTTTGTCCCTACGCATTTTAGTTTCGAGGCAATAAGGGTTATGACACAGGGCACGGGTTTTTTTTCTGCATGGGTTTTTCTTTTTGCCTAAAGTTTTGTCTAAGTCTCAAAGTCAAGCAAAAAATGCCAAGTGTCATCTACCGAGACCCATTATAATTTGTTTCTAAAAAGTATTAGAATGTGCCATGTGTCCCTTGTAAAACTTAGTGAACGCTGCCAAGTGTCAATGGCCGCAGTTTCATCCTTTGGTTTTGTTATTGAGCAAGGACTGTGGTGGGCCCTAGGTGAGTTGCTAAAAGTGAGCAAAGCATGAAAAGTGTCTACATCTGCATTTAAAGCTCCTTTTAATAAGCTTCTCTCAGAGTTCCACAGAGGGTGCCACATGGAAACTGTTGAGGGTTTTAATATGTTTTTCTAAAATGTAGTGGAAGTCACCACGTGCCCTTTGTAAAGCTTGGTGGAAGCTACCAAGTGTCAACATTCACAATTTCTTCCTTTTGTTTTAGGACTGTGGTGGGCCCTGAGTGAGTTTCTAAAGTGAATGGAGTGTGACAAGTGTCTTCATCCACATTTCAAGCTCCTTTCAATAAGCTTCTCTCAGAGTTCTGCAGAGGGTGCCACATGGCAATTGCAGAAGGTTTCAATATGTTTTTCTAAAATGTAGTGGAAAATGCCACATGTCACTTGTTAATATCAGTGGAAAGTGGCCAAAACAAGTAGGAAAGACATGAAGGAATTTCTAAGAAGGATGATGGGCCTACATCCTTCAAATTTAGGGTAACCAACTAGCCATTGGCTTTCAAATGATGACAGACCCAAAGATGTCAAATTTGTGGCAATAAATTATCCATTGATCTTTGCAAGCTTAAAACACAGACCCGAAGGTATTCAAAGACCTTCAGACTGAAAGATAGAACCAAAAAGGGGAAAATATAACTTGAGGGCTCAAATTGTAGTAGGAAAGAGGGAAGACCAGAAATATCTATGTAGTAGTTATTCCAGTAGGTGGAACAGTCCACTAGGTAGATAGTTGAGCCTGCAAACATTGAAGGCATGGCATGTTTATCTCCTTTGGGGTAAAGGTGAGGTGGATAGCTATGTAAACATCAGGTGATAGACCAGATGACTCAGGCCAAGGAGAAGACATTTGAGATGAATCAACATGCCACAGTTAAGGTAGCCACCCTATTTCAGCATGGCCCTCTTTGACAAAACTAAAAATGCATTCAATGCACTGAGTGTAGCATGGGCCATTCCATGGAACAAAGTGCCAAGCCTTTCTTAGCTACTATATATTGTATTCTCTTGTGTCATTTTAAGAGAGATATTTTTATCACAAAAGTAAAACTCTGCCTAAATTGAAAGGTGAATACTAAGACTTTGAGCTCAGATTGTTGTTCATATTATTTTATCTAAATGAGAAAGCAAGTTACTTGCAGACTTTGTGCTATTATAGCTTGTGCCATTTTAGGAGATTGTTCTTATGTCTATCTTCTAGATTCATTCTTGTTTATTTAATCTAACAAGCAGAACTAGTGGAAGTGATAAGGAAGATGTCCTAAGTCAGTTACTTTCAAACTTTGTGTTGTTATAGTTGTCTTCAGTGTGTGTTTTTAGTTTCTTTCTATGTCAAGGATTTTAGGATGACTTTGTGCCCCTCATTATCCTTTGTATTTCACTCTTTGGGAAGTTGAGGTGGAAACTTTGTGTTCTATTTCATCCTATTGGTTACTACCCTTTGTTACTAGTTTCTTGTCACTACCTGAAAGAACTCCTACTATTTGCTGCAAGACCACTTCTAAAAGAAGATAAGTCCTTCAGTGTCTTCACCAAGATTTCTCCTTTATTTTTTAGCATCATCTCTAAAAGAAGAGAGATGGATGGTGTTTCCCTACCCTTGAGTGTTATTTTTTGCTTATATATATAGTATATAGCTCCTTATATTTAACAAGGAACCTCCCCTTGATGAGAGGAGAGATTTGTCCCCTTTAGATGTGGTAAACTTGTAAATTTGGATGACTAATCTCCCTTGCTATGGTTGATAAGACCTATTTTGAACATTAGTTAGCTGATTGACAAAATATTCACCCAACAGTCTTTTTGGTGACTCCGTTTGGGAAGGACACGTAGTTTGAAGCCTCAAGCTTCAAGCTGAAGCAAGTCCAGTCCTTTTCCATTTTTGTTTCATAATATGGAAACTCCATGCTATACCAAAAACTAGAGATTTCAAGGTGTTGTTGATCTTATCTTTGATTTGGTGTAATAAATAAATTTTGACTTATTCCCTCCCTAACTTCAAGTTCAACAATCCAAGAGCGTTCCTCTTACCTGTACCAGGTCACCAACCCAAGGTAGAGCTACTTTTTCTACTATTATCAAAGCTTTGCCTATACAACTCCACCCCAATTTGTTATTCCCCTTTTCCATAATCCAATCATGGTAGCTCAAGGCCCCTAGAGTAACTCCTTTGGTCCACTAAATCTTACTTCACCTCTACATGAACTTCCACGCAGTTTAAGAAAAAATTTCCCCAAATTCTTTGGTGATGGGAGAGTTCACCTTAATGAACACATTACAGCTTTTAGCATAGCCTATGTTGTGATAAGGGTGGAATTTGAGGATGTGATATTTAGGCTATTCATAGAGACACTACAAGGTGCTACTACAAACTGGTTCTACCATCTACAGGCTCGGTCAGTGACTAATTTGGACACACTCAAAGCTAAATTTGAAGCCAAGTTCAAGCCTATAGAAGATGCACATGCCTTGTTATCCCAACTCACATAGATGAATAAGGAACCTCATGAACCTATGAGGGATTTCATTACAAAGTTTAACAAGCTAAGGAATATGATTCTTACAATTGCTTATCCAACACCTAAAAACCTCAAATACTTCTTCATCAACTCACAATTGCCTGAAGTGAGTTTTCTACTGAGACGTGCTGGCCACATAGACCTTGAGGCTAATCAAGACATGGCTAATGAGGTATAAGATGACCTTATCTTAGTAGGAAAAATAAGGAGAGATCTAAATAGAGGTAAATCTTCTTCTTCCTCTGAATACTCACCTACAGCCACCACTAATCCAATGGTGTAAAAGCTAGCAAATGAGTTGCTAGCTCTCAAAAAGCAAATAGTGTAAGGAATGTCATCTAATCCTTCATATAGAGATGCACCAAGGAGGACATTCCCTAATCAGTCTTACCAAGGCAATGCTACCAGAAACCAAGGGCAAAAAAATTGCCTTCCTCCCCCTCAAAAAAATAACCTTGCCATTGAAGCACCTCCAACCAATTCAGCAGTTGGATATCTTGAAGCTGAATTAGATTTCTCCTTCCAACCTGAGTTAAATCTCAAAGATGATGATAATCTCTTCACTAAGGAAGAAGAAGAATTAGTTAGTGACTCCAACATTGGTTTCCTAAATTATTAGGATGAACCCAAAAGTAAAGGTAGAGCAGCTGAAGGATCATACGATATTTTCACTCAGTCTAAGAATCAATCAGCCCAATAAGATGATAAAGAAAAGATAGAGGAGTGACCTTAACTAGCAATTTCAATTGTTAAGCAGAAAACCACTCTTCCTTTCTAGCCAAAGGACCTAGTGATTGTGAGAAAGGTAAGTACATCAAACATCCCTATGCCTTCTACATCAGATTTGTAGTCCAGTTCTCCCCCTCCCAAAACTCAAAAGGATGAACTTCCATCCTTTGTGCCCAGTTCATTTCAAACATTAGACATAATTGACCATATAAATAAAACCAAAATTCAAATGTCTGAATTTGAATTTCTGCAGTCCAACCCTGAGCAATTAGATAAATTGGTTCAATATGTGAAGAACCAAAATGTCCCTATAAGACAAGCAATTCCAAAGATGACTTGTGATTCCCCCAAGAATGCACCCACCAAGAACAATCTTGTCATTACTCTTCCTACTGCTCCTAGTAGGATTGAACCATTTTATGTCTCCCTACTAATAAATAGACATCAGCTGAATAATTGCATCATTAATTTTGGAGCTTTAGATAATGTCATTCCTACCAAAGTGGCTGAAACCTTGGGCCTCACACTGACCAAAACTTTTGGTAGATGCTTCTCCATGGAAAACAAGCAAGTGCCACTACTAGGATAAATTAAGGATGTGCAATTTGCATTTACAGCATTCCCAGACAAAAGAATCAAGATGACTATCTTTGTGACTGATGTCCCAACATCATACGGCATCCTCCTTAGGCAGAATTTTTGCAAGGATGTTGGTGGCGAGTTGAGCATGGACTTATCCAAGGTAAGAATTCTAGTCAAAGGTGTTATGAAAAGATCACTCCTTGAAAAGGAAGCAAAATATGTGGTCACCCAATCATCAACACCTGAAGCTCAAATTATGTTTGAGTCTTTAGGCATGGGTAACTACTTTCTATCCATGAAAGAAGTTCATGAAGTGCCTGTTGGAGCTCTTGAAGGTGTCAACCTAGAAATACGTCTAGTCAGAACAACAAAATAATTGGTAGTGTAGTATAAGTGCTGAGGAATCTTCCTCTTCAAATGAAGAAGAATCTAAGGCAAAATTAGTGTCTAAAGAGATACGGATTCTAGAATTTGATGGCAGCTGCTCTTCTACCAGTTCAGGTGTCAAAATTGTGCTAATATCTCCTCAAAGAGATATTTTTCCTTCATCATACAAGTTACAGTTTAGCAACACCAACAACATAGCTGAGTATGAATCTCTCTTACTTGGATTGAAGGTTGCTTGTGACAAAGGTGTCAAGCTCTTTCATGCTAAAGGAGATGTTGAATTGCTAGTTTGTCAGGTGAAAAACCTATACCAAACCAAAAATGAGAGATTACACCATTACCACAATCTAGTTTGGGACCAAATTGAAAACTTTGATGCTTTCAACATCTCTACCATACCTAGGGGATTCAATGACAGAGCTGATGCACTGGTAGTTTCAGTAACTCTCTTGGTTCCTCACCCAGACTTCAAAGGAGACAAGTACACTATTGAGCTAGTCTTTCGACCAAGTGTACCTAATAATGCCAGTCATTGGTAGGTGTTTAACAATGACAATCAAATAATTTCCTTCTTGGAATAAAAATATAGCTTTCAATAGCTTCACTTTGAAGGTAATGAGCCTCAACAACTTAAACTAGCCCCTAGATCAAATGCAGATGCAGGTGAGGAGTTCTTGCAACTTAAAGAGAATAAAATTCTCAAAGGCTTGGTTTCCCTTGAGAAGTTGTTTGATAAGCATGACAGATTCATAAAATAGTAGCAAATAGATTCAAGCTCCTCTCAAGAGTTTGATTAGATAAATTTAAGTACCAAGGAAGATCCCAAGATGGTGAACATTGGGAAGTGTTGCACTCCTGAGGAGAGGTCTGAGTTCACTACTCTACTCTGCCAGTACATAGACATCTTAACATACTCTTATGATGATTTGAAGTCACTCAGGCCTGATGAAATTTTCCATGACATTCCTCCCAAAAGTGATTTAGCACCTTACAAGTAAAAATCTAGATAGTACAATCTGAATATATCAAGTACTATTCTATCTAAAATATAAAAAATGTTGAATGATAGAATCATTTTCCCAATCCATCATTCCACATAGATTGCCAACATAGTGCTTGTAAGGAAGAAGAATAGAAAATTTCACCTTTGTGTGGAATTTAGGAACTTAAATTAGTCATTCTTGAAGGATAACTATCATTTTCCCATCATATACCAAGTGCTTCAGATGGTGACCAATTCAGAGATGTTATTAATGATAGACAGCTTCTCAAGATATAATCAAGTTGAAGTTGGTGAAGTAGACCAACATAAGACTGCATTCACTACACCTTGGGGCATGTTTTCATATAGAAGGATGCCTTTTGGCTTGATAAATGTTTTCACCACTTTCCAAAGAGCAATGGACCTTTCTTTCAAGGATGAAATGGGTAAGTTCATTATAGTTTATCTTGATGACTTGACCATCTTTTCCAAGCATCACTCAGATCATGTGCGCTATTTGTAACAAGTGCTGGAATGTTACCACCAAAATGGCATTTCCTTAAACCCTAAGAAGTCTATTTTTGGGGTAATAAAAGGGAAACTTTTCAGACACATTATGTCCAAAGAAGGCATAAAGATTGACTTAGACAAAGTCAAGTCCATCAAGGAGCTTACCCTTCCCACAAGTAAGACTGCAGTCCACTCTTTCTTTGGAAAGGTGAATTTCTTAAGAAGGTTCATCCCTGAGTTTGCTAAGAAGACTCGTCATATTGTGAACATGATGAAGGGAAATGCCACTTTTAGCTAGACTAAAAAAGGCAAATTGGCACTCCAAGATATCAAGATAGCTATTGCCCATGCCCTAATTCTAGTTTGTTTAGACTAAAACAAGGAATTCACCATATATAGCTATGCTTTCAAACACACACTTTCAGTAATTCTGGTTCAACAAAACCAAGAAGGTGTGGAATCTTCCATTTATTTCATGAGCTATCCTCTTAAAGATCATGAGCTAAAATACTCAAATATGGAGAAGCATGCCTATGCAGTGGTAAAGGTAGTGAAGCATTTTCACTTCTACATCCTAAATTCACATGTTACTACCTTGGTTCCTGATACCATGGTTAAATCTATATTAACTCAGCAAGAGTTCAAAACAAAAAAGGGGAATTGGATTGCTAAAATCCAAGAGTTTGATCTAGTTATAAAACTGATGAATTTGGTGCATGAAAAGGGCATATGCCAATTAATTGCTGATAACAAGCCAAAATGAACAAAGCATGAAGAATTAGAAGAAGAAGACATGCCAATGGTCCTATTTGTCTCCACCATGAATGAGTGGTATTCAGGTATTGCTTATTTCCTTACTTATGGTGAGTGTCTTGCTCACATATCTCATAATGAAAGGAGGACTATCAAACTGAAAGCTATCAATTTCATCCTCTAAGACAACGGCTTGTACAAGAAGAGCCTTGATAGAGTGTTCCTTCGCTGCGTGGATAAAGAGTAGTAGAACCAACTTTTGAGGTCCTTCCACAATCTAGCCTATGGAGGAAATTTTTCTACTCTAGTGACTACCCACAATATTCTTAGAGCCAAGTATTACTAGCCTACTCTTTTTCAAGATGTGTATAAGTGGGTAAGGAAATGTGAATTATGCTAGTAGTTTATTGGAAGACCTAAGCTAGCTGCTCTACCTCTCAAGCCAGTGGTGATAGAAGAGTCATTTCAGCAATGGAGCATCAATTTCATTGGTGTTGTAAACCTATCTTCAAGTGTTGGACATGATTATGTCCTCACATCCATAGATTACTTCACTAAGTGGGTGGAAGCTATCCCAACTAAACATGATACTTCAGAAGTAGTGTGTGATTTCCTCAAGGAGAACATCATTTCCAAGTTTGGGGTCCCAACCAAGATTGTCATAGACAATGTAGCTTGTTTCATTTTCTATGAGATTACTCAGTTCTATTTTTACTATGGGATCACCCTCTCCCACTCCTCAGATTATTTTCCACAAGGGAATGGACAAGCTAAATCAAGTAATAAGAACCTGGTGACTATCATCAAGAAGTTGGTGGATGGCAATCAAAGGATATGGCATAAAGCATTGGTGATGCTTTATGGGTAGATAGAATTACACCAAAAAGGGTAATTGGTATGTCTCCTTCCAAACTTCTTTATGGGCTCAATGATGAGATACCAATCACCCTAGAATTGCCATCATTGAAATTGGCTAAGGTAATTGAAGATCAGACATATGAAATCTCCATTGATAAGAGGATCATGTGCCTAACTAAGCTAGATGAGTAGAGAACTATGGTGGTGGACTAAATTGTTGCCCATCAAAGTTTGGTTAAGAAGCTCTTCAACCAAAAAGCAAAGAACTATGATTTCTAGATTGGAGATCAAGTCCTACTGTGGGACAAAAGAAGAGAACCAAAGGGGATGAATGGGAATTTTGATTCCCTTTGGAGAGGCCCTGTTACTATTCATCAGCTAAATGGTAAAAATAGCTTCTTGTTGAAGTATCAAGATGGCATGCTCTTTTCTCTACCTCACAATGGGTAGCATCTGAAGCACTTTAATTCTTGAAGTATCAAATAAGTTCACCTGTACATATGTATATTTGTATAGTCTTTGTTTCTACTTTCTGTTGTTCATTTTCATTTTTTAGAGCCTTTCTTTTTGGGTAGCATGACTCCATATCCCAATGGCACACTTCAAGGCACTAGAGATTCTAGTCTCTACTCCCCTCAGTTATTCCAAAATTTCAACTGAAGGAAGTTCCCCAACTGGAGCCAGTTGTTGTTCCCAAAGTTTGTCACTCATTTTTGGGACAACACATGAACTATTTTTGGTCCTGCAAGCCAAAAAATTTCTCTCTTCCCTTTGTAGGGTAAAATACTCTGCATTTTATTTTGAGTTTTAGTTGTGCACTCCAAGTTTTGTCCCTGCGCATTTTAGTTTCAAGGCAATAAGGGTTATGACATAGGGTGCAGGTTATTCTTTCTGCACGAGTTTTTCTTTTTACCTAAAGTTTTGTCTAAGTCTCAAAGTCGATCAGAAGCTACCAAGTGTCATTTATCGAGACCCATTATAATTTTTTTCTAAAAATTAGTGGAATATGCCATGTGTCCCTTGTAAAACTTGGTGGAAGCCGCCTAGTGTCAACGGCCATAGTTTCTTCCTTTGATTTCCTTATTGAGCAAGGACTGTGGTGGGCCCTAGGTGAGTTGCTAAAAGTGAGCAGAGCGTGACAAGTGTCTACAATCATGTTTCAAGCTCTTTTCAATAAGCTTCTCTTAGAGTTTTGTGGAGGGTGCCACATGAAAACTATAGAAGGTTTTAATATATTTTTCTAAAATGTAGCAGAAGTCACCATGCGTTCTTTGTAAAGCTCAGTGAAAGTCACCAAGTGTCAACATCCTCAGTTTCATCCTTTTGTTTCAAGACTATGGTGGGCCTTGGATGAGTTTCTAAAGTGAACAGAGCATGACAAGTGTATGCATCCACGTTTCAAAATCCTTTCAATAAGCTTCTCTTAGAGTTCTGTGGAGGGTGCCACATGGCAACTGTGGAAGGTTTTAATATGTTTTTCTAAAATGCAATAGAAAATGCCACATGTCACTTGTTAAGATCAATAGAAAGTGGCCAAAGAAAGTGGGAAAGACACGAAGGAAATGCTAAGAAGGATGATGGGCCCGCAACTATCAAATTTAGGGTAACCAACTAACCGTTGGCTTTCAAATGATGATGGACCCGAAGACGTTAAATTTGTGGCAATAAATTATCCATTGATCTTTATAGGCTTAAAACATGGACCCGAAGGCATTCATAGACCTTCAGGCTGAAAGACAGAACTAGAAAGGGGAAAAGATAGCTTGAGGGCTCAAATTATAGTAGGAAAGAGGGAAAACCGAAAATATCTATGCAATAGTTATTCCAGTAGGTGGAACAGTCCACCAGGTAGATAGTTGAACTTGAAAACATTAAAGGTGCAGCCTATTTGTCTCCTTTGGGGTGAAGATTAGGTGGATAGTTGCACAGACATCAGGTGACAGACCAGATGACTTAGGCCCAGGAGAAGACATTTGAGATGAATCAACATGCCACAGTTAAGGTAGCTGCCCTATTTTAGCATGGCCCTCTTTAACAAAACTAAAAATGCATTCAATGTATTGAGTGCAGCATGGGCCATTCCATGGACAAAGTGTTAAGCCTTTCTTGGCTACTATATATTTTATTCTCTTGTGTCATTTTAAAAGAGATCTTTTTGATCACATAAGTACAACTCTACCCAAATTGAAAGGTGAATACTGAGACTTTGAGCTCAGATTGTTGTTCATATTATTTTATCTGAATGAGAAAGTAAGTTACTTGTAGACTTTGTGTTGTTATAGCTTGTGCCATTTTAGGAGATTATTCTTATGTCTATCTTCTAGATTCATTCTTGTTTATTTAATCTAACAAGTAGAACTAGTGGAAGTGATAAGGAAGGTGTCCTGAAGTCGGCTATTTTTAAACTTTGTGTTGTTATAGTTATCTTCAATGTGTTTTTTTAGTTTCTTTCTATGTTGAGGATTCTCCGATGACTTTGTGCCCCCCATTATCCTTTGTATTTCACTCTTTGGGTAGTTGAGGTGAAAACTTTGTGTTCCATTTCATCATGTTGTTTACTACCCTTTATTACCAGTTTCTTATCACTACCTAAAAGAACTCTTGTTGTTTACTACAAGACCACTTCTGAAAGAAGAGAAGTGCCTTTAGTGTCTTCACTAAGATTTCTCCTTTATTTTTGAGCATCATCTCTAAAATAAAAGAGATGGATGGTGTTGCCCTACCCCTGAGTGTTATTTTTTGCTTATATATATAGTATATAGATCCTCATATTTAATAGGGAACCTCCCCTTAATGAGAGGAGAGATTTGTCCCCTTTGGATGTGGTAAACCTGTAACTTTTGATGACCAATCTCCCTTGTTGTGGTTGATAAGACCTATTTTGAACATTAGTTAGCTGATTGACAAAATATTCACCCAATAGGATGCACAAGATCTTGATAATAATTATAGATAGATTTCACCTGCCTACTCATCTCTTCTTATAGGTAAGAAAGGAGAGTTGTAACAAGATGTTAACTAGGTTTTCCAATTTTAACTCACATATGTAATGGCTCACACATAGATTTAGATGATCTATTTTTAGAAAATCAAGGTAGATGGTTTACATGTTACTGGTTGAGGAGGTGTACCCTGATCATCGATAGTCAGGGTGAACATCTATAGTTAGGGTGACTATCGACAGTCAAGGGTTAATGTTTAAAGTGGGTAAAAAGTTAAGTTAAGTCAATTGGTCAATCCTAACTTGGGTTAAGCTTGGTTAGGGGTCAAAGGGTCAGATTGGTCCCAAGGGGGTCCTAAGGTGGTCTAAGGGAATTTTGACATTCGTAATTATAGTGTGCAGATTTTTAGTGTCTACATTTTGCTCCTTTTATTATGTGGCTTTGAATCAATAAGCTAAAAAACAAAAATAGATTGCTAGTCATAGGCCTAGTTACCCTGAGTATGGGAGGAGCTATTCCCCCTCAAACTAGGATTTGATGAGGTAAAATAGATTTGGGTATGAGTTTGATAAGGTGGGTAAAGGTGATGATGAATGTGAGCATCATTAAGGTTGGTGATAGGTTGGGCACTTGAGGTGTAAATGTGTGCACAAAGTGTGACAAAGAGGTGCAATAGCCAAGATCATGCATAGACTAGGTTTTCATAGCTGGTAAAAATAAAGTTCATTATTATAAATATAAGTGAAAATTAGACCACGTGACCACATATTAGTTGGGATTACTTTTAAACATAAGTCTCCTAAGTGGTGTCTATGATTTGATGGGTATCTAAGGCAAGAAGTGCTCCTAGTGAAAACACAAACTTGGTCAAGTGTCACTGGTATCCACAATAGGAAGTGATCTTGAGAAGACATAAGTGGGTCTAGTATGTGCAAGGTGTTGTAAGTTTAAAAAGTGGTCAACATTGTAATTTTGTCACTATGGTCAAAGGACAAAGAAAAAGGCATCATAAAAACATATGTTAGTTAGGCTAAAATGGACGAATAGTGAGGTGATGAGGTGGCTAGGTTGGGAAAAGAAGGTAATTTTCATGGGTGGGTAAATGATTTGGTTTTACTAAGAAAAAAGGATCTACTTATAGGTGAGATAAAAAAGGTGAGATTCTTGACCATTGATAGTCAGGGTGCCTAAGGGTGAATTTTGATGGTCAAGGTGAAAACCCTAAAAGTTTGGCAGTTAAAAGTGAATGTCATTTTTCTCATTTTCACTTTTGAATATAGAGCTCTAGAATTTAGAATTATTGGGAAAAAATATTGTTGATGATTACTGTTGAGGTGGTCTTGCTAAGTTGACATAAGTGAGAGGACTTAGGGGATTAGTGAGAAAGTAGGGAACACATAGATGTAGACAAATATAGGTGGGTCTATGGCTTATTCCTTGATGTCAGTCAAGGAATGAGGTATGGGTTTCCCTTAATTTGATATCTTAGCTTGATTTTACAATTACATTGGGTTGTGAGGGTTGGTTGGTTGATTTCTTGGGTTTGAATGGGTATGCCCTAGGTAAGGTTTGGGGGTTTTGGGTGAATTTTATCAGTGATATTATAAATTGATAAGGTGGGGTAGGTGAGCTAGGGTAAGGGTAGGTATTAGGTTAGATTATAGAAAATATTATAGGTATTTTTTAATTTTCTTGGGTAGTTAAGGTTTTGGGTGTTATGCTAGTAAAACACCCATAATGATTATCGATGGTCAAGACTGATTGTCGATGATCAACATATATATATATATATATGCCTAACCATCGATGGTCACCCTGACTATCAGTGGTCACCTAGCATAAAATAGGCCTTCACAAACTTTTAAATTTTTTAAGGTATAGTAGGCATTGAATGGTATGGTATAAGTTGTCCTATAGGTTAGGTTGTAGATTTGGTGGTTTTAAATGTGAGGTTTAGTAAGAGGTCAGAGGAATGGTCAAATGGGTTAGGTTAGGTAGATTGGATTCACTTAGTTCTTAGGTAACAATAGTAGAGGTTATTAAGCTTATTGTTATGGATTGTATGCAGGCATGAGAGTAGATACAGATGCACGATCGGGTGCTGTGTATCTTTTTAGAGGTTCACTAGGGGATGACCCCTACAGACTGGGAACATGTGGAGGAGGTCAACTTCAGAGTAATGAGGCACTACCATCATGTGCCTCATGACACATCTATGATCGTGGCCCTCATCAAAAGATGAGATTCTACCATAAACACTTTCCTACTACCTACCGACAAGATGATGATCTTACAAGAGGATGTGTATAAGATCACATGGATGCCTCTTCAGGGTGATCTAATCTATCACATAGAGTGAGAGGAGTGGGGGGATCACATTGAGATATCGTATAGAGATGATAGTGATTAGGTTAGATGGCATGAGAGGGGGTTTATCTACAACATTATATATAAGAGGGTACTAAGCAAGAGGAGACTCATGACTATGCTTATGATGGTTGTCTCATGTTTGGCTCTTCCTGACTCAAGTAGTGGGAGGTTCCCATACTTTTTATTATAGGTTTTGGTTGAGTTTATACTGGGGTAGACTATATTTAGCTAAGTACCTATACTCTTGGTGTAGATATGTAGGGAGATATGGGGATTTAGGGCCCATAAGAGGTATAGTATTAGTGTTAGTCTAGTTCTTCATTATTGGGCCTATGAGCACATTTGGGTGTTAAGGTTAGTAGGGATTCCATGAATGGGATGCACTCAGATAGATTTCTTAGTTGGATTTATATGGTGGAGAGGTGACTTTTCCACTTTAGGTGTAGGGGGAGGTGCACATGATGTGGATTAGTTTAGGGGTACATTAGGTGCACTAGTGTTTGGAGACATCACTTGGAGACCATATGTTGGGTTCTCAAAGTGGGCCCTCTATAGGAGGTAGATGTTGTCCTTATAGAGTTATATGTGGATTTTCAACTAGAGGGATGGAGAGGTAGAGCTCATCCCTTTTGATAGGGTGTGCAAGAAATTTGGCCTAGTTTAATGTATTCTAAGTGCATTCTCAAGATACAGGTATGAGGACTCAAAGATTCTATTATTAGATCCACATCCCAACTGATCTTACTAGATCATGAGGAAATACCAACCAAGCCATATATAGATGATGCTAGCTTTTTACATGGGTACATAGCATGTTACCAAGATTTATATGTAACTATAGATTTTGGTGATTGTGATGATGGTAGGAGTTTGATGGTTATGGACCTAGTTGTGGGAAGGGGCCAAAGGGCATAGGTACAAGGGGATAACCCTAATGGATAGGTAGGAGTGGTGTTAGCCACTACACAAGCACAAGTCATAACATTATAGGGGTAGGTGTCTATATCACAAGGTTAGGTTGATACATTGTAGGGTGAGCTAGCCATTGTGATAGGTGAGAGGGACCATGCTAGGGCTACACTAGTCTAGGTCACCACGGAGCAAGATGCTCTAAGATAGACCAGAGGAGTAGTGGTATCACTAGTTGGTCTAGTAGAGACCATTTATATGCAAAGGTATATATCCATGGTATAGGAGTTGTGATACTATGAGGTAAGTCTTCACTCACTACCTAATGAAGTCTTGATGGAGTGAGTACAGAGCTAGTTTGGTAGGTGGTGCTAGCATGGTGACACCAGATTAATGGGCCACATTTACAACTAGAAAGATAGGGACATATGAGGGATAGTTAAGTACTATAGGGGTTAAGCACTAAGATCTAGTGGTGATCTAGGAGATAGTGGTGCCCCTAGGGCATAGACAGGACATAGCTCAGATATATATGTTTAAATATTGTCATATATCATTTTGATTCTATCCTACAAGTCAATATAGTGAGATATACATTTTGAGAGGGAGAGACACGTATAGTTTTTGTATACATTATGATGCTTATTTGACTCATGAGTTATATATATGGTCTTTATTTATTGCTCATACTAATGGTCTATTATTTTCTTTGATATTAATGCTTATGATGTGATGTTTATTTGATTATGGATTATGATGATGTTATGGCTGCTAGACACTGATGTAGACTTACCTAGCTAGGCATGAGATGGCTCTTATTTATGGCTATGCTTGATATTTTATTTATGTCATGCTAAATTTTAATGAGTATATGCTTCATTATTTATATTTAGACATGTGATGAAAAATCATTGATTGCTTTATTGCTCATGGGTGTTATGATGTTATTATGCTCATTATGGTTATGTTTATGGTTATGTGTTTGCTTATAACACGTGTATATGCTTGTTGTTAATTTGTTTTAAGGTAAAACACATTAGGTAAGTTAATTAAAAACACTAGATGGGAGAAAAAATAATATAATCAAGAGACAAACATTGTAATGAAAATATCAACTAGTCATGAGAGGATAAGAAGAGAGCGGGATGCTTCTTCATTGACAAGTAGTAGAATAAAATTGAAGTTGGATGGGCTTAATGAATATAAGCCCTTTTAATGATTTGCATTAGCATTCATGAGTTGGTTAAAAAAAATTCTTGACCACATAATGTTAAGTAAGCTCAAAATCCCTTGCTTATAGTGTCTAAAGGGGAGATGGATGAAAATAGAACCTTTTTGTGAGACTAGCATGCCTCTTTTATAGGTTTCTAGAGAGTCAGTATAAAAAAGTCTATATCATATAAAGTGTAAACTGATCGATGTGGGAAGTCTACTTATGAAAATTGATTGTGGATTTCACCTAAATTTGTTGTGTGAGAGCCAATTTCAGCTTTTAGAATTAGTTTGTCTTTGGTGTGATTTTGATAATGGGTCTTTTGCTTTGTTGTTGTATATGGGAAGTTGATCAATGTGGGAAGCTTCCAATAAATTTATATGTTTTTGACAAATGCCTTACTCAACCATCCTTTGAGAGAGTGGTATAAGTTTGTTTCATTTATTTAATTCTTTTATGATAGGTGTGTCTTTTAAGGGAGTAGTCTACTTTATGTTTGGCAATTTCAAATAAATTCTGAATAGCTATCCTTAAAGGGAGCAATCTATGAATGCTAAGAATGACCCATGATTGATATTGGTTTGGAATTTTTTGTTTATTTTTATGTATGATTTTTCTTGACATATACTTATTTATATAGGCTTAAGGGTTCACCTTATCAAGGCAAAACTTAAAATCACAATAAGTTTGATGGGGTGTAAAGAGGTTTTAGGTGATAATGATCATGAGAATCTATCCTAGGAAAGCGGTAGAAAGTATCATGAGAATCATGCCATTTGTAGAGCCATGTTACCCATTGTTTAATATTATGCTATGACTATGATAGATAATCACATGATCCAGTTTTAATCAATTGCCCCTAAAATAGGGAGATGGATGTAGTTCAAATCAAGGGATGAGCTTAAGTTAAAACAAAAGGTGAAATTAATCCTTAACAAAATAATGGATGTAGATGTAAATCATTAAGGGGCTCAGGTTTTGGGTGGCCTTTGAGAGAAGACAATTGATAATCTCTTGATCTATACTTATGGGTTATGATATAGGGTCTAAGCCTATTGAAAATAAAATTGCCCTACTTAATTTTCTCCATATTGGTGACATGTTGATTTTCCTTTAGAATGAGGTCTCTGATGTTGAATTCTTGTACTCTAAGGTGTTTGTTATAGGAATGCTTGATGTGATCTTGATATACATGGATATGGGTAAGGGATACTAAGCAATGCTTGTCAATTAGCTCAAGATGAGCTAAACAGTGTTGATGATAATTGTCTTCAAAAATTAGATCTTGTAAAGATTTATGAAGAGATGGGATTTGGAATTTAAGAGGCAAGATTGCCTCCACTCCAAACATAAGAGAAAAAGGGGTATCACTCATAGGGGTTTTAATGCTAGTGTGATATGCCCATAATGTGAAGGGGATGTGTGAATGCCAATCTTGACCAGATACATTGACCATTTTAGTTGGCATGTTAAGAGTTTTGTTGGAAGCCTCAGCCTATCCATTTTCTTAATGGAAATAGGGTGAGGAGAAGCCTAACTTAATATGAAAAGTGTCACAAATACCTTGGACTTGCTTGTTCTTAAAGGATTTACCATTGTCAGTGATAATCTTGTGAGGAACACTAAAATGGTAGATGATGTGATGGTTGATAAAGTCAATAATTTTCTCTACTTTGGTCAAGACTAAAGGAATAGCCTCTACCCATTTGGTAAAATATTTATTTTTAGTGATGATATAATGGTGTCACTATGAATAATGGGGATTAATTGCACCAATATGGTCTAGGGTCCATTATGAGAAGGGCCAAAAATTAGAGGAAACACGAAGACTATGGCTAGGTGCATAATGTAAATTGGTGTGTTATTGACAATTTTTGACATAATCACAATAGTCTTGGTTAAAGTTAGGCTAGTAATATTTGAGGTGAAGGATGAATTTAGCTATGGTAAGGCCACTAAAGTGTCCCCCACATATGCCATCATGCATTGCCTTAATAGCATGACAGGTTTCATGACTGCATAGGCAACAAAAGAGGAGGCCATCAAAGCCATGTTTGTAAATAATTCCTCCCATAATGGTGTAATATGAGGTACTCTAGATAAACACTCTTTGAGCATTCCTAGAAAGCCTAAAAATAACAATGGTAAGTTTAAGATAGTCAAAGGTCTGTCGATACCAAAGGTCGGGTTGGGTCTCTTCCACATTAAATATGGTGGGAGAATCTAGTTTCACATAGGAAGGTTGGGTAAGTATGTGGATAATGATAGATAGGTTAGATTTAGAGGGTGAAGATAATATTTGAGAGGTGAGGTAATCCATGATGTTGAAAAACTTTTTGGTAGATCATGGGGTTGACTAGATACAATAGTGTTTAAATGATGCTAAGAGTTCATCAACTAGTTGTTTATACTATTTAAAAACATCATCTTACTCTGGTAAGAGACATTTATTTGATTGAACACAAGTTAGGAGTCACCAAAGATGTTGATTATTTTAACTCCCAAGGTTAATGTGATCTGAAGGCCTATCACTAGGACTTCATACTCAGCCATATTATTAGTACATTCAAAATCAAGCTTGAAGGACAAAGGAAGAGATTCATCATCAAAAGGGATAAGGATGATACCAGCTCCCCCACCACATTGACATTTTATTCCATAAAATAACATGGTGACTTGATAGGTGAAGTTTTTTTGTGAGAGGGTTATGATGGACTCATTAGGGAACTCAAGAGGAGGAGGTTGGTTGTCTGTTAAAGGTGCTTCAGCCAATTGTTCAATAATAACCTACCCCTTAATTAACTTTTTATAAAGGAACTCAAGATCAAAATCCACTAAAATCATGAGCCATTTGGCCATGCACTAGTTTTGGTATGGCTTGGAGTGTATGTACTTGACTGGGTCAGTATTGGTTATGACATAGGTTTTATGGTTAAGAAGGTGGTGGAAAATTTTGATGGCCATAAAGACTAAAGCTAAGTAGAACTTCTCAATATGGGTATATCTAATATCATACTCTACAAGCATGTGGTTGATGTAGTAGATGGCTTAGTCTTTGTGTTGTTCATCCTGATGAGCAAGCATTGCTCCTAGGGAGTGGTCAATGGTAGAGATATACAAGTAGAAAGGTTTATCTTCCTTGGGAGGGGTGAGGATAATTGGAAACAAAAGCTACTTTTTGAGTGAATCAAAGGCCTTTTGATAGTCATTTTTTCACTTGAAAGAAACATCCTTATTTAGAAGGTGTTGGAAGGGTTGGCATCGATCCAAAAGCTGGGAGAGAAAGTGATGAATGGATTAAAGCTTCCCCTACAAACTATAGAGTTGTTTGAGGTTAATTAGAGGAAGCATATTAAGGATGGATGTAATCTTCATAGGATTAGCTTCGATACCATGAAGGGAGATAATGAAACCAAGGATCTTTCTTGATAAGACCCCAAAAATTCACTTCATGGGGTTTAGGTAGACATGGTAATGGATAAGTCACTCAAAGATGATCTTGATAATGGCTAAATGATCCTTTCAAAGTTTGGATTTTTTGAGGTCATCCACATAGTCCTCTAGAATATTGTGGATAAGGTCATGGAAGATATAAATCATGACATGTTGGTAGGTTACACCAGCATTATTTAGTCCAAAATGCATAACTCTATATCAAAAGGTTCCCCATGGGGTGGTAAAGGTAGTTTTATGTTGATCTTTGGGGGCAATTAGGATCTAATTGTAACCTAAGAATCCATCCATGAGATATAACATCTTATGGTTGGTTGTAAGATCAACTAGATAGTCAATGATTTGTAAAGGAAATTTGTCTTTAGGGAAATCAAGGTTGAGGTCAAGAAATTACAATCAAATGTGTAATCCCCCTCTGGCTTTGGTGATAGGCATGACATTTAAGGCCCATTGGGGATAGTTAATGGGTTGAATGAAATTGATGATAGAAGACGCTTAAGATCCTCTTTAACAATAAGGGTTATGTGAGGTTGCATGCATTGAAGCTTATACTTGATGTACTCAGCATCATGGTGGGTGACTATGTTGTGGGTGGCAATGGCAGAGTCAATTCTAGGCATGTTACTATAAAACCAAGTAAATGCTATGTTACGATCTAAGAAGAAAGAGGGGAAATCCCAAAGTTCCTCAAATTTTAGAGATTAGGCAATTTTGATAATGTGGGCATTATCCAGGGTGCCCAAGTTGATATCCATGGTGAATTCATTCAACATGGTTGAGGTCTCAGGAGGAAGGGATTTATAGATGGAAGAATCTAGTGTACCACAGTAGGTGAAGATGAAATTAACATCTTGGTAATGAACAATGTTAATAGTAGGAGAGTCATATCCTATCATCTTAGGATGGGTTAAAGTGATGGTTATGATTTCTCCTCATTTTTGATAAGTTAGGGGTCTGAGGCTGATCATGTTGATGAAAAAAATTAGGTGGGATGATGTCATCATCCTCACATGCAGGTTGAGGAGAGGTTGGTGAGGAAGGGGTGTCTTCCTTGATAATGGTAATGATAGGTGGTTTGGTTTACTTCTTGGTGGGTAGAATGAAACTAAGTCCATGATTCTCAAGAGGATTTTTGGTTTCAATAAAAATCAAATCATGTGGGCCATGCTCATATCATCCAAGACCAAATCCTTTCCAAGCATGCCTATGGAGGTATGTTTTGGCAAAACTCAGCTTATCCAAGTAGGAAAAGCTAAATGTGAATGGTTAAGGCAAAGAGGAAGTGGTAGAATCACCAAGGGGCTTGTCAAGTCCCCCATAAATAAAATGGGTTTGATAGTGTGAGGGTCTAAAGGGAATAATGGTTCTGACATTGGGGTCATACTTGGGTTGGTGGTCAAGTTTCCCATACTCTTGAGGAGTAGGGAAAGCATCGAGGGTGAGGAGGTGATATTCCCCCAGTGAAATATGTTGGAAAGTGGATCCCATGTGGTTTAAGGTGGGGATATGATCAAAGGGGATGGATGGGCTAGTAAATGCCTTATTTGTAGAAGGAGATAGTACTTCCTCCTTCATGGCATAGGGCTTATTTTTAGTTAAGGAGGGTGTGTTGGATCAGGGTAAGAGGACATCATTAGGTTGATAAGTCATATTACATGTCAAGAACGGACTTGGGTCAGCTTGGATGATGATGACCTAGCCTTCATACTTAGATTTGATGTAATGATGAAGGGTAGAGGGGATGCAACCCATGGAGGGAATCCAAGGTCGTCCAAACAAAATATTGTATTAGAATTTGCCTTCCATTATGTAAAAGAGTTTAGGGAGCATGCAGGGTCCTAGATAGATGTGAAGGATAACTATTCCTAGGGTATTGGTCATGGTGTCATTAAAGGATCAGAGGATGATCAAGGTTTTAGACATGACATTATCTGATAGGTTGAGTTGGTTATAGGCATGGGAGGAGATGATGTTAATATTATCTCCCCCATAAATTATGACCTATTTGATGTGGGTTTGGTTGATGTAAGTAGTAATAAAGAGAGGGGGATCTGGGTCATCAAGATAGATAAAAGGTATTTACAAATCCTTGAAGGTGATAAGGTTGGAAATTTGGAGAGTGCCAATAAAGGTAGCTAGAGGTTGAGGGTCTTCAAATTGGACCTCTATGAACTATAATGCTTTGATTATTACTTATAAATGATGATGTGAAGTGGTAATCCAACTCATATAATCTCATCTTTTATAGGGTTTGGTGGAGTTGTTTGAGCACCACTCTCCTAATGGATTTGGAGGGGTTGGATTTGGAGGTACCCAAGATAGAAATCTTGGGTTTGGTTGAAGGTGAAGGTGCTTGGTTTTGGTTTGGTTGGGAGGTGATAGATGGGTATGGCCATGGGATGGACACCTTAGCGTTCCCTTTTTCCCTCTATTGAGCATGTGATTGTGTGACCACATGGATAGTATGGAAAAAGGGAAGAGTTGGGGTAGGAAACTGGTTAGGCTCTTCATCACTCTTAGGCAGGAGTGGAGGAGTAGGTATGAAATGGGTAGATAGTTTTTTTAGTTGGATTGGTATAGGGATCATGTGAGGTTCATCTATTAATAGCTCATCCTCTTCATAGAGCCGATGGATAATGGTGTGGAGAGATTTATAGTTCTCCAAATCATGGGTTGGTTTCTTATCATACGAACACACTTGGTGATCATTATACCAAATGGGTTTTGAACTAAAAGGTTTGAATGGCATGATAGGGGGTAAGGTCCAAAAAGAATCTTACAATAACCTTTGAAAAATGGTAGAGTAGGATTTAGCTAAAGGTGGAGAGGGTTTTGGGGTTTTGGTCTTGGTTGGTAAGGTGGAAGCCCTTTAAGGAATGAGTTTGGTGATGGAATATTTGGGTAAGGTGGTGCACTTGGTTGGTGGTTTTGGTTTTATTAATATGGAGGTTGATAAATTAGAGGTAGGAGGTTTCAAGGTAGGTAGCTTTGTCATTGTTGGTTTGGTGAAGATAGGTGTATTAGAAAGCAAGTGTGTTGGTGTACTTAGCAGTGGTGGTTGGGTTTTGGTTTGGATAATTGGCTTCTTACTTAGAGTGGAGAGATGAGGACCCAAGATAGAGGGTAAGGTTGATGGAGGTATGAGTTTGTCCCTCTGACCCTTTGGTGGCTTCACTTCCTTAGTTGAGTTGGTTTTATGGTTGATTGTTGGGTTTGGTGAGGTATGCTCTACTTTCATATATGGGTAATTAAGACTCTACACAGGGAAGGTTCCAAGGTTCTTAGTTGGTTTGGTTGGTTTGGTTGAAAATTATGACTTGGTGGCTTGATGGTTGCTCACTTTGGATGGTTGAGGAATAGTTGGGTTGGTAGAGGATTTCTTCAGTTTCCTTGGTAAGATAAGAGTGTGGATAATGGAAGGGGTGGGTTAGTATACCAATGGTGTAGTTGGATGTTATTTCTTGGCAATGTTAGGGAGCCCCAATTGCTACTAAAAGGTGGTTTGATTAATGTCAATGTTAGATAAAAATTACAATTTATATACTAACCTATAGAATGGTTTATATACTAATTTTATCCCCTAGATAGTGGATTTGAAAGATAAGCCCATAGATTGAGATAAAGGGATGTTAACCTCATCCTTTTCCTCAATAAAAGGATGCAAGGTTTATCCTTTGTAAATTTATCCTTTGTGGGAGGTGAAAATATGGAGACTTCCCCTTCAATAATTATCTCTAAAAGGGTAGTAAATTACTTGATGGTTGAAGGAGAAGGTAAAAGGGGTGATTCTTCTAATATGTCTATGAAAAGAGGGTTTGATGGTTCCACTACCTCAACAAGGGGAGAAGGTGAGGAATAGATAGGTTGGGTGGTAGGTTCTTCAATAATGAGTGTGTTAAGAACCATGTTAATAGAATAGGGAAAATGAGAACACTCAACCTTGTTTCTCTCATTTTTTGTAGGTGAATGGTTGGGGAAAGGTTTCCTAAAGATGTCTAGGGCTTTATTTTTAGGTGCATTGGGGTTATCCAACATAAGCTCCCCCTTGTCAATGAGAGATTAGACAATGCTCTTGAAGGTGTTACACCTACTAACATCATGCCCTACTACCTGATAGAAAGTGCATAGATCATTCTCATTATACCAACTCAGTGTGGCATGAGAAGAATCAAATTACTGAGGTAGTTTGATAGGAAGAAGTTGTATGATGTTGGACTTTAATAACTTTTCTAGGATTGAAGCATAATATTCTCTTAGTGGAGTAAATTGCTTTTGGGTGTTCTGGTTTTGATTCCTCATGTTTTGATTTGAAGACCCAGAGGAACTTGATTGGTTGATAGATGATGGATAAGCATATTTAAGGACAACCACATTTGAATTTATCTTTATTTTGGTCCCATCATTAGTTTGGTTTCTTGGTTTGGAGGAGTAATCCTCATTGGTTTCATAGGTAGAGTTCTTGTTTTCCAATTTTATCTTTCCTTTGTCAATAGCTCTATTTTCTAGCTTACATGCCATGGTAAAAGCTTCATCAAAAGTTTTGAAGCTCTAAAAACATAGTGTAGAAGAGATGTGTTTGGCACATACCTAAGAAAATAGTTCTATTAGTTCAAATTTGGGTAAAGAGAAGGAGAGTTTATTGATTAGAATCCTCTAATGAGCTATAAAATCAGAAATAGATTCATCATCAAATTTCTGGATAGAGTAAAGGTCAGTGATGTAAACCTTCTTGGAGATATTTATCAAAAAGTGACCCAAGAAAGTTTGGGCTAGTTGGGTGAAGGAGAAAAGGGAATGCTTAGTTAAGGCACTATACCAATCCAATGTTGGTCCTAACAAAGACAAGGGAAAAGTGCAAAAAATGAGGGCATCATCATAGGAAATCAAATAACATGAGTTCCTAAATGCCCTAAGGTGTTGTTGTGGATCCTCCTTACTCTAAAATTTGGAGAACTTGGGAAGTTCCCACTAGGGTAGATAGGGTCAGATAGGGATAGATGGGTAAATTGGTTTGTTACAGATCTAATCATATGATAAGACATTATGAGCTCTAAAAATGGATGACTTTAGGGTAGTCATCTTATCCATGAGCATATGCATGAGGTCTACTATGGGTTATGCACTTATAAGGTTGTAAGGTGCATATTTTTGTAGTGGTTGGGTGAAATATTGATAGCTATTAGGGGTTGAGGATCAATCACACATTGGTATGCAAACACCAATGGTTGTGTGGAAGATATATAAGGGTAATTAGATGTGGGTGGTTGGGTACTAGGTAGAGGTACATGCCCTTGTAGGTTAGGGATGTAACCTAGGTTTGGTACAATGTGAACCTATTAGGTAGAGGTAGTGTTTAGGTTAGTAATCAAAGGAAGGGTGGTAACCTTTGTGGTAATTGGTGGTAGGGTAGAAGGTATAGGCACCATAAGATTTTAAAGTGGGGTAGTGGTTAGAATATTAGAGGTAACCAAAGGAAAGTTGATAATGTTATTAATAGGTACCCCCATGATGAGGGGAGTATAGGTGGATAATTTTTGGGTTGCTCCTAAGGTGGGGGAGTTATTGGTAGGGGTGGAAGGTATAAGGGTGTTTATAGCTTAGGCAGGGTGGTTTTCTATAGTGGTATCAACTGGATTGTTTTTAATTGAAGAGGATTGGGTAGCTAATAGTTGGATGCTAACCATGGTAATATAAGTGTCTCCCAAGAGATGGGTAGGCATGTCATAAGGTGGGTCCATAGGTGCAATTGAAGCAAGGTTACAGTGAGGCATAGTGTTGAGGTAGTGCTAGAGGGCCACAAGATTGTTATCTAAAAAGGTGGCAAAGTCTAAATCTCCTTAGGTAACTTCTCAAGGGAAAGTAAGTCTTCCTAAAGGGTGAGGAGAGTTTATTGGTTTAGAGACGTACTCCATGGATAAAAAGGTAGAATAGGTAGGTTGGTTTGGTGATGGGTTTTTCTCTACTAGGTTCCTTCGTTGATGGTGAGTGAGAACCATATGAGAAGGGGGAGAGAGAAAGTAAAAACAATATCACCACTCAAAGAAAGAGAATCTAATAAAAGAGCAAGGAAATTAAACACACACTAATAATTATGTTAATTCTTAGAGTTCCTTTTAGTCTCTCTTTTGGCTTATGCCTTAATAAATTGCATGACTAAAATTGGCTTGTAGCACAAGTACTAGAAAGGAAGTCTATGGTTGGTTGCAGGTTGTGTTTATGCTCTCAAAAAGAATTTATATTGGGAATCAATATGTTTCTTGGTATTGGGGCCTACCCCCTCACTTCACACACCAAAATAATAAGGGTGTCAGGTACTTAGCCAATATATACTAATTTCTAGAGTTTATACTTAACTAGAGAGCTTTGTTAATTCTCCCCTTGGTAATGACCTCCAAGTAGTATTGCTAGGAAAGGGTAAGGTGATCGCTAGGTGATTAAATCCTAGTCAAGCCTTGTCTCAAGTTGTTTGATGTTTAATTGATGTAGGTGGTTTGGTTTAGTGTGTGTAACCAAAGTGATCCTATAATTGAATTACTTTTCTTTAATTTAAACTATGTGAGCTAAACTTGAAAGTAATCATGTATGTAGTTGATTTTAAACCCAAAATAAATTTTAATTTCTTTTATGAGCATAGAAAATAGATAAGAGCATATAGATGCAAAAAAAAAATTGAGTAGAGACTAAAGGTCTCACTAGGTGTGTCAGAATGTCTTAGTTAATTTCAGCTTATATTTTGATCAAGGAGGAAGAAGAAACTAGATATGGGTATGGTTGAAAAACTTGTTTGATTGTGTACATGTTAAATTAGATGATTGTGAAGAACTCTTTGTCATGGGAAGATGACCTACAAATAAGACAATACTAAATCAGATGGTTGGTTAAATAGATAGCTAATTAGATTGCCTAACACCAACTAGATCCCAAAAGCAAGAGCTTTCTTAGGGGTTGTTAATCCACACATTTTAAACAATTAAGTTTATAAATATAATGATAAAGTGTTTACATCAATAATCAAAAGGTACTAAAATTGAACACAAGTAATGCTTGCTAAAGAAATAGACTAAGATGACTAATTTAGCAATAAGCAAGTCAGTATTAGTGTTAAATGGCTCAAGTATATTTCAAAAAATTAGTTAGGGGTCTGTGAATAGGTAGGGACATAGAAAATTGGATTTAATGGGGGGAAAAAGGGTGAAAATAACTTGTTATTTTTTTCCACAGTGACCATCGATGGTTGGGTGACCATTGATGATTAAGGTGATCATCAATGGTCAAGCTAACAGTCAGCAATTGGGTAGATGATCAGTGGTTGAGGAAACCATTGGTGGTTACTATGTGTAGGTATGGGCTGGTAAATAGTTAGATTAATGGGATCACAAAGTTATATTTTGAGAGATGGATTATTATTGGGTTGAGTGTGAAAGGTAAATAAAGTAATTGAATAATGGGAAATAAATACTTATCTTACAGAAGATTGATCAGGTGTGTGCTTGATGTGGTTGACTCATTAGTGGAGTCTAATATGATTATAGAATAATAATGGTAATTGATGCTTTGGGAAAGAAATGATAGTAAGTTGGCTCTTTGATGTGATGGTTGGATTATAAGATTGTTGATGGTGATTGACCTACAAAAAAAGGAACTCTAGATGCATAAGCTCTTAATAAAAATTATAGATGGATTTCACCTCCCTGTTCCTCTCTTCTTATAGGCAAGGAAGGAGAGTTGTAACAAGATGTTAACTGGGTCTTCTAATTTTAACTCATGCATGCAATGCTTCACACATGATTTAGACAAGCTATTTTTAGAAAATCAAGGTGGATGGTTTGTATATTGTTGGTTGAGGAGGTGTATCCTAATCATCGATGGTTAGGGTGACCATCGGTGGTCATCCTAATCATTGACGGTTAAGGGCGAACATTCAAAGTGGGTAAAAAGATATGTAAAGCTAGTTGGTAAATCTTAACTTGGGTTAGGCTTGATTAGGGGTCGAAGGGTCAGATTGGTCCTAAGGGGGTCCTAAGGTGGTCTAGGGGAAGTTTGATATTTGGAATTATAGTGTGTAGACTTTTTTTTGTCTACACCTTCGATGAATTTTTGATAATACCCAGTATGTCCTATAAAAGTGTGAACTACACACTAAGTCATTGGCATTGGTAGATGAAGAATGATATCTACCTTTGTAGGGTCTACCAAAATTCCATCCTTGTAGATGATATGACCAAGAATAACATCAAATGGTGTAGTAAAAAGATAATTCATTAGATTTAGTGATATTTGAAGTACTCAATAATGATCAAGCATGAGTTGTAGATTAGAACAGTGGTCCTTTACCAATCCATAAACTGTCTAGTCATCCAAGTAAACTTGAACAAATTTATGGATGAAGTCTTTAAAGGCCTCAACAGTTATATGATAAAATACAATAGGTGGATTCTTCAAACCAAAAGGCATGATGGTATATGCAAAAGATCCCCATTTAGTAGCAAATGTAGTCTTAGGTCAATCCTCCTCAGTGATCTAGACCTGATGGTACCCAAATAATCCATATATGAAGCATAAATTTCACACCCAATGATGCCTTCAAGGATTTATTCTATGAATGGTGTTAGGAAGGGATTAGTAATGTAAGATGCATTAAGTATGCAGTAATCAATGAAAATCCTAATGCGCCCATATTTTTTTATACTTATGACCATGGGATTGACCCATTCATTCTTGTCAATCGGTGTTATTAATCTATTGCCTAGCATACTATAAATTTCTTACTTCACATGCATGTAAATTTAGATTCATCTTATATGGTCATTTTTTTATTGGTAAAACATCATCAACTAGTTTGATATGCATTTTGCCTAGTGATAGATGAACACCTTTCATCTCACTATAACTTCTTATAAATACATCTTGGTATTATTTTAACAACTCAAATATTTTTTAAACCTTTGTTTTAGTATATTAGTTATCCACATTAGCTATTTTTGGTTCTTCTTCTATGCTGATGTTGTGTTGGATAGTTTGAAGAGGTTTTGAGTATGGGTGGTCTATATCAGGACCAGTATTATGAATAGTTTGGGTGTTATAGTCTAAAGGGATATCCAAATAATTTTACAATGGGTTAGGTGGGTCTAATTCTTCACCATCATCCATCTGAAACACTAGTTTTTGCTTCCATAGGTGTATCTCTTCATGATATTCCTAATCAAGGATAGGGTCTGGTATGGGGATAGATTTTTCATATGGATCATTAAAGAGAAGTAAACCTTCTTCTAAGACATCATGTATATATCATAGGCAATCTTTAATGGGACTAGGGTCACCAATAACTAATTTTCATATAGTTTGGAGTATGAGATGCAAATCCATTCTGGAAGATGAGTAAGATAATGTCGATTTCATGCTCTCTTTCAATAGGTGTCAAAAATGGGTATCCATATGTCATTTTTCATGAATATACCATGTTCTAGCCTAAGTTTACAAGGTTTCATAAAAATAATGTACCCATAGGTACTCTAGAAATAAAGACTCTTCAGCCTTCCACATGGATTCATAAGCTTCTACGTGTGGTTTTGGTGTTTGTACTCCATTATAGTGTATTGTACCCTAGATTCGATTGTCATGATGAAACTAGTGATGCGAATGAGAGTGTAATTAATCCTAATGGAAAAGTCACTCATTATGGGTTCAATACCACCTTGTGGTTATGCCATCAAAAAGGTGAACCAATGAATGCATACAATCATTATCAGAGTTATATAAGTTTTCAAATTTCTAGATGAAGGCACAAACTTCCATTTACCCATGAAACTGAGGAGCTTCATCAAGACTTTCTAATGGTGCATCCATAATAGGTCCTCTCATGATTTTTTCAATAACAAGGCAAACAAATGTGTGGCATTTATGATAGTGACACAAAACTTTCTCACAACTACCAATGGCACCACACACTCTTTTAATGAGGTCATAGTCACTATTGTTAGGGTGTGGAGCTAAAAGCTTCACCTTACTACAAACATGGAGGTTTTTGAGCATGACAGTCATCGACATCAGCAGGCCACAACCGATGTCGGTCAGGGATCAATGTATAGAAAACCAACATCGATAGGGATCAGCTGGTGTCAATCACCTCCAGGAAGATAGGGACTAACGTCGGTTGCCTGTGGCGGTTCCAGAACTTTTGTTGACGAATAGTCAGTTAAGTGAGCAGAGAGTTTGCATGATGAAGACTAGTTCGAGTCTTGAGCCGCAAGTTTAATCATTGTATGCAGGAGATCTATATAATAGACTCATGGGCTATATTGTCAAGTGTAGAAATTAGAGAGTTCTTCCCATGGTAGAATCAAGTAGGATTCTTCATGTATGTAAGATCAAGTTTGATATGCAGGGTGTTGCAAGATCATGGTGGAGATCTACATGTGATAAGTAAGATCAGGTTGGTTTGTAAGGGTGTGTGTATGTGAGGGTCAAAAGGAGATCGATGGGGGAGCAAGATCTAAGGTGATACCAATACATCAAAGGGTAAGATCATGGTGAGATCTACTTGGAGTATCGATTCGTACTCGATTGTACTAGATGTACAATGAGGTGAACAACAGCTTGTGTTAGCTGTGTGTTGTGACCTATTGAGAGAAGATTAGTTAGGAAGGAAGATTACTGGGAGCCCTTGAGGAGGAAGCCTCACAGAGGTGGAAGAAGAGTGTAATCTCTTTATTGTAATTTCCTTTGTAATGAGTTGAATACAATTGTGTGTTGCCTCTCATATTCTGTGTGTTTTCTCATTGATAGTTATTTGTTCTTATGGTTATTTCCACATCTTAAGTTGCTTATACAATGGTAATCATGTGTGCTCTTAAATCTAACAAGTTGTGTCAGAGCTTTGGGGAACTTTGGTCCTATGAAATGGTATCAAAGTGAGGTTGGACATTCGCAGAGCGAGTTTGACTAACAGATGGCCTAGATCTGTTAAGTGTTGTTGATTATAGGTTACTCTCAGGGGTTTTTGATTGAGTGGGAGTATAGCAACAGCAAAAGAAGGTAAGCTGAGAATGAAGAAAATCAGGCATAGGATTAAAACCACAAGGAGTGTGGTGGGTAGTCTTCAAGATTGAGATTGAAGAGGAATATAAGCCAGGATGCAGATTAGACAAAGTACTGGTATAGGTACAGGTGCAACTATTTATCTCCAAGTGGGAGATTGTTAGGGTGTGGAGCTAAAAGCTTCACCTTACTGCAAACATGGAGGTTTCTGAGCATGACAGTCACCGGCATTGGCAGGCCACAACCAACGTCGATCAGGGATCAGTGTACAGGAAACCAACATCAGCAGGGATCAGCCGGCGTCAGTCACCTCCAAGAAGATAGGGACCGATGTCAGTCGCCTTTGGCAGTTCCAAAACTATTGTTGATGAACACTCAATTAAGTGAATGGAGAGTTTGCATGATGAAGACTAGTTTGAGTCTTGAGCTACAAGTCTAATCATTGTATGTATGAGATCTATATAATAGACTCATGGGATATATTTTCAAGTGTAGAACTCAAGTGTAGAACTTGGAGAGTTCTTCCCATGGTAGAATCAAGTAGGATTCTTCATGTATGTAAGATCAGGTTTGATATACAGGGTGTTGCAGGATCATGGTGGAGATCTACATGTGATAAGTAAGATCAGGTTGATCTGCAAGGGTGTGTGTATGCAAGGGTCAAAAGGAGATTGGCAGGGGAGTAAGATCCAAGGTGATAGCAATACATCAAGGAGCAAGATCATGGTGAGATCTACTTGGAGTACGGGTTCGTACTCAATTGTACTGGACGTACAATGAGGTGAACAACAGCTTGTGTTAGCTATGTGTTATGACCTATTGAGAGAAGATTAGTCAGGAGGGAAGATTACTGGGAGCCCTTGAGGAGGAAGCCTCACAGAGGTGGAAGAAGAGTGTGATCTCTTTATTATAATTTCCTTTGTAATGAGTTGAATACAATTGTGTGTTGCCTCTCATATTTTGTGTGTTTTCTCATTGATAGTTATTTGTTCTTCTGGTTATTTCTACATCTTAAGTTGCTTATACAATGGTAATCATGTGTGCTCTTAAATCTAACAATTTGTGTCAGAGCTTTGGGGAACTTCGGTCCTATCAACTATGTGCCCAACAATTACAAGTATTACTTATAATATCATAATGGACTAAGTGTATGTCCATCAGAGAATGCCATCAAGAGTAGGATCATGATACTCACCATCTCTAGCTATGAAATTATAGATGTGATTAATATCTTATTCTACATTAACATGTTCTATGTATGGGGGCATGTGTTTGATCCAACTTAATAACGACATGTTTATTAGTATTTTCAAAATTGATGTAGCACTTTTTGAAGAATAAGTTTGTGTTATTTGCATAATAGCAAGGTCACCCCAATAGATAAATAAAATCATCTACTTCAGCTAACTCAAGAACTTCAAAATCAGCTTTGAAAGGAACTCCAAGGATATTGATCATTATATTCTTAAGGATACCAATTGGTAGAGCATGAGTTTTATTAGCCATAAACAACACATGAAGTGATGATTATAATGTTGGGATAGCCATTTTATGCCATGCATCCTTTGTGAGGATGTTAACCTTAACACCAGTGTCAACCAAGATATCTCAAATCACCCAATTATCAATGGTAGCATTCACCAATATTTCTTTATCCTCTTGAGGGCTAGCAGGAATAGGAATATCTTGTCATCAAGCATGATTCAATCTATGATCTTCAGGTTGATAAATCAATTAAGCTTGAGCATTAGTTGGTGTTTATACCTAATTTTTAATCTAATTACTCAATTGTGAGATAATGTCTTCATCCAACATATGCTTTCAAAGCTCTTTAAAATCATCTCATGCCACATTTTGAGGTTTTATGGCCTTTTGCATACCAACACATTATGTTGTTTCTTGGTCCTTAGGAAACTAAATTTCCCCCTGTAGTTCCCATACCAATGTTATAGTATCTTGGTTCACATATTTATGCTATTGAGCATCATGATACTTCCTTGTATGAGGATTTATGTGTTGTATCTTCTCAATAGGAGCAATAGATGTAGACTAAGATTGTCCACTGCTATGTGTAGTGATTTCAACCTGTTGAGTTATCAGGGTGATAGAGTGTAGCCACTAGTGAGGTTTCTCAATGCAAATCATACCATCACCTTTTTCATTTATTTTCTTAGTGATGGCCATGTATAGGTCAATACATTCTTCCAATTGATGATCTTTTTTACAAAAATCACATATTGGATAGACTAGACAATCTCACTAATAGTGATCTAAGGATCCACACTTATAACATGTTCTTGGTGGGAAATGGCCACCTCCTCATCCTCATCCTTAGCCTCACCCATGATATCCACCATTATCTTATTTTTTGGAAATAGAGGTTTGGGGGGTACTGTGCATGTGTGCCTCATGTATATCACTAATTAGCTGGCAATCATTTATGTCATGGGTGTAGGCATCAAATATTTTGTAGTATTCAGACACTTTAGAATGTGTATCCCATTATAAGTGAGTACAAGATCATACATCATGGTCTTCATGGTAAATTTTACATGACTAATTTAGTATAGTGCAGATGTTTTTGCATGGGCAATTACTTATATTATAACCTTCAAACTTGTAATTGGTATACTAAAGGCCTTTATGAGTGTCATATACATTATTTTCAGTCAGCTTCTCTAATTGTGATGCCATTGAAGTTATTTGAGATTCCATAAAAGGATTGATTCTAGTGTCAATTCTACCAGTAGCTTTAGCATGGAGAGAAGCTTTCAGAGCTTTGCACGAGATGGTAAAGGTCCTTTGAGATAGTGTTCATCTAAAGGGGAGTAAAAAACTTCCATAAACCATTGGGCATGCTCAATAGAATTAATTTTTAATGAAATATTTGATAAAAGTGTTTTGAACTATGCATCATACTCCTGTACACTCTCAGTGAACTCTTGTTTTTATATCTTTTAGCATGACAATGCTTTATTGCTCAAATTATGGAATATCAAATTCTTAAAGGAATATCATCTTGAGCTAGTCATAGTCAATTACCTCTTATTGAGGGTTGAACTTATTATACCACTTGTGCACTCTTTTTATAAGTGTGGTTGTTAATTATGTGGTCTTTTTCCTAGAATAAGTTATGCCACACACCATCCAAATGAGTTCACACTTATTAACATGTTCCATAGCATTCTCTATGCCTTAATATTTAGGTAGACAAAGCATCATTTCATCATATACTATTGAAAGTTGAGCTACTCACACCAATGGCTATTGATAACCCTTAGATCATGTTCCTTAAGGGAAAATTCCACCACTTCCTCCTGTGTCACCTCCTAGTGCAACTCCAATGCCTCCAGTAGCAACACCCATGATGTGGTGTACATGGTATCTAGTTGATAAATAATACTTAGACCTGCACTCTACCCATTACGAATGCTAGGTCCACCAAGCATACCAAGTTGGGCTATGAAATTCCCTTGAAGAGGAAGAAAAAGTGTTAATTTAGTATCAATTAAAATTACGTTTGCTATAATTTCCCTTACAGGATAAATTTGTTTTTCTACACTATCTGTATCCCAATTATGTATAAGTAAAACATCTGGTTGAAAATCATGAGTGTGCACTATGGTTGGGGAACTTGGTTGGTTCAAACATGTTTATTCAATCTCTTCTATTTGGCTAGTTTCTTCTTTATATGATAAAATTATCATTAGGTGTGGTTTGAAAGTGATTGAGTCCTCCTTGTGCCTTTTTGCTTCCCTATGGATCCTAATAATACTTCTTGAGTTATCTCATTCCCTTCATATACTACTTCCACCTATGATCATTTATCGAGCTTCATCATATTTCCACTTTTGTAATGCCCACTAACTAGCTACCATTCTAAACCTAAAAATTATTTACCAATACTTTTACATTTAAGATAGGGAACCATTAAATTATCTTCAACCTCGGTAATCCATTATTCAATACTTTAAAGGGATAAACATTCAAGATTCTTCTATTATTATGTAGCAAGCGTTACAGGTCCTGGTAATGGAACCAAAATGTTGGGTTTATTCTCTTTATCACATTTTTATTTAGGTGCTAAAGTGTAGTCCCAATAATATTGTGTTGCCCTTTCACACAAAATTAAGGTCTTGTATGCTCAATTGAAGCATGCAGCAAGAGACCAGTTCCTGTGAGTTATGTTATGCAGTAACACACTAGTCATATACTTGAGATTGTCCATATATCTGATTAGAAATTACATATAAAAATAAATATATGACTATGGACCTTGTCTAGTTAATCACAACAACTAAGAACATGAAGATAAATTCCATGAATATCAAAGGGTTATTTATGCAAACTCATCTAATACATGTTCTACAAATCTCATAATGAATGATCAACCATAAATTATTCAATATAAACCCATTTTTAATGATTAATTATCAATTATCCAAACATAACACCAGAATTAATTATAATATCTATAATTTTATATTTTAGAGTCATTATATGTTATCCATTATCAATCACCTTACATAGTTCCACATAGGGGTATTTATACTTGTTTTTCCATGACCAAGTAGTTACACAATTAATGATAAATGGGTGATTGACCACTAATCTCTTCATAGACTAAGAGTCATGGTATTATTTTACTTATTTTATCCTAAGGACTCGGGCCTACACATCCCCTATATTCTTGTTCAATGTTAGATCCTTGTTGCCAAATGTCCTTTTTAAAAGATGGTACAAAACCTGTGATGATTAAAGTCTAGATTATCCTTCAGAACAGATCCTCAACAATCTCCCACTTCCTTCATGATCCCCAAGCCTTTCATTGTTGTTTTTATTCCTCTACTCTTGGGTCCTCTGTAGTTATGTTTTATCTTTGATTACGTCTTATCATGTTATTATCTTATGCACCTTTATCCTGTTGCACCTCACTAGTTCTGTACCATGGTCTTCCTAGGCCATGCTAGTTTTGTGACATGGTCTTCTTGCACCATGTTTCTCTCATACTATGCCAATTTCATGCAAAAAGATAAAACAAATTGGTCAAAATTTGGGGCCCAATAGTCAACATCATAACCAAGTACATATTTCTTTGTTAGCTTTATGTCTATCATAGTTATACTTATTATTTTTAGCTTAACTAAGTTTAATGAATTTAGTATATGATATATCTTAGTTTAGCATCTAGTTGGACTACTATAGAGATAGTTTATCACCCTTGTACCTTAAGTTATCTCTATCCCCTTTAACCCTAGATAACCCTAATCTAGACTTTTAGGGTTAAACAAGAAGACTTGTGGAGCTTCTCTAAGATTGAAACCCTACTAAGGCATGTAATAATTGAAAGACCTACAAATAAAAAAAGGTGAACTATAGTTGGGCTTACTTGACCCCAATCACCCCCATGATGACTGAATATTTCCTACATATCCATTACTCTAAGGAATAAAATCAAGCCTAATGTAGTTCTCCCACTTAGAGTGATTTAGGCAATTGTGCTCTATTGACTATATGAATGCATCTAGAATCAACTTGAGTACTTGATCATGATTTGCTTAGATTCTAATAGGATAGTCTTTAGACTTGGCTAAGGACTAGTTTTAATGATCAAAATCATAATTGGGATGAATAGGGAACTTTACTTAGCATACAATTATGTAAATATGCCTTTGTATTGAAATTGACAAGTGGAATAATAAGAGACTTGATTGTGCCTTTATATCAATCCAAAATGGGTATCCACACACTATGAATCCTAAAAACATGAAAAAAGTCTAAGGGAGGTGTTAATTTGAAAATTTAAACATTGGTATGAAAAATATAGCAGTGTCCCATAGGGATAGGAACACCTCCCACTATTATCCTTATTGGAAATTATTGTTCCCTAGGGATAAGTGTGGATCTTTGGATTTGGGTTTATCGTAATAAATGTTTAAGGTAATTTTTAACAATCCAAACATTTCTATATATGACAAATGATAGTTTGAAATAAAAATAGGGATTAACTAATGCTTAGGAGAGGGTGAAGTGGAAAAATATGTACTAATTAAATGCATCAGTTATTTAAATATTAAAAGGGGTAAAATTGACATGATCAAGTATTCGTGAACAAATTTATGTTATTAAACTTGCATTAATTTGATGATCTGCCTATATAATCAGTCAAAGCATTCAATCCACTATTGGATTAGTTCTTAAGAATTTTCCTATCAACATTGATGAAAAACTTTCTTATGCACAAATTTCTAAGCTTAAATAAGGAATTAATGAGCATATTAGTGACTGTGTACTTTATTACAAGACAATGCTTAAAAAGTGACTAACACCTTGGTACATAATGAATTACAATATATTTTCAAACAAAGTTTATTTCTAAGTTTGCATGAGTCAATTATTTTTAAAAACATTAGATAATTTGAATAACTTTGTCATATAATAAGAGAAAAATAAGTCAAGATTATTAATTTGAACAAGCTCAAGTATGCACCTGCATCCACTTCAACTTCCACAATGAAGTTTCAAAGCAAAACATCTTACAAAGCTAAGTCAATATATATAGCTAATTCAAATATCACAGTTAATGATATTTCTCAACCTACTAACAAGCTTGTTTTATCAAATAATTCAAGGAGGTAATTCTCTCTATTACCACAATCACCTCATAAATTGCTAGAAAAGTGACTTGATTTCAATATTATTACTCTACCTTCACCACTAGAGGTTGATATGAGTAAACCTCAAGGTAAATATTTTGATAGCAATGCATATTATGATTACCATAGATGAAATGATCATTCTACTAACAAATATTTCATGCTTAAGCACCTTATTTTAGATATTATTGACAATAATGTCATTGAGTTAGGCACTTATATAGAGGAAACTAATCATCAATAGAATGAAAATACTAAGTTGGAGATTTTTAGTGATACATTTCCAAACTATGATAAAAAAAAAGGATAATTCAATAGCGCATCCTACCTATAATGCATATCCATCTCCTAAGTCATATGATCATCTATTAGATGGAATTTTTGTTATAATTGTTCAAACTACTCAACCATGTCCTATGATTACTTTTAATGGTAGTGAAATAGTGGATGATGATTCTAATTTGCATTCCTTATGTATACAATCATATGTTGATCAAACACAACCCACTATTGTGTGCTAGTTGATAATGGTTCAAATGAGAATGCATGCACAATGACATTAATCCACTCATTTTTTTACACATGGCATGACATATAAATAACATATAAAAATGTCAAGACATTTAATGGGAAATAACAAACAACTTTGGAACACATTGTGTTTCCTCATCAGGTGGGCCATATTATACTATCTAATCCTTTTCTAAATCTACTGCATAATTGGGTCTTTAACATAATATTAGGATGCCTTTGGTTACAAAAGCTACCTATAGTACCTTATACTAGCGATCAAATTTAAAGGGATGGCCTTAATTTAAAGTTGAAGGGTATTTATTCATCTATCACTTTGGTGATAAAAAAGTTGTAATAAATAGTTTCATTTTGATTGACAAGATTAAATTAAGTACACATGTCACTAAAATTATGGACTCTGGAGCTACATGTGTAACTCCATAATTATTTTTATATTAAATTTGAAGGTAATTTTGTATGAAATATAAATTTATTTTCTTAATTTACCTTATATAACATGATGTCTCACTTGTGTCATGTTGGTTCAAAAATTTGAAACCCAAACCGTAAGAAATTCATAGAATGCTAGGAAGATTGCATCCCTAGCATGAAGTGCATCTAGAAAAACTGAGGAATAGAAGTTGAATAAGTTGTGATAGACATTTCTAGTTCCCCCTATTCTAAATATGGTTGGAGTGAATTTTTTAGTACTATTATTAATCCAAGAAAAAAATAAAATTAAGAATTAACAGTTTTTTCTACACATGACTTCAATTTTTAGTAAGGCTCAGTATAAAGAAAACCACAATTTAAAAATTTTATTTATAATTTAATTAAAGAGATAACATTATTATTATTTAATCTAATTTATAACATTATTATTATTATTATTATTATTATTTAATATAATTTTACATACAGTAATTTCAAAAATTATGAAAAATTTATCTTGGATGGCATTTGAGATTTGAGATGCAATTCATATCCATACAAGTCAAGTTAACTATGTAAAATAAATGATAGGTTAGTTTGTGCTAGGTGTAAAATTTTTAATATCCATGTTTATAGTCTATTAACCATTAATGAATTAGATTATATAGCTAAATTACCAAGTTTTTCAAGAATAAAGATTATATAAAACATGTTTTAAATGAATAGGATAAAATTTATTGACTTTTACAATATTATAGGGGATATTGACCCCTAGGAAGACCCTGTATTATTACTAAAAATAATACCCTTTAAAATTTTCAAAAAATATTTGATAATTAAAAAAGTCATAATTATCAATATTATATTATTTAAATCTAGGAGGAGAAGAGATGGGAAAATCCTCAAGAGCAAAAGCTAAGGATGTAGACAAGAGTTCTGAAGAGATTTATTCCCTTTTAAAGGAGGATCCATTGGTAATAATCCCCAATCCTATCCTTAATAATGCATGCAAGAGCAAAGGAGTTTCAAATATTCTTCAAGAGGATCACCTAGAGTAATGACCCAAGACAACCTCTTAGAGTGCAAGCAGGAGATCTAGTGAAGAAAAAACTCATGGAAAAGCCTCATTCAAAGAGGTTATTTTGAATCTTGCTCATATGAAAAAAAAATATATATATATATATACATGAAAAATAAAGGCATGCATTAGCTACATATAAATATCACAGTCTGGGAAATGTTCCCTTTTTTCTCTTAAGCAAGGTTTTATTGTTGATAAATCAACTACACCCCTCATGATTTACCTAGATAACAAGGAAACACCTTATTTTGCATTTATGATCAATGAAAGATGGTTAATTTTTATATTTAATGGATTTTGGCCTACTCTCCATAATATACATGAGTGGATAAGCCAATATTGGGATCCTATGATATTAAAATATGTGTAAATCTTCCCTTTTGCATAAGGGTTTTTCATTACATTATTTTTAGACCAATCAGAATGAGATGATATTTTCAAAAGGGGGCCCTAGTAATAAGGGGATGGTATTTTTAATGAAGCCTTGATTTCCAAACTTTGACCCCTTGATTGAAAACCTCTCCCACATTCTAGTTTGGGGGAGGCTACCAAATTTGCCTTTGCATTTTTGACCCTACCAACCCTGAAACAAATTGGAGATGTTATAGGTGTCTTTTTTAGCCAAGAATCCTCAACAAAGTAAAGATTAAAATCAAATTGTGACTAAATTTGTGTGTTTTTTAATTTGAGCAAAGGGTTTCTTGCTAATTTTTCCTTAGTTTGGGGTGGTTTAATAAGAACTTAAAAAGTAGACTATGAAAATATTGATTTTAGATGTAGGAAATTTTTTGAATATGGCCATCTAGTTGTTTCATGTCCACATCTATAGGATCCAATTCAAAAACCATTAGATAAGAATACTATCTTAAGTTAAAATGGTTTCCAAGTGGTTCAAAGAAAGAGAAAACATAAAGCTATTTGGTGGAAAGGAACCACATTGGACCACACATCGGTTGAAGTGAGTGATCAAAAGAAGGAATCTAAGGAAAGAATAAAAATAGAAAATCCCTTGGAAAAATTAGAATAATCACAAAGTCTACATGAAATGGAGATCACTATTAATAATATGGATGGGAAAGTAGAGTTTCCCCTAGAAGAAAGTCAAAAATCAGCAATGAAGAGAAAAAAGGATCAGAGAAACCCTTCTCCAAATGAAATTCAAGAACCTCAAATATAGAAGAGGGATGAGATTTACAAATTCAAATCATACCAACAAGTTTAGAGGAAAAATAAAAAAAATTATGTCAATGGTTTAATTAATAATTTTTCTTATATTTTGTCTAATTTTAAAGAACATTCATGCATTTTCCACTAAAAATATGCATGCATATTCTACTATAAAATAAGCATGCATGCAAGTTGTTGGAGTTGTGCATGTAGGGATACTTGTAGATCTTTGCATGCATTCAAAAATTAAAAATTGATATGATAGGGAAAATTAACTACTCATTTTTTTAGGAAAGAAGAATCATTGGGGTTTCATAAGATGTAACTTGGAAACTTTCCATTTAATACAATTTTTATTTATAAAAAAAAAACAAGTCGTAATTATGATATTTTCGATAAATAATGAGAAGGAAATTGAATTGGAAATAAGATTGGTATTTTATAAAGAGCCACTAAAATAAATAACTTAATCTAAAAGTTCTTTGTAATATAGAATATTCTACTATTAGTTACATATAAAAATTTAACCCAAAAACCTTAATGTGGGAAACACTAGCTATAAGTGGCAATAGCTTGATTAATAAAAATACACTTTAATACTTAATACTTAATACTAGGCTAATATTTGAATAAAAATAAAGGCTTTGCTACTTAATACTTTTATATTTTGACAAATCTACTAAACTTTTTGTACAGGTTTATAAATAACTTGGCAAACATTTTTTTTTTGAAATTTTGAAAAAATACCCAATTGACAAAAAAAAATGGCCATAAAAAGTATATGTCTAAAATATAAATTTTGACAAACCTAATAAATTTATGTATTATTTATTAAAAAACTTAGTAAATAATATTTTACAATAATTTATTATAGACCAAGATTTGAATAAAATCATGGGATTTGCTCTGAATACTTATATATTTTAAATAATCTATCAAATTTATGTGGAATTTATTAAAACTTGGAAAATATACGTTTTAATGTTTTTTCAAAAAAATATCCTGGTGACAAAAAATGGCCAGTAAAAAGTACCTACCTACAATCATAGCATTCTAGAAAACATAATCCTTAAGCATTTTGTCAAATTCTTGGCATGTATGAGTATCTCCATATGTCCACATTTTTCATGCATGTCAACAAAAAAAAAAACCCATGTGGACTTATGATCCAAATCCTACTTTGACAACATAATTATGAAACCCCTTTCCCTCTTCCAAAGCTAAAAGTCTAGCACATACCTTGAGTACGAATGGGAACATCATATTACTTGCCTTTAAGCATGTATATAGATACATTTGGTAGTATATTTTAAACATTTATTTGTAAGAACCACCCTTGAAATACTCTCTTATCATTACATCCATAATGAAATATCACCATTTCCTTTACTAAATTTGGTTGAGTACCTAAAGATCCTCTCCCCACTAATTGATGAATAGATTTTTCAAAAACCAAGTAAGCATTCTCTGAATTACCACAATCAGCATAAATAATCAATAATTAAGCAGCTAATAACATGTCTTGGGAAATCCCACAAATGAGCAAATGGGCGTGGAGTTGTTTGAGTTGGTTTAGATTGTTGCATGCCTATAATAAAGAAGCATAGTGATAACTAAAATTATTTTTAGTGTTATATTATTCTATTTTTATGTGCATTGTCTTTGGTTTGGAATAAGCAATGATAGTAAAGCAACCTATGTGAATTATGATTTTGTTTGAAATACCATATTATGGATAGAATAAAGAAGCCCTTTGTATAGTTTTAAGTTTTTTCTATGCCATTATAAATTTGCCATGGAGGAAATTGTAGATTTGATTTCATATGATCTATTAAATGAATTTGATTCAAATATGTTAATGGGAAGAGAACTAAAGTAGATGATTTTATTGGCTACATGCATAACCAGCTTATGGACTTAGCATAAACCATATCTCGATATCTACATACTTATAACATATCTAATGAGAATTTGAGGGAAAATCCATATGTTGGTAGCTACGTTGGATTGTATGTGTTAGTTTGAGTATTAAATTCTACATGGTGTTAAATTTTTCTCAGGGAAAGCTCTGTGCTCTGCCTAGTGTCATTGATATCAATACATAAATATGTTGATAACAAGTGCAACTTCCCCCAGTGTATTGCCAAATTTGATTCATAATGACTTTATTTTTTTAATTGTATGTGTTTATTAATTGTTTATACAATTTTATTCATGTATTTATTGCCACTAATGGGAAGAGACTCTATTTTTGGCCTCACTAAGTTGCCAATAGTCGTAAACATGATTGAAATCTACACTAGCAATTTTATGACTCTGCACTTTTTTGTCATTTGTTAAATAAATGAACACGTAATTTTTTATGTTTAAAATCTAGACTATTTTTTTTTTTATGGTCAAATTTTATATTTGTACTTTTGAGATGGGTTATAACCCCTTGGACAAGTTGTGTCATGTTCAATTTTGAATGTTTCCTTTTATAGTACATATATGCCTAAAATACATTCATTACAATTAAGTTGTTACAATTTTAGGAATCAGATATGAGTATCTTTTACAATATATAGTACATCCTCTTTCCCATCCACCATCATATTTCATTGATGCATCTATACAATAACCAAGCACATTTATAGTTTTTTCACCTATGCAAAAGGTTTTTATTCAACTAATTCATAAAAAAGTGCAAAAGTCTCAAAATAACCAGTGCAAAAATAATTTTATCATAAAAATGTGTCAAGTTCCCAACAAGCACAATTACATGTAACATCTTCTAAATTAGTAATACATAAAAATCAACATGTTCCTCAAAGAGTACAACATTTGGAAAAATCTCCTACTAGTCCTCAGATTTTAAACCATTTTACATCTCCTAGAGTTACTACTCCTACACAAGATTACATGAGTATAATGATCTAGATAGTTTCATTACAGCACATGATGCATTTTCTAATTTTGAGGCATACACATCTATCACAGTTCATTCAAAAAATGTGATTCTTGTACCACTTATTATAGACTCTTATGACTTTCATCTTGATGGGATCATTGGTTAGTATGTTTCATTTTTAAATATTATAAAAATTTAAGAACATTCATATAATTCAAAAAGGTAAAACTCTAGTTGTAATAGCCTCTCAATTGTTTCATCATGTTATTGTTCTACTTATTACACATGCAATTGATTTGATCAATTATTTTAATCCTTTGACTCTTGCTGAATTTTTAGTCTTTTGGCTCTTCTTTTTCACTTTCCACATTTGAATAGTTCAAAATAGTGATCTATATTTTCATATTATGCCATTTACGTTGTTATTTTCACACTATGAACTAAAAATATTTCATTTTCTATCAAGTACAATATCAACTAGTAAGGGACATAAATGAATTCCACTACTATCTAAAGTTGGTCAATCATGTCATGTACCTATTTTCATAGTCAAATTAGAAATATAACATGCGGAACCTTAATATTACCAATTCATCAATATTTCACTTAGTTATAATTTATAGAACAATGCTTATACATATAAAATCTTTATTTTCTATGTTATATTTCTCATCCATACATGTTACATACTTATAGAAGTGTATGTTTGATGACACGAGGATGTACAATCTTTCCTCTGTATATCATTTTGTTCCCACACATTTTTAGTTACAGTCACATATACAATGGAAGCATCTTGCTCATACATGGCCATGCCATGATTTTTCAATGCATACTTTACTTCGGCACATGTTATAGATTGTTTAGATCCCTCTCTTTTCTTCTAATTTCAATCCTATGGTTCAATTATTAGTTTATTTGGTTCTATTTTTAATATGAAAAAATTACAAAAAAATCAAATATGTCAAAAATATAAAAACTTTCAAAATATTCTTAAAAATCCAAAATCAAGGCCTAAGCATAACTAAACATAAAGTTTACATAATTTTCATATGTTATTTATCTCATGATTGGCAGATAACATATTATTTTTCTATCAAACATGCATTTCACTAGTACTTATGAGTGTTATGTAGGACATACATATCTCACATGGATTAAGATGTTGGACTTGCCTCTACCTAATAACCTTGCTATATTCAGGGCATATTTTCTATAAGTTATTGTGTGAAGGGAAATATAGAATGAAACTAAGATATGAAAATAATTAAAAATGAAATATAATCAAAATTCAAATCAACTCTAAGATAGAGTGACAAATAAAAGGAAACAAAAACACAACCAAATTATTGTGAGCCTCCTCCATTGTGATTCAAAGTGACTTGCTCTTTAAATGTGGTTGTTCAATCCTTATCCAATACAAAATGGAATTGGAAAATGTTTGGGTATGTAAATAAAATTTTGATAGTTTGGATTCATGTGGATTCACTTGAGAATTTGATAGCACTTTGTTAGCATAAGTGAGGATGATGAAAGTGATGGCTTGTATGTCTATTTATAGTATACAAGAGGTTAATCTAATGGTGGATGATTATTTAAATATATCTAATTATCCAAATAATCAATGGTGGATAATTAGTCCTCATCCATGAGGATGGTGACTGATTTCATAGGTTGAGAGGAAAGGGGAGTTGGTTAAGTGATTCATCAAAAACAAGTCAAGGAGGTTGAAATGTTCTAAGGTGACTCACAAGGTGGTTAAGGAAGTTGAGGGTGGTGGCTAGATGAGTCAACACATGGTTGAGATAAATGTGGAGTATGTCACAATGAGGTGGAAAATCCATATTTATTAATTAATTTTGAAATAAAAGGTGTGCATAATTGATTTATTAAGAATTACTCAATTTTTCAAAGTTTGGAGGGAAACAGTGTTAATTTGAATTCAAATTATAGAGGAGGAAGGATAAGCACGTAAAAGTAAATTTTAACACTAAATGGTGAAATTTAGGTGTCTATATTTTCCCCTTTTTGAAATGGTGTTGTGAAGCAATACCATTTCAAAGAATAGTAAAGTAGAGCATTGATAATTGTGGAGAAAAAGTTTCCCCAGATAAATGAAAATGATTGGGATGATTCCCCCTCAAGTGTTTGTGCATGAAATTAGATGAACTCTTGAAATGAAAAAAGGAATATGAGAAAGTGGTTATAGTGAAATCCATCAATAAATCAAAGTAATAAAATTTGATATTGTACTTTCAAAGATGAAAATATGTAAAGGATTTGCACCTAGTTTCTAAAAAACTAGAGAATATATAAGAAAAAGAATATTTATCATTTATTAACTACACACTTGGATCGTGCTTAGGACTCAAAAGTCAAATGAGCCTGTGTGGGAATGATATATCCCAATGATGGTAAGATGTGGGTTATAAAATGGAAAATATAATTTTGTCAATGTTTTGATAAAATTTTACAAGATTAATAATTGTAAGCAATGATAAATATTTTAGAAAGTTGATTAATTTTTGGTCTAAATTTTGGATAAATTTAGTTGTAAAATGTGAAAATAAAGGGATGGAGGGAAAAATATTTGAATAATGGCTAAGATTATATATAGGGAAGGGAGTAATTTGAAAATTAGTTTTGCAAATTGATTTTCTTTGTGATTAAGGGATCAATTGATTTTGAGTGAATTTACTCTGAGGTTGTGGAGAAGAATAGACCGTATTCACATGCACTAACATCACAACAAGCAAGTCTAGAGATATCAAAGGCCAAAGAGGATCAGGAACTTAGTAAGTATAATTTTGAGCTTTGCATTTATCTTTTTAGTGCATTTATTGCTTAGGAAATTTAGATCAAATGATTTCATAATTTTAACAATAGAAAATTAGGTAGAAAAAGCAATGAATTCATTAAATCAAAATAATAAATCATTAATACCTGTAGCAAAATTGTTTGAACCTCTAGCAAAATTGTTAGGGTGATATTAGAAAATAAGATTAATGAATTTGATAACTATAGTAGTAAAATCATACTTTTCAGCAGCAAAATCATCAAATGTAGTAGTAAAATTGTTGGGTTTGAATGAAGAAGGGTGAATTATGAAATTAAAGACTTTACCAACAAAATTGTGCATTCTAGCAACAAAATCATCAAATGTAATGGTAAATTTGCTTAAGTAAATTGTGATGCTAGTTAGCTCAAAATTCTACTTTGTTGATAAATTAATAAGTGATAGAGGTAGTAGATGAATATAATGAGTGACTTATGAGGGATTGGATAAGTTAGATAATTTTAGGATTAAGAGTGTGTTATTATGCAATTATTGGAAGAGGTATTACCAATTTTGGCTACACAAGAGTGTAGATCAAGAGCTTTAACATGGATCATGAGATTTATTGAGTATGAGTTTAGGGTTCTAGAGTATATTAGACTATATTATATTACCAATATGCCTAATATTCATGTGTACACATCACTATTGACTGCATTAGTAAATAAATGGTTTATTAGGACTAGTACATTTCACCTACCAATGGGTGAAATGACTATTATGATAGAGGATGTATGGAGGATCTTGAGGATCCTGATATGGGGAAGACATGTTTATTATGGGTAGGTATCATAGGTTGTTATGCTATATAGGATTTTAGAGAGGATCTGATCCTAATCATCAAAAAATGAGTTGACATTGATATGTGCATTGACTTAGAGATATATATATTGATTATTGTATATATAGATATTATCAGTGGCAGTATGGTTCGTAACAAGAGTATGAGACTATGCCCCATTGTAATCCTATATGTGATAGGTGATATGATGGAGATGGGAGAGGGATTTTCTTTGGGTCTCTGTGTATTAGCAAACTTTTATAGTGATTTACGCCATGCAATGTATGTAGATGAGAGAGATATTGGGCCATCAACACTTTTATAGGTATGGGCATGGGAGCACATTATGATGGAGCATATTATAGGTAACATGATAATGAGATCATAGGATGATCCTATTTCACATGTTATCATAGGTGTAGAAATACCACATTTAGGGGACTTGGATTGGTATAGGAGGGTGATAGATGAGTTTGGAGATTATTAGATTACATGGAGACCCTATAGAGATATTAACTTTTAATGGGCACAAGATGGATTATATATGGACTACATGATGACATAGTGTTATGCCATGGGTTTGCATGATTATTTTATTGATCAATATAGGCCAAATGGTGTTATGATAGTTTAGAGTTAGATAACACAATCCTATAGGACCATGTGTATTTACAAGGTCCATGAGAGAGATATATCAGTGGAGAGAATGTATTACACTAAGGATTACAAAACATAGTTAGACACATTTTTAGATGATTACATTTACATAGAGGGATGTTATTGAAACAAGGATAATGTATGGTTACACTGATTGGTGGGTTAGACAATGGCCTACAAGATTGATAATATCATATGCTCTTCCATAGACATGGAGATAGATGTTGGTAGTGAGTTTGGATAGACATTTTATGATGGATAGGATTGGGTATGAGGATCATGAGGTAGATGATATCATAGAGAGGAGGTAAGCAGAGATAAGTTATGGTCCAAGTAGGGGATGGACAAAAGATACCTAAGAGGGTTCCTAAACAGTTATAGGATGTAGAGATTAGAGAGGAGACTAGAGTGGACTTGGGAAAGGATACATGGATGAGACCTATTGCAGAGGACCCAGTAAGAGGAGGGGAGACACCTTTAGTGGTCATTTATAGTGATGGGGAGGGTGATGGAGGTGGCATAGAAATTAGACTCACAATCAAGATGGAGATAGAGGGAGGAGATGGAACCAAGCCATCAAGACCATGGAGATAAATAGAGGATGAGAGAATTTTGGATAGATTTCATGATGAGATTAGTGCTCATGATATTGAAATACTAGGTTTACAAGGAGAGGTTGACATGTTACAAGGAGAGGTTGATGGCTAGGATAGGTTGTTGGGTCTAAGAGCCTCAAAGATTATATGACTTAGGGAGAGATTGACAAGATCCAGCCTAAGGTAGACAGACTATAGATATATGGATTTGCTTTATCAATAGGGTTATGTACATAGGATGTAGCCCAAAAAAACTCTTGATGATACAAGCTTGGATCAAAGATATAGGAGAGAGGGGTATATTACACTTTGATATAGTAGAGGTGAAAGAGATTTTGACAGTACCAGGATAGTTGGTGGGCTTGGACAAGGTCATGGAAGATATGGATCAAGCTACATATTATAAGATTTTATATGATAATGTAGTACCCCATATATAATGATCACCATTATTTATGGATCATTCTACTAGGAGTTCTATGTTAGGGAGATCAATGAAGTTGGTAGAGTTTGATAGGTTTGTAGGATAGGCATCACAATATGTCATGGGTGTGTGTGTGTGTGTGTGTGTGTGTGTGTGTGTGTGTGTGTGTGTGTGTGTGTGTGTGTGTGTGTGTGTGTGTGTGTGTGTGTGTGTGTGTGTGTGTGTGTGTGTGTGTGTGTGTGTGTGTGTGTGTGTGTGAGAGAGAGAGAGAGAGAGATTCACTTTTTGGCATTATACTTGTGTTATGGATATATATATGCTTTAGCATTATGGATGTTTTTTTTTAATGTATGGTAGATGACTTAAATAGATAGATATGGTATGGTAATTTCTCTCATGCTTTTAATTTTATTATAGCACATGTTAATTATTTCATCTTTTATTTGGTAGAAATGAAAATATGTATGGATACATGGATTGATAGATAATTTCCTTTTATTTATTTTATTTTGCATTGGAATTATAACATGAATAACCAAGTAATAATTGAGAAACCTAATTTTTAATAAAGCATGAAAAAATATACACCAATGATATTAAATAACCATGATGATTATTGTGTTTGTATGCATAATGACTAAGATATTCATTTGTGTCTGATTTAATGCATCATGATATAGAAAACCATAATCACATTGTTTGTCATACACATAATGATCTTGACTTCAACAAAATAAAAGAAATAGAATAAGTAAAAATATGTAAACATGACACACACATAAAAAATAAAGCTCGCGTAAAAAGTAAAAAAAAATCAAGGATGCAAAGTTTAAGTAAAAGACAAGATACACAAGATCAATCAAATGATGACCACACACAAGTGAAATTAAAAACTAAAGAAAAAACACCTAGATAAATCACATGACATGAAAAAACATCTTAGGGTAAGATTGAAACCTTTGATATATAATAACCATGGCAACATTGAATGATAAATGAGGAAGCCCAATGATAATCATATGGGTTTAGCTGGGGATGTGAAAAAGTGAAATCATACTTGTGTGGTAATTGGATGATGGGGGTGATGGTGGTTGAACTATACATAGAGACCCCATGTCTCCAATAACTATCTAAATAATCCATGATGGATAAAGTGCATGTGGGGATATCATTCCAGATGTAGTTATCCCAATATGGGAATTGATGAGAAAATGGGTTTATTGATGAGTTGTTATGTGTGGATGAAATAGATGAACAATAACCCTCTCGATAAAATAAGCAAGTGAATAATAACATTATGTGGAAAGATAGATAGGTTGGTAGACATGTACACGTAAAGTGTTTTTGTGTGGTTTTAGGGTTTAAACAAAGTGTTCATTGATGCAAATTTGAAATTAATGGTCACATATAAGACATTCCATGAAACATAGTTATTTAGTAATGCAAGTACAAGGATCAAACCCTAAGCTAACATGCTATGAGTGGATGGTGAGACAAATGAAGATGTATAAATATAAAAGTGACAACTAAAATGGGATTCCCCCAAGTAACTAGGGTGGGTATAGATAATGGATTAATCATGGTTCTAGAAATCAGATTTTCACCATGGTATGTGCCCAAAGTGCCATTCGACTAGTTTTCACTTTTGGACACACTATTTTTATTACTTTTTTCTTGACACATATGATATATAAAAAAAATTTAGATCAACTTAGGAATATAATATTTTAAAGTTAATTATGTGCATAGGCTCATAAATCTCCTCTCCATCTTTAGTAGTCAACCTATAAGCTCCATATCCATATTTGGCAAAAATGACATATGGGTCCAACCAATTGGGTTCAAATTTTCCTATCTTCTCCCTTTATAAATTTATATTTAATTGGTTTTCCTTGAGAACAAGATCTCTAATTTTTAATTCCCTAGATTTAATCCATTTATTATAGATATGATGAAGGCATTTTTGGTAAACTTACAAGTGATTTAAAGCATTGAGGTGTTTTTCATCTAGAAGGTCAAGTTCACTAAGATGTGAAATGTGGTAAGACTCATCATCAATAATTTTTTATAAGTATATGCATAAATATGTAATATATACTTATATAGGTATAATGTACTCACTATCATAAATAAATTAATAAGGGGTTTCCCCCAAGGGTATGCAAATGCTAGTGCAGTATATTCATAGAGAGGATAAAGTTGCATATGCTAGTCATGACTAATTCCATTAACAACTCATTTAAGGATTTTGAGAATACTTTTATTCATTTTCTCCACTTTTAAATTACATTGTGGGTAGTATGGGCTGGATCACTTGGGTTTTATATGGTAGGTAGTGCAAAGGGATTTGAATTCTTTATTCTTGAATGATTTTCCATTATCAAATATGATAGCTGAAGGGATTCTAAAATGACAGATAATATGGTTTAAAATGAACATGGAAATTTTTTTTTCTAGTGACATATGTTAAAGTAATTACTTCAACCAACTTGTTAAAATATTCATTGGTGCTAATGATGTGTGTAGACACCCATTTCTAGCCATAACTAGCTACTGAACAAACTTCAAACTGATTTTTACCAAACATTGAAAATTAAGCTTAGGAATCATTAAAAATCCCAATTTTTTTTGTGCATCATTCATCAAACACTTGGAATCATTTTTAGGCATACCTATTTTGGATACTAGCCCATATGCAATAATAACCTCTCACAGATTCATCTTTAATCACCCTACAAACTAGCAACTAGCAGTTTGGCCTATGGACCCATTAAGTGGGACACTTGATCAAATATTAAAAGATAAAAAATGTTGATAAAATTGAATAATCTAATTAAATAATATTAAATTATTAATTTAATTATCCATTTTAAATTAATACAATATCTATAAATAAAAATTCCAAAAATCAAAATATTTAGCCTTTTCATCGTTGCCTTTACGAGTTGTCAAGCTCTTCCAAAATATCCCATAAATCTAATTTAAGAGTCATGCCTAGTAATTGAAAATCATAATTACATGACAAATTTTAACTCAATTGTAGTTAGTCTCAACTCACCTAGCATTAGTTTGAACCCATTCCATGTTTAAACTCAACCTTAACTTACCTTGGGTGAGAGTTAAATTTTGAGGCTATAAATACAAGGCCATGTCTATTCATTTTTAATCTCTCTTGGTGTAAAGTTATTATGCCTAAATGTATTCAAAGATTTGATATTGTAGTGTTATAATTATAATTTTAAGAGAGATACAAACCTTCCAAGTAGTGTTAGCATGCCCAAATCATAATTCAAGGTGCCAAGGAGAGAAGGAGCAAAGTAAGCTTCATTGTCAAAGACTTTTTGATACACAAGCTGAGAAACCCACTTTAACAAGCCATTTAGAACTCCAAAGAAGGTAAAATAAGGTTTTTTTTATGTTTTAATGTGTTTTCATATGGATGCTTATTACCTATGCTCTCCTTAGTGTCTATGCTAAAGGTGTTAGGATTTTTAGTGTGTTAATTTGATTTGTTTCATTGGACTAACACAAGACTAACCTCTCCTCTACGTATTCTTTTATAATGAGGTATAACCCCCATGTGAAAAATATCCAAGGTGTGGTAATGGGTTACAAATCTTATAAAAGATTATGGATAAGGTCACCATGTTTTTGGCAAGGTACATATTTCTTAACATAAGCACAAGAATTATATTCTATTGTAGGCAAATAATAACCTACATGCAAGAGATTTTTAATGAGGAATATACCACTAGAATGAGCATCACAAATTTCCTCGTGAATTTATCTAATAGCTAAATAAGACTCCTCAAAATTTAAACATCATAATAGGGTTCCATCATAACCTCTTTGATACAAATTTTGACCAAGGATTATGTAATGGGATATGCATTGTATAAATTATTTACATTGATTATGTGTTAAATTGGATGGATGGGTATTATTATGGATATATTCATAAATGTCATTGTACCCAGGATAACTCAGACAAACCACCTCATAAACCATTTCAAAATCTAGCATATCATATACAAGTACTATTTAATTCTCTACAAGGAATTTTTTATGCTTATTTATGAGATCAAGTAATGAACCAATAGTTCCCATGGCATTAGTTGCTCTATTATTAATCCATGGTACTTGTTCAAATTAGATAGATATAAAACATAGCTTGAGGCTATCCACCATCATCTTGTATGAGATTAGTTTATCATTATGAGCTTTAAATTCATTGGTGACTTGATTTATGATGAGTTTGAAATCACCAAAGACAACAAGATTTTGGATACCCCATTGTATTACAAGTTTAAGACCAGCATTAAGGCCTTCATATTCTACTATGTCGTTTGTATAAAGAAACTCAATTCAAAATGCCTATGGAATTAATTCTCCATCTAGATTAACTAGTAAAATACATTCCCCCAAACCATGATTTGTGAAATAACCATCAAAATACAACTACTAGAATAGGGTTTCATTAATTGACATTACTGCTTGATCTAGGAAACTCATAAAAAGAGGTGCATGATCTTCTAAAGGAGCCTTCGTTAGTGCATCTACTATTATTTACCCCTTGATTAATTTTTAATTCATATACTTGAGATCAAACTCACTAAGAATCATGACCCAGTTAGCCATTCTACCTGTTAAATCTATTTTGGATAAGAGGTACATAAGAGGGTCAATTTTTGCAATGATTTTAGTTTGATTATTAATCATGTAGTGGAGAAGTTTTTAGGAAGCAAAAGCAACTATGAGACATGCCTTTTCCATTGGGGATTAGTTATAGGACACAAAAAAATTGTTGAGATAATACTCTTCCCATTCTAATCCATTGTCATCATGTTATGCCAACAATACCCCCGATGCATACTATGTAATTGATATATACAAAAGGAAAAAAATTATTGCAATAGGTGGCATTAAAACTAGTTGATTGGAAATATATTTCTTAATATTTTTAAATGCCTTATTATAATTATCATTCCAAGTGAACAAAGTGTCTTTCTTACGAAAGAATGTGAATGGATGAAAAATGTCTACAAGTCGAGAGATGAACAACCAGATTGCTTGGATTTTGCCTTGTAAATTATGAAGTTGTTTGATATTTTTGGGTGGAGGCATATTCATTATAATTGAATCTTTAGAAGGATAAAATTCTATGTCATTGTGTGAAATAATAAATCCCAATAACTTCCCTGATGTCATCCCAAAAACACATTTATTTGGGTTCAAGCGAAGCTTATACTCTCTCATTCCATCAAAGGTTCTATGAATCACCTTTGGATGTTCTACTCTATATTTTGATTTGGAAAGAATGTCATCAAAATAATCCTCCATGATGTCATGAAGCATATCATGAAAAATAGTAGTCATTACTTTTTGATATGTATCTTTGACATTATTGATACCAAAGGGCATTAGTTGATAGCAAAATGTTCCCCAAAGTGTTGTGAATTTTTTCTTATGTTGGTCCTCAGGAGCTATTTTGATTTGGTTATAACCCAAAAAATCATCCATTAAAGATAACATTTCATGACTAGTTATAGAGTCCACAATCATGTCGATGTTGGGCAATAAAAAGTCATCTTTGGTACATGCTTTGTTGATATCCCTAAAAATTTTACAAATCTTAATTCATGTTAGTTTATTTGATATAGGTACAATATTATATATCTAACATGAGTGTCTTACAAGATGGATAAAACCAACCTCCAATTGCTTTTTTAGTTATTTCATCACTAAGAGTGCAACTTTGGGATGCATCTTTCTAAGTTTCTGTTTAATAGATTTTTCTTATTCATGAACCACAAGATTATGCACCATAAGTGAAGGATCAAAATCCACCATGTCTGCATAAGACCATGTAAACAAATTAGATAATTATTTAATCAAAAGGGTGAATGTTTCTCATTCTTCTTAAGTTATAGATGTGACAATTTTGACTATTTTTATATCTTCTTATGTCCCAATATTGAAAATAATGGTGTGTTCAACTAGGAGAGTTGATTCTTCTTGATATTTTGATGAGGGAGGAGGAATGATGACTCATCCTTAAGGTCTTATTCATATGATGTTGTTGTGGTGTTGATGTGATTATATGATAATAACTCCCTAAAATACATAGAATCATCTAACTAAATTGAAAATCCTTTCTTATGATCACCTATCAAGATAGGTCTCTTATGCTCAAGAATTTAGAAATGGCTTCATCATTTTGAAAACTATTAAGGGTAGGTGTTGGTTATTGGTCCCATTGGATTAGATTTAGATATGTGAGGTTGAGTTTTAAAATTACATTTTCATGAAATAGATTGGTTACGGATAGGTCTTTAAAGTGGCTACAGATGGAACTCATTTTAGTATCTAAAGAGTCTTCCTTAGACTCACTATAAGAGTCACTTTGAAAAAGTGTGGTATTTAAATTAAGTGGGTTAAATCCTATGCCATGGTAAGCTTCATTAGATTTAAGTGTGATAGATTAGAATAATCTTTGTTCATGAAGACCAAGGCCCTTACCTTTATAGTTCATTATTTTACACATCAATTTGGATATGGGTATTTGTTGGTAATGAAATAATATCCAATTCATCAAAATAAAACTAGGATGGATTCAAATCTTCAATTTGTTCATCAAAAATAAGACCACCTTTTACAAATAATGTTTTTTCAAATTTTCAAACCACTTGATATTTCTTGTGATAGTGGGGCCAGTCATGATTACTAGGAGACATGTGAATTGTGATTGCATAATTATCATCTTGAATTTCATATTCACCCACACCTTTATCAATAATTTTAAATTGCAATGGAGGAGATGTTGTAGCTTTTGGAAGTGGATGGTTGGTTGGATGTTTATCTTATAGATGGCATATCCATGGAAGTGGAAGTGGATGGCATGTTTAACCAACATCAAGGGGAGATGTTTGAAATAAAGTCTTAGGATGGATGTAATTTTCAAGTGTAGGTGATTCCTGAATAGGAGTAAATGTGTTTTTGGTAATGGGGAGATAGTTTGATTTTTGATAACAACCTATCGATAGCTTACAATATTTAAAGAGTTGAGGATCGCCTAGGATAATTAACTCCATATCATCATGAGAAAATTTCAATAATTGGTGAAAATTATAGGGTATGGTATTCATTTTATGGATCCATGGACATTCAAGAAGCAAATTGTAAGGCAAATCTAGGTCAATAACATGGACTAATATTTCTTGAATGATAGGCCCCACCATCAAAGAAATATATATGGTACCCATAGACTCATGTTCATTATTGTCATATTATTTAATTATAATGATATTGGACTCTAATTTTATTTTAGGATACCCTAAGTGCTTAATTAATCTTAATGTACATAAGTTTAAAGCTGAGCCAATATCTATAATAGCCTTTTTACTTTATGTCCAGATATAATGTCTTATATATACAATGATAGATTATGGATAGATCTCATAGGAGAGACATTAGAATGGTCAAATTTAACTTTCTTGTTAGTGGATATATTTCCAAATAATGCTTGAGAACTTGATGGATTGATGTCTTACAAGACTCATGACTCTTGAAGGACTTTATATAGGATATCTTTATTACAGTGGAGGTTTTCAAAAATTATAAAATAGATATATTTGTAGGCATCTTATCAATATAGTTGATAATATTAAACATATTCTCAACATTATATAAAGAAGCACTAGGGATGGAAATTTTTGTGTGCCTTGTGGTAAGAGTGCAATCTTGGGCTTGTAAAGTAATGATAGAGACATGATTGTGTGTGTAATCAACACAATTGACTATGGATTTGAAAGGGTGATTAGATTGGTTGACATTAATTTTTTGGGATAGATCTTGTTTTTGATTACCCTATCCTTGTTCATTTTTTGGGAATGGGTCTTTGTATATTTCCAAATTTTGGTTATTAAATTTTTTGATGGTCAATTTTTGATAGCTATGTCCCCATAATCTATAAGATCTTGGACATAGTGTTTAAGCCTCATACACATATTGGTTGAGTTTCCCTTAATCCTATGATACTAAAAATATTTATCTTCTTTGTACCAATTAGGTTTAGGAACATTATCTTCAAAGGGTTTATTTTTAGGCCAAATGATCATGTTTGCTTGGGCTAACTTTTGAAATATCGAATTGTAAAAGCCTCCCAATTGGGTGAACTTATATTTGTGGTTTTCTTGTCTTTTTTAAGCACCAAGGATAGTAATATTGTTGAGGGTTTTTGTATTAAATTATTATTGTTTAGGTGGGTTTTAATTATTCTTGACATCAGTTATGCCATCACCTACAACATTCTTGTTCTTGGCAAAAAACTTGGGCTTTTCGATTTGGGTCAAGGAATTGTTTTCAGGTTTGAATATTGTAATAACACCTTTAGTAATTAATGTTACTTTAATTTTAACCCCCTTTTTAATTATCCCATCAAAGGTACTTGTACAAATAATAGCAAATGATTACCCAATTCCAAGTTAATATTGTTTATGAAGATAGCAACAAGTTTTATTTCAGGAAAAGACCATAGGAAATAACTTACCAATGACCACCATCTTTGTAGGAAAAATACAAAGGTTTAACTATTTCATTGATTAGTGTTATGTAGGTCAAGTGTGGTCAAATAATTTTTAACATTGTATGAAAAATGACTAACAAACTTCTCAGATGGGTCTTAAAAGGTGAAGATTAATCATTTGGGAAGATGTGAGAACCATACTAGGGCTCAACCCCTAGACTTTGTGTAAAGAGTCTCAACATTTACTCATTACTATAAACAACATCTACACATGGTAAATAAAAGTCCTTGAGGTGTTTCTTAGGGTTGCCCTTACCTTTGTACTTGTCAAACTTGGGAATTTGAAAATGTTTTGGGAAAGTTGTTGTCATGTTATTTAAATCATATGGGTAATAACATATTTCCTAGAACTTATATTGTTTTTGTTGTGAAAAATTACCATCTTATAAGCCTTGGACCTTGTACTTCATGTTTTTTCACTCTTGAATAAAGGGTGGCAATAATTTATTATCTAGATTTGAAGAGGTAAATAAGTTTTAAGGTTGACCCATGAATGATTTTATGTTAGTGTTGGTTTGTGAAATTTGGTTAAGGGGTGGATTTTTAATGAATTTATTAGAAAGTGTAAAGGAATTGGTATATTGTGAATGTGCAAAGGTGTTTAAATTGGTTGGGTTAGTATAAAATTTAAGGTTGTTTGGTTTGAATTAGTGTTAAAAATAGAATTTATTTTGTTGGGATTGGTATTGAAGTTAAAATTTGGTTGGTTTGATTGTGTTAAATCTAGGGTTTGTTTGGTTTGGGTCAGTTTGGTTCATGTTGTTGTTAAAGTTTGTATTTTTTGAAGTTAAATGAATGAGGGTTGGTTAGATAAAGTGAATTTGGGTTAGCTTGGTTTAAGTTTTGGTTTTAAAAAGGATGTGAACCAGTCACTATCATAGATAATGCCAATATCATTGATACAATGAATACAAAAGTTTCATGAGTGATGCAAGACACTGATTACTCAAAGGCAAAATAGGGAAAGTATACACAAACTGCAAGTAACTAAAATCACATAATTGAGATAATTGAAATAATAACTAGACATAAATTAATCCAATACTCCATTTAAGAGGTCACTAATACAAGATATACAAATAGGAGAGAAAGGTAGTAACTCCTCCATGAATAACCACAAAGGGCCTAGAATAGGTATGTAACTCCTATGACAAAATAACATCCACTAACTAATAATGATGGTTAAGTATAACACCCTATGTGTAAGTATACCCAAGCAAGCTAATCCCACAAGTGTAGGAAAACCCCATGTGTGTAGAATAAACCTAATAAACAAATACAAGAAAAATAATATCCTACACTAACACCCCCCCATAAGAATAGTTTAGGTGGGTAAAAAGAAATGGGTATTGGAAACTAGGCCTGATGAGGCACCCATGTATAAATTAACTCTCATAAAGTGGAGAAAAGGAGAAAACATGTAGGAAAAAAACTTCCCCCTAAAAAAAGAGAAAATAAATAGATCAGGGACAACTAAAAATGCATCCACAAGTGAGAGAAACAAAGCACATAAAAATAAGAGATAAAAAGCCTCCATAGAAGATGTTGAAGCTACCTATAATAGAGCTCATAAAATGATAAAAGTCACTGATGAGATCCTTTGCCTGAAGACTAAAAAAACTCCATCTGCATCAAATAACATTTCTTCCTTTTACCAAAGGAATAAGAAGAGGTATGTACTGAAAATTTGTCCATTCCATAATGGAAGATTAAGTTAGTAATATGAATATATCTGAAAGAGGTCTAAAAATAAGGCATGGCATAGGTCTAACAACATCATGCACAAGAATTAGATGTAATGTCACTTAAGTAAACCTATCAAAAGAATGACATGGAACACTCATTAGAATAATGTCCATGTGAAGAGGAGAGCTCATCTCAATAACCATCAAAATTGAATAAAATGTTGTAAATGAAGAACACATATCTGCAATACGAATATCAATAAGAACATATGAATTGTCAAATCTCTCAATGGGTGTACTCATAATAGAAACATTATACTCCTTCAAAGTACAATATTATAAAGGTTGTAAAATAAGAAAAATTGAATAGGGATGGAAATGGAATCTAAAATGGGACAACGAAGGTCAGGTAGAATCTAATCCTGTAGTCGTGGATTGATCCGGACAACAATTCAGATGACAATTCGGGTGATGGGTCCACCCCAATTGATGGCAGAACTTTCGGGAGCCATAACTTTTGTACCGTAGCTCCAATTGAATCACCATTTGAACCGTTGGAAAGCTAATAATGAGGGGAATGTCATGAGATGGTATCAAGATTCACTTAATGAAGTTTGACCCCATAAAACACAATGGAAGTGTCCCAAATTTCAATTTTAGTAGTGCAGTCTAAAAATAGTAAGTTTCTAAAAATAGTAATTCCTCGAGTTTTGTATTGCTGTAAATCATGGAAGTCAAACCAATTCATATCCCTCAAGATTGGTGACCTTCCACATCCTCCCCACACCTTCAAAACATGTATAAATTAAGATGTAACCCAAAATGGAAATCAGACATCTCTTCTCAGAGATAAGCATATGTTTGGGTCTGCAAATTTGATCAACAAAACATCTCTTATCAGAGATAGCATTATTTGAATTGTTTTGTTCTTGTTTCTTGAATTATCTTTCAACCAAAGCTTTCAATTTTTGGATCAGTGGTATCAGATCAGTTTGTCTTTAGAGTGTATGATCCTGAGGATGAGGTCAAATTATAGGAAGCTTGGGTGGAAAATAGAACCAGCAGAATATCCACCTATTCACTCTAAATGACTTCAAATAGCAGAAAACACTAAGGCATCTAATCCTTTCAAGGAAATGGTGAATGAAGCTCTCCAATAGTAGCAAGCACAGATGCTACAACAATTCACTCAAATTCTCCAACAAATCTTGATGGGAAATTCTAGCTCCTCATCTACACCCACACATCCTTTTAGTGCCCCAACACCCTTCAAGGTTCAGGTGAATTTTGATATCCCTACATTTGAAGGCAAAATAAATGTTTATGTAGTATAAAATTGGTTGGATCAATTGTCATCTTATTTTTATGTAAATAAACTCAATAATAAAGAGAAGATTACTTTTGCTCTTCTTAAAGCATCATTGCATGTCAAAAATTGGTGGGAAGTGTACAAAAAGAGATTCAGTGTAGATGATATTGGCCTTGAGATGGAACCTACATGGGATGATTTCATAGATTCTATAAAGGAAGAATACTACCCCATTTGAGCATATGACGATCTGTATATAGAGTGGCAACAACTTCGCCAAGGTAAGGAAAAATCTATTCAAGATTACACTGAAATTTTTCATTCTCTATCTACGATATTGGGCATCCAAGAAAGTGAGAAACACAAGGTTCTCAAATATCATGGTAGACTATAATACTACATACGGGGAGAAATGGAACTCTTCAATTTGGGAACCATCAGTGAGGCATACAAGTTCACAGTGAAGATTGAGCAGAAGCATGGAAGAATGAATATAAAGAATCAGTCTTCAAAATGGAAAAGTGACAAAGAAGGGCAAACACGAGGCCAAAATTAAAAGCAAATGGAAGGAAAGACTAATAAGTGGTGTGATTATCACAAATCTGGAACTCACTCCAAGAAGAATGTCGAGCTATCAAATCACTGCTTTCTGAGTCACAATCCTCAACATCTACTACTCTACCTCATACAAACCCTATAGTTGAAGAGGTTGAAGAAGAAATTATAGATGTTGATCCTAAAGCCATTGTTTCTTCATCACAGACACATGATGAGATGCTAGATGACAAGGAAAGGTTGTTTCACTCTAATTTATGGGTGAAAGGTAAGCCTCCACATTTCATTCTTGATAATAGAAGTCAAAATAATTTAATCTCTGATAATGTTGTGAAAAGCCTAAATATATCCATGAAGCCTCACCCAAAACCATACAGTATTGGATGGTTGAGTCTAGGGAGAAACCTTTGTGTCACCCACCAATGTCTTCTCTCATATGCAATACAACCTTTCCAAGATGAGGTCTTATGTGATGTGGTCACTCTAGATGTTTGTGATGTACTCTTTAGTAAACCATTCATATATGATCAACATCGTATAGATGAATCAAGAACTAGAAGGATCACTCTCACTCTTGGAACACGGTGCTATAGGGTACTAGAAGTACCACCTTCTACATCTGTCTCTTTGATTAGTGCCAAGAAATTTGTTCTCATGGTGGTCAAGCCACAGGAATCCAAAAGGGCTAATGTTACCTCCCTAACTACACAAAAAAACACAACAACAAAAGCAAATAGATACTGATTTGAAGACATTCACGGCTTTCCATCCACAAACTGATGGTCAGATAGAAATAGTGAACAATCGGGCCCTCCACAGTTCCATAAATCACAGTCCCTTCCAAGTATGCATCAAGAATCAAATTGAAGTATAACTACCACACTTGATGACAAATATTGATGCATTGGGGACCATTTCTTCTCAAAGAGGGAGGAATGATCTGGACAATAATTCATATGACAATTCGGGTGATGGGTCCACCCCAATTGATGGCAGAATTTTTGGGAGCCATAACTTTTGCACTGTAGCTCCAATTGACTCACCGTTTGAACCATTGGAAAGATAATAATGAGGGGAACATCATGAGATGGCATAGATATTTTCTCAATGAAGTTTGACCCCATAAAACCCAATGTAATTTTCCCAATTTCAATTTTAGTAGTGCAGTCTAAAAATAGTAAGTTTCTAAAAATAGTAATTCCTCGAGTTCTGTATTGTTGTAAATCATGGAAGTCAAACCAATTCATCTCCCTCGAAATTGGTGACCTGCCACATCCTCCCCACACATTCAAAACATGTATAAATGAATATTTAACTTGAAATGGAAATCAGACATCTCTTCTCAGAGATAAGCATATGTTTGGGTCTGCAAATTTGATCAATAAAACATCTCTTATCAGAGATAGCATTATTTGAATTGTTTTGTTCTTGTTTCTTGAATTATCTTTCAACCAAAGATTTCAAGTTTTAGATTAGTGGTATTAGAGTGGTTTGTCTTTAGAGTGTATGATCTCGAGGATGAGGTCAAATTACAGGAAGCTTGGGTGGAAAATAGAACCAACAGAATATCCACCTATTCACTCCAAATGACTTCAAATGGCAGACAAGACTAAGGCATCCAATCCTTTCAAGGAAATGGTGAATGAAGCCCTCCAAAAACAACAAGCACAGATGCTATAACAATTTTCTCAAATTCTCCAACAAATCTCGATGGAAAATTTTGGTGCCTCATTCGCACCCACACATCCTTTCAATGTGCCAACACCCTTCAAGATTCAGGTGAATTTTAATATCCCTACATTTGAAGGCAAAATCAATGTTGATGTAGTAGAAAATTGGTTGGATCAATTGTCATCTTATTTTTTTGTAAATAAATTTATCGATAAAGAGAAGATTACTTTTGCTCTTCTAAAAGCATCATTGCCTATCAAAAATTGGTGGGAAGTGTACAAAAAGAGATTCAGTGCAGATGATATTGGCCTTGAGATGGAACATACATGGGATGATTTCATAGATGCTATAAAGCAAGAATACTATCCCATTGGAGCATATGATGATATGTATATAGAGTGGCAACAACTTCACCAAGGTAAGGAACAATATGTTCAAGACTACACTAACATTTTTCATTCTCTATCTGTGAGATTAGGCATCCAAGAAAGTGAGAAACACAAGGTTCTCAAATATCATGGTGGACTACAATGGTACATATGGGGAGAAATGGAACTCTTCAATTTAGAAACCATCGGTGAGGAATACAAGTTTGAAGTGAAGATTGAGTAGAAGCATGGAAGACTGAATATAAAGAATCAGTCTTCAAAATGGAAAAGTGATAAATAAGGTCAAACACAAGGCCAAAATTAGAAGCAAAAGGAAGGAAAGACTAGGAAGTGGTGTGATTATCACAAATTTGGAACTCACTCCAAAGAAGAATGTCAATCTATCAAATCACTACTTTCTGAGTCAGAATCCTCAACATCTACTGCTCTACCTCATATAGACCCTACAGTCAAAGAGGTTGAAGAATAAATTATAGATGCTGATCTTGAAGCCATTGTTGCTTCATCATAGACACATGATGAGATGCTAGATGATAAGGAAAGGTTGTTTCACTCTAAGTTATGGGTGAAAGGTAAGCCTCTACATTTCATTCTTGATAGTGGAAGTCAAAAGAATTTAATCTCTGCCAATGTTTTGAAATCCTAAATCTATCCATGAAGCCTCACCCAAAACCATACAATATTGGATGGTTGAGTCTAGGGAGAAACCTCCATGTCACCCACCAATGTCTTCTCTCATATGCAATACAACCTTTCCAAGATGAGGTCTTATGTGATATGGTCAATCTAGATGTTTGTGATGTACTATTTGGTTAGCCATTCATATATGATCAACATGGTATATATGAATCAATAACTAGAAGGATCACTCTCACTCTTTGAACATGGCACTATAGGGTACCAAAAGTACCACCTTCTACATCTGTCTCTCTGATTAGTGCCAAGAAATTTGTTCTCATGGTGGTTAAGCCACAAGAATCCAAAAGGGTTTATGTTACATCCCTGACTACACAAACAACACAACTATATAAGAAAATAGATACCGAGCTGAAGACATTCATGGTGTTCCATCCATAGACTGATGGTCAGATAGAAATGGTGAACAATCAGGCCCTACACAGTTCCATAAATCACAGTCCCTTCCAAGTATGCATTGAGAATCAAATAAAAGTACAACTACCACACTTGATGACAAATATTGATGTAATGGGGACCATTTCTTCTCAAGGATGGAGGAATGATCCAAACAACAATTCAGATGACAATTCGGGTGATGGGTCCACCCCAATTGATGGTAGAACTTCTGGGAGCCATAACTTTTGCACCGTAGCTCTAATTGACTCACCATTTGAACCGTTGGAAATACAATAATGAGGGGAACATCATGAGATGACATCAAGCTTTTCTTCATGAAGTTTGACCCCATAAAACCCAATGGAAGTGTCCCAAATTTCAATTTTAGTAGTGCAGTCTAAAAATAGTAATTCCTCGAGTTTTGTATTATTGTAAATCATGGAATTCAAACCAATTCATCTCCCTCGAGATTGGTGACCTTCCACATCATCCCCACACCTTCAAAAAATGTATAAATGAAGATGTAACCCAAAATGGAAATCAGACATCTCTTCTCAAAGATAAGCATATGTTTGGGTCTACAAATTTGATCAATAAAACATCTCTTATCAGAGATAGCATTATTTGAATTGTTTTGTTCTTGTTTCTTGAATTATCTTTCAACCAAAGCTTTCAATTTTTGGATCATGGATCCACATAAGGAAGAACATAATCCTCTATGAATGTGTCATCATAAGAAATTGGAATATGAGGAGGGAGGATAATAGTATCTAAAGAGATGATATAAAGAGGAGGAGGAGGATTGATATAGATCTCAATAAGATCTTTGAAAAGAGAGTAAATAATGTTCTAAATAGTGTAGGGACACTACGTATGTTCCACATGGTAATGAAGATCTATGGAAACATACAACATTAAAGTACCAAGAACTTTGTCACAAGTGTTATCCCACTTATTATACCAAATAAGATCAATGGGAGAAGGAATATATCCATATAGGAATGGAGTATGAGTCTTACTTTGAGTAAGTGTTCCATGTAAGCATGCCAAGAATTATAGTTGATCTTTCTAATAAGAACCACTAGTGTAGAATCAACTCTCCTCATCTAATGGTATCTATTAGTAGATTTGACATGATTGAGAGAATACACCAAGAAGTATAATGATAAAAACACTTCACAAGTGATAATACATTCTTAGTGAATGGATGTTAGACTCAACTAACAATGCATCCTCAAATGTCAAAACAATATGTGTAAATGACATTAAAGTGGCACACAAGTCATAGAAAATGAGTATGTGCACAAAGTAGGGCCCAAAATAACCCCTATTAGACAATAAGTAAATACCCCCTAAGTTTTAAAGTATAATTCACACTTAATGTGAGGATGTCAAACTCAACCAAAAATGTGTCCAGACATGTAGGATCAAATAGTGCACAAGTTCCAATGCATGTTTCAACAAATGGATGTCAGACTCTACTGACAATGCATCTATGAGAATGAATAATCAATGCATTTGACACATCAAAACTCAAACATGTGAAATAGGGGGACATAAAACTCTATTGATAGTACATTTGTAAGGAGAGTACAAGTGTGGAATAATGAGAAAATAAGGAAGGAGATAAAGGAGAAGAAAGTTTGGTCTTCTTGTGAGGAAGTTTGGGTACCTACCAAATCGAACCTCACCCTCCAATCTTTGACAAGAAAAATGGATGATGGAAAAGATATGATCAAGCAAAATAAAATCTCATAATATCTCCCTTGTATCTCCCAAATACAATATAACCCCCAAATTTAGCACTTTATAATTTTAGAGTGACTATAATAAAATGAGACCAATGGATCAGGAATGAAAAAATATGAACTTTTGAATAAAACAACACTTGATTAAGAGTTACTTATCACAATTTATTATAGTTTTGGTTTTCCCATCATTAGTGGCCTATTTTAATTAAATTTGCACAAAATATTAAATGTAATAAGGGATAAAATATAGGTATACACTTTCATATAGGGGTTGGAATCAAACTAATGACCTCAATCATAACACTAAGCCTTAGCCAAACCTTGTACCCACTCACTTGTGTAACTAAAGGAAAGTATTTCACTTAAGTGGCATAAATAAAAAATAAGCTATTTGTTTTGAAAATAATAAAATCTCATAGATTTAATAAACTAAAAATGAATTAAAACTAGACATACATATAATAGGATGGCTTTGATACCATATCAAAGATAATGCCAAGACTATTGATACAATGAATGCATGAGTCTTATGAGTGATGCAAAGATAATCCCAAGACCATTGATACCATATAAGTATTCAATCTCAAATTTGGATTTACATTGATTGGAGAACTTGAATAAGTATTCAAGCTCAAATTGGTTTTATTATAGATTGGTAAACTTGAAAAAAAATTCAAGTTTGGATTGGTTGGATTTATTATTGGTAAGCTTAAATGACTATTCAAGCCTAGATTATATTGATTCATGATTGGTAAACTTTAATGAATATTCAAGTTTGGATTGGGATGGTTGATGTTCGATAAACTTAAATGAGCAATAAAGTTTATATTGGGTTGGTTGATATCAACAAAATTTAATTAGTATTCAAGTTTGGGTTGGGTTGGTTGATGAATGAGGGTGAATTTGAATTCACACTCAAATTTATATTGGGTTTGGAATTTGGGTCAATAAAATGACTATTTGTTTAGTTTTCTTGGATATTTACAATCTCTTGGTTGATGTGATAAGTATGGGTTTCCATAGAAAACCCATGACTTGCATGGGATGATTCCTCATTAAAGGTGGATTTCCCTTTATTTTGGGAGACTTGGGAATTAGGATTGGAGGAAACCATGAGATAATAATTACCCTCTAAATATTTTTTTGATATGAATGGGTTATGAATGGGTGACAAAGACTCTTTCTTAGCAATCAAAAATTGCAAATTTTGGACATCAAAATCGGGAGGAAATTTAGCCTCTAAGCTCAAATCTTGAAGCAAAACTTCATTTTTTTTATCATGATGTATTGGTTGAGTAAATAAGGAGACAAAATGGCCATGGGGATACCCTCATCTTGGTATGTTCCTCCTCCTTCTTCATGGTCAGGATTTCATGTATTTCAACATGACGAATTTGGTTTTTTTGGCTTCCAAATTAGAAGGGGTCATTGCCAAAAGGATCATCCCTTACTCTAAGATTGTTAAGCATATCCATGTGCCTTGTTATAGGTGAAATTTATAGAGTAATAACTTGACTCAATAAAACAACAAATACTTGACACTAGACTCTAAACAGACTAAAGTGACTAAAAATTTGATTGACAACAAGATTCATTTTGAGTTTTGGATTAGAAATTTTGATTTTGATTTTTAAAATCTTTGTGGATTATGACTTGTTTCAAGACTCAAAAATTAATTTTGTTTTCACTCAATTATTTTTAGCATGTGGTAAAACATAAGGGAATAAGCAAATAATATTTATTCTAAACACAAGTTAATTGCATAAAAAATGAGAAAAATCTAGGCAACCGAACTTGAGTAATTCATAGGCCTTCTATGTCTCTTGATTGTCTTTTTTTAGCTATAGCCTAATATTTCAAGGTACTAACCATTGAAAATAATGTCATTCCCATTACCTACTAAGCCCAATTTCAAGGGTACGTGGAATGTAGATTCTTGATGTTAATGGTTAATCGATGCACTATGAATTAAATGGTAAGAATGGTTTTCCTACACTTAAGGTATAAATAAGTTCATCTAGGGGATTTTTTTATATACCTTTATATATTATAATGCCTAAAATCATGGAAGAAGTTAGTTTTACAGATGCACATAAATGAGTCTTATCCCAATGTGCCCAACAGAGTCATTAGGGTTTCAATGTGTTGATGTTAAAAAAATCAAACTTTGAGTCATGATGTCTACGGCCTAGGATTGTAGTATGGAATAGCCTAACTTTAAAGTGTGATTAAAACACACAACCACTTAGCCAAAAATTATATCTCTAACTCAATTTTTATACCTCATCAATACATAGAGTTTGGCCTACCACATGGTGATGAATCCACAGTCGATAGAGCCCTAAGAAAAGAAAAATAAAGATACTTCACACTTGTCTTTGATTCTTAGGTATTACCACCAATGTGATTCTAACAAAAGAGATTTTGTTCAAGTATCATCTTGGGTAACAAAAACTTGCAAGCATTGTTTCTAATTCTCAAGTATCACCACCAATGTGATGCCAAGATAAGAGCATACACAACACAAGAAAGACACAAAATACTAAAAAGAGATATTAATAATTTTAAAAAACAAAATGTTTGCCAATTACTAAAGAAAATTAAAAATTTAAATTTGAAAAAATCTTGTTAGAAAAACTTAAACAAAAATCAAAAACATTAAAATCAAGCAAAAATGAATTGTTTAGCTTTTTATAGGTTTTTCTTTGACTTTTAGCCTACAAACAAACTGTTAAAAGTTTTTTTTGGTTGGAAATTAAGGTACCCTATAAAAAGTTATCAAAAAATCAAGATAAACATGGGAAAACAAGCCTCTAAAACTATTTCATTGTTACACAGTCAAATCAAATTGTTAACTATTAGAAAACAAAAATAAAAGGAAATTAAAAAAAAAAAGAAAATAGAATAATTTGGTTATTACTTTGAAGATTTTGTTGATATGTTTTCCAATTTCACTACGTTATGTCATAATTTTATTGGTACTATTTATGATTTAATCAAATATGTCTATGATTTCACTAAAGAGATGACTGATTTCATTATGGGAAACAAAAGAGGAAAACATTAAAAATATATGATGTAAGCAAGAAAACTAGAATAAATAGTTACTTATAGAGGAAAACAAGCACAAAGATATCTATAAAGATGGATAAAAGGTAACAAAATAATGAAAATCACTTAAAATATTATTTTACTAATAGTTTAAATGATGTCACTAATAAACTCTACAATTTTGATACTGGTAAAAAACATATAAAATAGAAAAAGAACATAAAAGGCATCAGAAAACCACATAAAATAATGTTGGTATTAAACCCTATGATTTTGCTAATAGAGACCATGATTTTATAGTTACATAAAGATGAGGAAAATAGAAAATAGAAATGTCATAACATATTGGAATAAGACAAAATATTGTTAGGAAAAATAAAAACTGCCAAAAGAGACAAAAAACAATAGAAAAAATGATTTCATTTTTTAGTATTTCAATTTCACTAATGAAACCTCTAATTTTGTTGTTTCTCAAAAAAAAGAAAAAGTTGGAACAAATCTAAAATGAGATAGAAATTTTTTAGAAAGAAGATAAACTACCAAAAGATGTTAAAAATCTAAAAGGATGTTTTTGTTGTTGGCTACTATGATCTCACTGATGAAATATCTAATTTCAATGTTACATAGTAGAACATATAACAAGCCTTAAAATGTCATAAATTAACCTAAATATACAAATAAAATATTTTAAGACCAAGATTAAATGAATGTGCACAAGAAAAACTACAAAAATCTACTGAATTTAGTTCCTAAATGCATCTATGATGCTTATGATATGCAAATATGATGGAAAGTCCCACCATGCATGCCAAAATGTGTGAAGGGAAATTTATAATGTAAATATGCTAATAAATCAATTACAAAAGAAATATAATCTAAATTCAAATCAACTTTAGGATAAAGTGACAAATAAAATGAAATTGAAACTGAAACTTACATAATTGAAGTATCATGAGCCTCCTCCATTATGATTCAAAGTGACTTGATTTTTAAATGTGGTTGTTCAATCCTTATCTAATGAAAAAGGGAATTAGGTAGAATTTTGGTATGTAAATGGGCTTTATATATCTTGTATTCACTTGGATTTACTTGAGAATTTGATAGCACTTTGTTAATGTAAGTGAGAATGATGAAAGTGATGGCTTTTATGTATATTTATAGGTTTACAAGAGGTTGATCAAATGGTGGAGGATTGTTTGAATATTTCAAATTATTCAAATAATAAATAGTGGAAAATTAGTCCTCATCTATGAGGATGATGACCAATTCCACAGGTTGAGAGGAAAAGGGAGTCGGTTGACTTATTCATCAAGAACATGTCAAGGAGGTTGAAATGTTCTAAGGTGACTCATAGGTGGTCGAGTAAGTTGACCAGGGTGGTTGGATGAATCAACACATGGTTGAGATAAATGTGGAGTATGTCTGGGGGAGATGGAAAATCTAGATTTATTAATTACTTATAGAAGAAAAGGTGTGCATAATTGATTAATTAAGAATTACTTAATTATTTAATTTTTGGAGGGAAATTGTGTTAATATGAATTTGAATTATAGAGGATGAAGTATTAGCATGTCAAAGTGAATTTTGAAACTAAATGGTGAAATTTATTTGTCTATCATTATAATATTTATAGGTTTTATCATTTTATGACTCCTATATTGTTGAACTATACACACTTTTACAAACGTCTTTCTAACATCTCTATCTTATATTGTGTTCATGGATATGTTATTTTTTAGGTGCATATACTAAAATTCAATTTATATAGTATCTCAATCTTGTATACTTGACAAATATCTATCAATGTCCTACCCTTTAGTTCTATATCTCCCTGTTGCCTAAAGGTTCACATTTGGCATCTCATTATGACTAATTACTTATATTATGGCATGACCCAATCATATATGCTGACCTAGATCTCCTACACTATATAGAAAGCTTAAAGATGATATATATCCTTCACTATTAATTTCATATCCTCAGCATCTTCCTATCCTATCAGACACTTGCATCCCACATAGGGATGATTACATTGATATAAGTGTCTATATTTTTATAAAGTGTCCAATGCTCAAAATTTATCTAATTTTTAAATCTTTTGAATCCTAGGGGTTAGATCGTTTGTCTTGTTAAACTCTACCATGAGATATTTTCAAAAGGTGTAGTATAAATATAAATCTAAGCCTACTCATTATTCATTTAGCAAATACTAAACAAACACCTATTTAAGCTCAATTATTCAATCACACAAATGAGTTATATTGCCCTATTCTTCCCTATTTTCATATCAGTCATAAACAAAGTCATATCAAAGGTTTGAAGCACTTAAATAATATCCCATGAGAAATATTTATCAACTCACAAGCTAGATCATTGTATGGTTTTGTATATAGTATATTTCACCTTTGTGTACACACAAGCCAATACTTAGGGAAGAAATACATAAGTTTGAGGCCCTCCTTAGAGTATTTATTATATAGGTAACACTCATTGATAGAGGGGTTATTAAGGTCAAATTTACACTATGAGCCCACTAACCCATTTTTAGTAATGTATAAAGACCTAAGGTGAAGAGTTAGGATTTTATCCATTCACAGTCATCAATAGCCTATGTGCATGAGTAAAAGACATCAATAAAAAGGTGACAAAAAATCCCAAAGGCTCCAGTGCTCATTTCACTATATTGTGAATATTTATTATAAGATGTTTATGTGGCCAACATGCCCCCTTTTTATATAAATGGGTGACTCCTCCTTTAAAAATTATCAAAACTAGAGCTCCTCGATCCATTTTTTCATTCTAACTAGCTTTACCTAAATCAAGGCCTCAAAATCTTGTATTATCTAGATTTCCCAAAATAATAGCAACCCTTGTTTATTTTATGACTAAGGTAGGATTCTTATTTTAATTATTTTAAATGCTAACCTTACAACTTTTCTTTCAAAATAAGTTCATGGGGTTTATGTCATTCCTGAAGAAATAGAATCAACATCCTATATAGTAAATCAAAAACTTAATGGTAGCTAGGTAAGTTATTAATTAATCACAAGTCTTATCTTTCTCACTTAGTCTTTTTTATATATTTCACTAGAATAAATGAACCAATGGATGAGTGCCATATGGTATTTATTAGAGATGATAGAGCCTAAGGGATCCTAACCCACTCAAGGTGTGCCACATAATAAGGTGTCAAAATAGCTAGTCTCCTAGTCCTATCAAAGATGTCAAAGCCTAAAGGAGCCTAGCCCATTCAGGGTGTGCCACATAGAAAAGTGATAGATCAGTCAGTCTCTAAATCTTGTCATGGATGTTATACCTTGGGGGATCCCACCCACTCAAGGCATGTCATGTAGTAAGGTGTTAAAATGACTAGCCTCTTGGTCCTGTCAAAGATGTTAGAGCCTGAGGGATCCTAGACCACTTAGGGAATGCCACATAATAAGGTTTTAGAGTGACCAATCTCCAAATCCCATAGAATATTTTAGAGTTTGAGGGAGCCCAACCCACTCAAGGCATGCCACATAATAAGGTGTCAGATCAACTAGTCTCCTAGTCCTATTATTGACTATTTTGACCACAAGTCAAAATAGGTCAACACTCTATAGTCCAAAACATGATATATTGGTATATTAGAATGTCATAGGGTGTGTCATAGTCCTTTTGATGTGATTTAATGTGTTATTAGCGTTGATCATGGTCATATTTAATCTTTGTGTCATTTTGTGTCACTTAGGGTCATAAATGAAAGTGGTACATTTTTCCAAGGTGTCCGAGTATTCTAAACTTCTTCACAATGTTCCTCATGTTATTCCCTATTATATATGATATTTTATAACTAAATAACTTGTAAGTGTTAAATGAAACCAATAAAATAAGTGAAAATAAGGAGGTGTTGGTAGTTATTACAGCCTATGGAGGAGAGTGGCACGTGGTAAAAGCATATGCAATCACCCTTAAACTTACGTAACTCCATTTCCATGTTTTATCTACTTTGTAAGTGCCAAAAAAGGTCCAAATCCATTTCTCTTCTCCATCACTTTATTATGCATACAAAACTGGTCAATAGGTCTTTTGATGGTATGGCCAGTAGGAGGACTTCTAGGTAAAATGATATTTGTGGTGGATAATAAAATTTGTTTGTTTCACATTCATGGTAGGATTTTGGGGATTGGATTTCTATGATTTATGAACCATCCTTTAGAAGTTAACTATCTCATTTTACATGTTAAACCCCATACCCTACATGTTTTCCTCTTGTATGAATAGTTATATGCAATCCAATTATTTTAATTGCTTCTAAAAGATTTTTAATTCCTCATTTCATGTTTTCTATCTTAGTTTTCATGTTTGGTGTTGACTTTATAAGCCAAATATTTCAAGTGGTAGGTTGATGTCACTAGTGGACTAGCAGTCAAGTTTCATCAATTATAGAAGGTTTATTTATCTAACTTGGTTTAAAATAAATGTGATATGATGTTTCATGCATCTCAAATTTCATAAAAATATCCTTCTTCCTAAGCTCACTCTACAAATCTATCATTCATGGAGTTGCAGTCAAGAAGGACCAACACAATCAACTTCTTATTTGACTGTCATACATAGTCAACTAATTGAGGTTTATTTAAGTATGAATAATTTTAATAGAAGGTATATGAAGAATTTTAATTTGATGAATAATTTCTTTCAAAATTATATAGTAATCTAATCCCTCAAAATGGCACATAAGGGACTGTGACAGTCGATGCAAACCTCTCACAGAGTCATGCACCATGGATGTTGACCCACAAGAGACTAATAAAATTAGAATGGGAGTATTGAAACATTTTTCAAGCCATTTAAGGTTAAAAAAAATAAATTTGAACTCTTCTAAGAAGGTTTGAGACTATTTTTAGAACCATGTACTGTGTACATTGCTTATGTCCACACTCACTGCCTTGAATACTAAAATGTTCACCTATAGGTATCCTCAAGAGATAACCATATTGAGATAGGGAATGTGAATTGATTGAAAGTCTCTCAAGATTTTAAATATTAGTTTGAGGGTTGATATGAAGGTTTTGAGCTAGTTAGATAAGCATACATCATATGTACAATCTATGTTCTACCCTCACTGCCTTGTATGTTGTTGTGTGTGCATCTATAGGCTCTCACAGAGACTTGAGATTATTACATAGGGATGTTAAACATGTTGGAGACCTTCCTCAAGGTCTTATAGTGATGAAAGAACCATGAAAATCAATGTTGAAACTATATAGTGTCAATCAGACCTAAAAAATTTATATCTATATATGGAATGAGCTTAGGGATAAGTTTCCTTAAAAGCTCCAAAATAGAACCCTGTATGATTTGGATGTTGTCATAAGATGAGGTGAAAGAGAATCAATGTGAGTTTTCATGGTCCTATATTGTAGCCTTCATATATGGGTATAACCTTGCAAAATATATTAGATGTTTGACTAAAATAGCATGATTAAAAGAGGCTTCTAAATCATGCATTTGTTCACTACAAACATTCAATGTTTTCTACATGATATTGAGCTTCCAATGACTCTACACACTAAGATAGTAATGTAAGATAATATCACCATGACTAGTGATTTAATTGGAGTGAGGGGAAAATTAATGATTCAAGGGAATTAGAGGAGAGTTTAATTTCAATGTATAGACCTACACTAGCACCTACAGTGTACCTTGCCCTAGAAAAGCTTACCTACAGCCTGACTATAGGTGCTCATAAAGCCCATGTAGTGAACCTTGGTGACACTAGGCCTAAAAACATAAACCTTTACCATTGATATTTATTTATAAAACCTTAAAATTATCCTAAGGTGTGAATCATTGGTTTCAAGGGTTGATATTCACCTATAATCCCCTTGTTGCTCCAAAAGGGTCAACTACAGTTGACTATAGTTAACAATGACCTAAAGGATGACTGCCTTGGTGATTGGCCTAAAAACTTCTTGATGTGAAGTGACTTAGATGATTTTGGGATGATATTGATGACTATAATAATGTATTTACGCATTGAATATAATATCTAAGACCAAATATACACCTATAAGAAGGTGAAACATAGAACATAGTCACACATAGTCAGCAAACTAGGTAAGTCAAGTACAAGGTATGCAATGGAGTTAGAAAAGAACAAAGAGTGTTGGAATGATATAAATATTATTTAATATGTTTTCCATCATATTAAATTCTAAAATCAAGATAAAATAGCATTTAAGGGTCTAATCTCCAAGGTATATCATAGTCACAGTCAACCTACAGTCTAGACCAGTCAAAGTGAGAGGAGAGCAATGGAAGGTTGACAAAAGGTTTGATGATAAATGTGTTTGAAAATAATTCGAAATTGATATTAAACACTTAAATAGACTCACATGGTATGGAAACAAGACATGGATATGTTTTTAATGGGCAACCTACAGTCCATTTTTAGAACCCTACACATGGTGAGTTGTCATATAGTTTGTCTTAAGTTCTAAGACATTTAGAGTGTCTATTGATGAAACAAAGCTTTGAAACTTTTAATAGAGGGTATTTAAAACTTTCAAAATACCCTCATATGTTCAAATTTTTTGAGGCAATAGGGGAGATTCACTTTATTCTATCTCATACATAGGGTACCCAGATGGTCATTACTTGAAGGTTGGTCATAGAGATGATGAGAAGGTAAACTAGAAGCTAATGAAACTTTTAAAGGATATTTTAAAGGTTGTGTTATAAATTTAAAAACATTAAAAACCATTCATATGTGTAAAAATATAAATAGGGTGGTCCAAACTCATATGGATGTAGTCAAATCCCACTAGGCCTAATCTAGGCCTAAAGCCTAAAAGGGGTCAACTTCATTTATAGTGCTAAGAGAGCATTAAAAATAATTAAAACACTTACATGTAGAGTCATAAGGAGTTTTTTAACTATTTTAATGTAAAGGATACCATGGGTAAGCCATTTCTTGGCTTAAGACCATCACAGGGTATGCGAAATAGAGAGCAAAGATCGAGAAGGCAAGTTTGAGAGCTCATACCAACATGGATGATTAGCATGGGAGTGTAGGAAATTGGGAGACATTGAAGGAGGTCTTGAATAATTTTTTGTGTGGAATTTGTTAAGGTTTCCAATGTCAGACCTGTATAAACAATCCTTAGAGGGAAAAACATCTTTAAACATTCTAAAACCCTTGCTAAGGACTTGATATATAAGATGAAGAAGGGAAGGTATCAAAATGAGATAAAATGAGTATAAAAGTGATTGGAGCTTTAAAATGACTATCTAGGGATCCTTCCCACTAGACTAAGTTGTACCCTACTTGTACGGATAGGGTAGAAGATGGATTTTATTGACTATTTTTATTGTCTTATAGGTATAATAAGTTTTAAAAGGATTCAATCCATTTTGGGAGGAATAATATGAAACATCCTAACTCCTAATTTCCACTTCATGCTTCATCTAAGCTCATAAGTGTATCTTTAAGTACCTTCATCTTAGCCAGTCCAAAATGGCATAGTGAGCAAGTTAATGAGAAGGTGAAAAATTCAAGTGGGAGTCCTATTAAGGTATAACTAATGAATCTAAAGGTATTATGGATCTTGAAAAGTTTAATTCAGTCCCTTTTATGGATTGGTTTTGAAAACTAGAGACAAATTTGGTGCCAGGTGTGGAGGGTGAGTGAAAGAGGAGTTATTATGATTATAGGTAGTGATAACTCATGTCTAGAAGAATCCTAATGATTAGGGACACCTCCAATTCATGTTTTATATTTTTTATAACTCCTCCCTCTTATTTAAATCATATCATCTATACATAGTCTATTTTGGGGCATTCCAAGGAGGTTAAATGATGAAAGCAGTTTCTAGGCAAGCAAATGAGGAGGCATATGCCACATTTCAGGAGTTTTATGCCTTTAAGGGAAATTTATCCAAGTAGACCTTATATGGTATGTTAAATATTTCATTATCATGTATATGTAACTAATCCTCTTATCTTGATACATGTTCTAATGAATATTGTACTTCATTTTCTTTTCTCCTCTCTCAAATTCTATAAGTAGTAGCCATTTTAGCTCTTGTAGACTAATACCACACCATGTATGGTGAAGCCATAATAGTTTTGCCATTTTAATTTTACTTTGAATAATAAATTAAATACCATTTTTTATTTCGTGAAGATTTTTATAAGTGTTCAAAGTGATGTATGGTGATGTTAAGTGATAATCTTTTATCCTTGCTTCTCCTTATCCTCTCTTGTTTATGAAAGAGTTCATATTCTAATAGGTCATATAGAGTGTAGCTAATGTGTTAGGATCCTTTAAAGTGTATAATTATCCTTAGATTGTGAAATTTCCCCTCTAGTTTACTTACCTTATGTTGTCTCATGCATATCACCTCTATACTAAAGCACTTATGTTAGAACCTCTAAGGACTTTGAAGTTGGTTTGTAGGTCTTGTTTCTTAGTGAAAAAAGTATGATAGTCTTGTGTAAATCCTTATGGTGTATCACCCCCTTAGATTAGTTTCATTTCATTCAAATTTATATCTATTTTCCCATAATAAATTAGTTAAGTAGGTGATAAGCACTTCAACGCAAATTCAGGGAGCTAGCCCTTAAACCTAGTGGTCTACTTCTATTGTAGGTAAACCCACATACCTAAAAGTATTCCCATGTTTCCCAAATATGGAGGAGGCTTGAATAACTCCCTGTAAGGTGAAATATTTTGTGACAACACCTATTAAAAATTTCAAAGGTTAAGGGATCCTAACCTACTCAAGGCATGCCACTTAATAAGGTGTTAGAGTAGCTAGTCTCCTGATCTTATCAGAGATATCAAAGCTCAGGGCAGCCTAGCCCACTTAGGGCATGTCATGTAGCATGGTGTCATATCAGCTAGTCTCTTAGTCCTATCAAATATGTTAGATCCCAATGTATCCTGACACACTTAGGGTATGTCATATAATAAGGTGTCAGAATGGCCAGTCTCCTAGTCTTATCAAAGATGTTAGAGTCTATGGGAGCCTGACCCATTCAGGGCATGCCATATAGCAAGGTGTCAGAGTGTCCAATCTCCTAGTATTATTAGAGATGTCAAATCTTAGGGGATATTATCCCACTCAGGGATTGACATGTATCAAGGTGTTAGAGTGACCAGTCTCATATCCCTATCAGAGATGTCAGAGCTTGGGAGAGCCTAACACACTCAAGGTGTACCATGTAGTAAGGTGTTAGAGTGGCTAGTCTCTTAATCCTGTTACAGATGTTAGGGCCTAAGGGAGCCTGGCCCACTCATACCATGTCACATATAAATGTATAAAATCATCCAATCTCTTGATCTTATCATAGATGTTAGAGTTTGGGAGAGCTCAACTCACTCAAAGGGTGCCACATAACACAACTAGGTGTATAAGTAGGTGGCTACTTAAGGCCCCAAGATGGTCAAAATGGAGTATAGATGGAGCCTAAAGAGTAATCAAAGGATTCCATGTGTTTTTAAATGACACCTTACCCCTCCTCATGGTATGATAATGGAGTAAAATCTATGCTTATGTGTCAACCTTTAACAAGAAGACCAATAGGTGGATGACATGTGGCATAAGGCAAGGGTTTTCTAGGAGGCCTCAAAATGTGATCAGATGCCTACCATGTGTTGGGAATTAATGAGATATAAATTTGGACTCAATTGGATAGTTTTAAAAAATCACATCATCATTACTAAATTTGGTTGGTGGTGGAGGATCATGAGCTCCAAATTTAACCTCATATTGGGAAATAAAAAAGGGAGATCAAGATACCAACCCAAATTTGAATCCACAACAAGTGAACTACCAAACATCATTAATGGAAGGGGATGAATGTATGATTTTTTATAAATATTCTAAGGAATGATCACTAATATTCATTATTGTATACCATAAAAATCAAATCAACTCCTTGTTTTCCCATTCTTGTCACATATCTCTACATTTTTCCCTCGCACTCAATACTTTTCTTTTGGCCTCCATCTTTCTACAATGGTTTCATCTTCATCAAACCCCAAATCTAAACCTAATTAAAGGTGTTCCCTATTCCCAAAAATCTTGAACCAATTCAAGCATTATAAAAACCTATTCCAAACCATCAAATAGGTACCCAATGACTTAATCTAAGATAATGATGAACAAGTTGAGTTTGAAGATGCCTTACGAGCTTATAAGAAATACAATCTTCACAAGGTTGTGGTAAAACCTAAGATGTTCCTCTACACTAATTTTTCATAAACCTTATTCTCACCACCATTTGAGTGTAGAATAGAGTCCATGATTGTGTTTGCTTAGCCAACTCTTGACACTAGATTACAAACATCTTTGGGAATGCCTATAAGGCATATTACTCCCTCTTAGATTTCACCTTCTCATATGATGTAATAATGGTGAAAAAATGGATTTTAAAATTCCAAATTTATGAGGCCTTATAGGATTTGTATAAGAATCTAGATGCCAAGTGGGTCAGCAAGCGGGACATCAACGAATATACAGTCTTCACCTTTTGGGATGAGATAAAGTGGGTATGATTCTATCAAACTAATTTTTTGGGGCCCCAAAATACCTAAATGTTAAAAAATTATGGGTTCCCCTACTCCATATGATCCTCACTAGATCTAAAGTTCAAGACATGGGAGGGTTGATCAATTTTATGTTTTTCAATGCCATAATAGATCCTTAACTAAGGGGAATTTCTATATCATGATCTATCTCATAGTTGTGATCTACAAGATGTTCACCTTCAAACCATTTACTTTTCATACATGGATTCCTAGAGGATTAGTGGTACATATAGTATTTTATAATCTATATGGCTACCACTACTAGAACCATATCTAGGATATATGTGAGCACTTCTACTTGGTGGTATACAACATGATCAATGAGATCCCAATGACACATTTATCATAAAAAATTAGGGACTCTATTATGACCATCAATGATTATTTGTACTACCAGGAGGACATCATGATTCAAGTTATGGGCATTATTAATTAACCCCTCCACTTGTTATACTTCATCGTAGATCACTTGAGGGAGTAGGAGATCACATACCAATTGGTGGAAGGTATTTTTGGATTTTGTATAGGTCATAAATAAAATGCATCCTTATTATTCCAAATATCCATTTGGTGCCATGTTTACAATTCCTTCCCTTCCCTCTAGAAAATGGTGACTGGGTGGGATTCCTTCACTCTATAAAGATCTAGGTTCTAGCATTGGGAATTATTGGCCAAAATTAGCCTACCTATGAATCAATTTTCTATCTTCAATTACTTCATGGTTGAAAGAGATTGTTTGAAGAAGATTAAGGTTAAAACAAGGATCCTAAAATTGAATGTAGGGCTGCCAAGTATCAAAACCTCACTCAATTAAATCAGGGATCAACAACACATAGGTGATAGCATCAAGTCAATAATTCAAATTTCCCTCGATCAAGATGAATGGTGCATATTTTTACATACAAATTTTGATCAATGATCCACATTTAAGACTAGGGTTAATAATTCAAGATAGATCTAGGTGCACATTCAATCATGTAGAAGAAGATCTAATGGTGAGAAAAAGTCTATACATCAGAGGATCTTGATAATGAATGTAATGGTTTCATGTGTCCCAGTCATGGTGAATTAGTATAATATCAACAGCTAATTTTTTATCATATGTTTATATCAAAGATGAATGACATGCATTTGATCATGTAAATCAGAGATCAATGGTGCATGTTTAATCATGCAAGTGGGATCAATGGCATGCAGGTAATAAATCAATTCTATGAGTCAATAATTCCAAATTACATTCAAGGCCATCACATAGTGTAAGTACATTAATTGGATGGATATTAATAGTAGGGTACATAAAAGGAATGTAGGGCTACCAAGTGTCATAGTCTCAAATTTAAATCAAAGATCAACAACCAACATTGAAATTCAAGGCCAAGAGACTCATGAGAGGAGTGATAGAGTAAATTTAATCAAGTTTATAGAGGGAATGAGATGAAGACACATGTCTGAAGTGACAATGATCAAGTTTTAAATTTAAATAAGTAGTGTGGTAGGGAGATGCCACATAGGAAAATAAGTTAGATCAAAGGATTCTGTGGACCCAAGCCTATGAATGCATGAACATGAGATCAAAATGTGATTTGGGTGACATATAATAAAACAATGTAGATTCATATGCTACCATTAAAGTTTATTTAAACCCCCCAAAATCCCTTAGACTTATGAAAAATCCATAGAATTTCCCTTACATTCATTGTTTCGAGCAAGAAGGGGATTTCAAGACAATCTACATTTCTATGCAAAGGTCTACTCAATCATGTTATGAAGTTTGTCTTAGGTTTTGATGGTTTGAAGAGAGTCTCAGATTAGCAAAGAGATGGTTTGTTTCATTTATATTATGACTATATGAAAACCAATAAGGGGATTGGTTTTAATTTATAGTGGACCTATGTTCAAGGTTTGGAGAAGGGGTAGGGTCTTCTAATAATTATGTTCTTAAGGGACAATTCATAATGTATGGGCTCAAGAGTTTCAAGATAAGACTATATCTTGAAATGGCATTGCAATTAGTCATTCTCACCTTGAGTAGTAACCTATAGAGAACTAAAATACACAATCATGTTTTAGGCATAAAGGATGGGAGTAGTTTTTAGGGTAGTTGGTTCAAGGTGGCTCAAGTCTATGACCTCCATAAATGGGGTCTATAAGAGTTCCAGGTTTCAAGGAGTTTATTACAAGTTAGAGGAGAAAATTAAAGTTTAAAATAGAAACTATCCTCAAAAATCAAACATCAAAGATAACCTCCATGTTCAGTTAAGCATCTTATGCCAAGTCAACTAACTATTTGCCACATATTCTAAAATTGTAAGTGGAGGGTGGCATAGAATTCCAAGAGAGATATTTGGTGGTTGGAGAGTGCGATTGGAGCATTAAATATGTTTTAAAAGTCTTTGGATACTTTTCCTCTTAGTGAATCATAAAATCATCATCCTCAACATTTTTTTGTCACTATGTTTCTCAGCTAATGAGGGGACTTGAAGCCCTACCAAAATTTGTATGAAAAACCTCTTGAAGTAATAAAGATCATTTTTCACCTAGCTCTTACCTCTGAATTATGTTTAACAAGCTTTTGCATGATTGATTTGTGAATAACTATTCTTTCATGTCCATTTTCCTTCTTTCTTGCCTATTTTTAGGTGATTTCAAGTTAGTTATAGGTCTAAAATTGAGCTCTTTCTACCATTAATGGATTCTTGGTGTGAATCTTAGAATTCCTCTTTGCTTCATTCATTGCTTCGTGAGCCTACTTTATGAAACACTTATGAAAATTAGCTAGTTTGTGAGGTTGTGTGAGAAAAGATTATCTTATGTTGAATTAGTTTTTTTTTTCATGCTTATATAAATCTCAATTAATTTGGTGCATCACCTTTTTATCTCTCTTAGTTACCCTATACTCTCTTCCTATCCCTTTTCTAAGTAGAAGCATGAGTTTAAATGATCCACCAAGAGGAAGTTGGCCTTCTCTTGAGGTTCAATCTCATTACAAGATACCCACAGCTTGAGGTTGTTCCCATTTTGTGGATTAGTTAGGGAGATCTTGAAGAACCCTCTCTAAGGGTGAAAATTAATGCCATAATAATTTTTGGTATGCTCGATGGGACCAATTTCAAAGAAGATTGGTCAATTTTGATTTTTGTTTGATCAATATAAAATGGTTATAGATTTCATCTTTTAGTAACTGGTGACTCCAAAGAATATTCAGCATCTTAGTGGTAGAGTAATATCTATCTTTCATGCCAAAGTTGATTACAAGATCAGCTTCTAGAGGTATTCTTTTTGAATTTGTTGAATTACCTTTAAACTTAGTAAAGAGGTTAAGATTTTTTAATACTCATCCCTACAAAGGAAACTTTCCTCCTAAACTAGTTTTTAAATCTATCTCTATAATAAGATCTTTGTTGGGTCCTTTCACTACCATGACAACCCATAGATCATTTCCTTTTATGGATTTCAATGGTCAAATACCTCTGATAATATGATCTCATTTTAATGGAAGCTCTTAAAAGTGTCCCTTACTTCATGGGATATTAGTTTACAACCCCTTCTGAGTACCTTAGAGATATAGCCAACTTTTTCAATATTCATAACGTCAATAAGGAAAATGTAGCTATTAGGGTATTGGCCATATCTTTCAAGGGTAAATCCCTAGACTAGTATAGAAACCTTATTGATAACTCCATCACATCATGGGATTAGTTAGGTGATGCCTTGTGTAAAAGGTTTGAAGAAAAAAGTAACCACTTTTCACTTGTAGAACAGCTAACCACAATCAAGAGGGCTCCTCATGAAGTTATGTAAGATTTCAATACTAGGTTTCAAAAGACATGGATATGATTCTAATATATGTCAGCCTACTTATAACTATGCTTTCCATTACTATTTAAAATCTCTAAATAGTGATATTGTAGAAATGATTCAATCTATGGGAGGAAACACACTACCAGATAGTTATGAGGTGGCAATCATCACAGAGAATAGTCTAGTACAAATTGGTAAGCTTACACCTAGGCCACCAATGCCTTCATTTTTGAGCTTTAACCACCTCTTGTTTTTATTACTCCCTTTGTTTCCATTCCACCTATGTCAATGCTTGCTACCATACCTACACCAAAGGTATGGAAGGCTTCAACTAGTTAATCTAGTGACTTCCAAGAACATAAAAATTTACAAGAGCTTAAGAACATGTTTCAATCCTTTGGTAATGAATTAGTGAATGTGAAGATGTATAAATCTCAATTCAATAAACCTTATCAATCTCCATCTGAACCTTATCAAAAGTCTTATCAAGAAAATAGGCCACCCTATAAAGGAAATTTCTAAAGATAAGGCTAGCCTAACTATACTAGATAAAATAATTATAATCCAAATGCTAAAAGAACCTCTAATTATTTGGTCCCTACTCAGAACAACATTACTTAAGAAGGTGAGGTTATTATGCCTTGTAATTAATATTTTAGTCAATCTATTGTCCCAAACATTGAGTTCAATCAGGCTTTCAATGATCAATGGAATTAGGGTGCTATCTATGGGCACAATCAAACTCTTATGTCTTAGAGTATAGAAATACTTGTGATGATAAAACTAGAATAACCTCAACAAAGCCAAGGACTTAATTAAGGACTAAACTAGTTGAGTGTTACAATGGTTAACTATGAGCAAGAAGAATGTTATGCATCCAATCAATAGGCTAGTTCTAGCTAAGCATACACTCCAGTGGCAGCTAATACAAGGTTCAAAAGAAGGAATATGGATGGTAATCAAGAGGAAATCAAGGAGACTCCTACTATTACTTTAATACTACCAAATCCAAGTGAACCTATTGCTACTCCAAAGTTTTCAATAGCTCTAAAGAATCATAATCAAGGGAATGCCTTTGTTCCCCAAAACTCATAACTTCAAAGTATGATTGTGGATCCTAAAGCATAAGAAAAATTTGATGGTTTTCTCATCAATATTTTTGAATAATGAAAAAGTCCAATGTGAGTGTGTCAATGTGGGACATGATTTTTATGCTTCATCAGGTGGATATCCTTTAGGAAGGTTTGTTAAAGATCAATGTTTCAAACAAGCCACCAAGCAAGGAAAACATAGTTCTTACCAATACAACCAAAGGGTCCAATGAGTGACAATCAAACAAGGTGGCCAAACATCGTTCATTATACATTTTTGTAATCATTGGTACATAACTACATGGTAGATAGTGGATCAAGTACTTTAGTGATGCCAAAGCTGATAGAATATCGGCTTGGTTTAAGGTATAAACCCTAATATATGGGAGTTTTATAGCTTGATAGATCTTTTACCAAACTAGCTAGCACCATCAAGGGTATAAACATTAATCTTTATGTTTGTATTAGTGTTTCAATGGCTCAAGATTTATTTATTCTATAGGTGCCTCTTTATTTTTCTCTATATTTATCTATAGACTTCACAATAAAAATTGGGGGTTATCTAGCAAAAGATTGGTCCTACATAGATTTCAGGATAAGGTATGGGACCAAGGTATCCATCAAAGCTGAGACTATTACATAATTTCATGTCGAGCCTTATGGGTGAGATTTCCCAAACATAAATTTTACCATCCTAGATGAAGATGACCACCTAGTTGGTCAAAAACAAAACACTCATCCTGAGGGGATACCTGATATGTTCTTGGATGAGTAATGAAGTGAAAATCAGTTAATTGACCCTTTGGAAGGTGTTGAGGAAAGATACATGGGAATATACTACTTGCATGAGTAGAATGAGTCAATGCCATCCATCACTAATCCATAATAGATACTAGTGGTTTGTGGAAATTTTTATTTGATGGATCAAGGAGAAAAAATGGGGTTGGTGTAGGTACAATGTTGATATCTCCCTCTAATGATAAGTAATGTTCTTCTTACAGGTTCCAATTCAGTTGTTCTTACAATGCAACTGAGTATGAGGGTCTTATATATGGCCTCTAGTGGGCTAGTAAGAGGTAAATCAAGAAATCACAAGTATATGGGGATAGTGAGATGATAGTGCATCAAGTTAGAGGCCAAAACACCACAAATAATCCCTTGATGAAATCCTACAAACATAAAGTGTGGAATATTCTTGAGGACTTTGAAGCCTTCAACATCCAAGTAGTGCCAAAGAACCAAAATCAGCATGTTGATAGGTTGGGATATAGTGGGAGCATAGTTTGACATCACATACAAGTTTACAAAATCTAAAGTACATCCACATGTTAAAGTGGTGGTAAGACAATTAGTGCTAGATAATGAGTCTCATTGGCAGATCTTTGATCGTGGCAAGTAGATTGATTATTTCTTATAGCAGGAGGCAGAGTTTTCCTCAATGAACCAAGGTAAATTTCAAGACCAATATGAGGATCAAATTGTTTAGTTGAGGTCCAAAAAACTTCCTAAAGGGTTGGTCACCCTTGAAGGTTTTTTCCATGAGGGAGACAATATGAGGAAAGACAAGGTAGTGATGTCAACTAATGAGGATAACTATGAAAGAGTTATTATCCTCAAAGATAAGCTTTTCAAGCTTGGGAAGGTAAGCAATGAGGTAGAAAGGCATGATTTTATTGAGATTTTTAAGGAATATTTAGACATATTTTCTTGGGAATATAGTAATCTGAGAAGCTTTGATCTTGAGCTAGCCCAACACACTATAGAATTAGAGGCCAATGCAAAGCCTGTTAGGTAGAATAAAGGCCTATCAACCCAAAAATTGAAAAGCTAATGAGCAAATAATTGACTAAATTGATTGAATCAAATATCATCTTTCCCATCAAGCACTCCTCATGGGTAGCCAACCTGGAACCTGTGAGGAATAAGAATGGTGAAATCCAGTTGTGTGGTGATTTCAAAGAATTGAATAAGGTCTCTTTGAAATATCATTACCCCTTACCATCCATGGAGCAACTCCTTTAAATGGTATTGGTTCATAATGATTCTATCTTTTGGAATATTTACCCAAGCATAAGAAAGGACTCCAGAGTTTCCTTAGGAAAATAAACTTTGTGAGAAGGGTTATACTTGGTTTTAAAAAATTGGTCAAACCCCTCACTATCATGTTGAAGAACCAAGTGTTCACTTGGTTAAATGAAGGTAAAGTAGGATTTGAGGATATCAAACAAGCCATTTCCCAAGCACCCACACTCATGAATCTTAATTTCTCAAGGTATTTCATTTTGTATAGCTTTGCCAATATTGATAATATATCAACTATGTTGATGCAAAAAAATTGTGAAAGACTTGAGCAATAAGTTGTATTTGAAGTCAAGGGCTTGAGGGGTATGAGGTAAGGTATATTTTTGTATAAAAATAAGTCCTTATAGTGGTAATAAGCCTTAAAATTTTCATACCAATGCTCTCTAATAACAATATATATCTTATGGTGTCTCATTTTAGAGTGAGAGACTTCCTTATTAACAAAGACTTGAATGAGAAGAGGTTTGGTTAGATTACCAAGGTCATGAAATATGACATGGAAATCAAGATCACTAAGATATTAAGGGGGAAATTCTTGTGTGAGCATATGTTTAATGACCTTCATGAAGATAAATAGGTTATCCTGGTAACACAAGACAACTCACAAATAGATGCACCTCCACCTCACACTAGCTGGCTCCAGGATATGACACATTTCTTGATAACAAGTGAGTGCCCAAAAAGTATGTATAGGGAAAAGAGAATGTATTTTAGACTTAATTCCATACCTTATGTATTGGTTGATGGAGTTATATTCAAAAAATACCTCAATGGAGTGCTTCTTAGATGCATAGATGATGACCAAGTGATAAGGCTCTTGGATCAATTCCATGATGGGCCTATAAGAGGCCACTTTACCTAAGGACTATAGTAGAAAAAGTGATTAGAGTTGGTTATTACTAGCCCAGTCTCTTCAAGGATGTGTATGCATGGGTAAGAAAGTGTCAAAAGTGTTCTCTCTTTGTAGGTAAGTAAAGATTGGCATCCCTTCATATCAACACAATCTAAGTGAAACAACCCTTCATGTAGTGGGGTTTAGACTTCATAAGAATGATCAATCCACCATCCAGTGGAGGACATAAATGGGTAATCACTACTACCGACTACATCACTAGGTGGGTGGAAGTAATTACCCTAAAAGAATCTAATGAAATAGTAGTGTTGGACTTTTATGATAGCATAGTAACAAGGTTTGGTATACCAATAATAATAATTTTAGATAATGCCTTAGCATTTATAGGCATGAGGATGAGTGGGTACTTTAGATGGGCATATACCTTAATACATCCTAAAATTACTACCCTTAAGGTAATGGACTGGTAAAATCAATAAACAAAAACTTGATAAGTATCATCAAGAAGACTATGAAAGAGAATCAAAGAGTGTGGCACACAAAGTTAAGGATAGGCTTATGGGTTGATAGAGTGAGTCCCAAAGTTTTCAATGGCAACTCACCATTTTTCCTTGTATATGGGAGGGAAGCCAAAGTGTCCATCTCTCTTTAATTTCCTACTTTGGAGTTAGCCAATCAGCTTGAGTTGATGGAAAGTGAACATATGAGTGTGAAGATGGTAGAGGTCATGGAGATTGAAGAAGTAAGGAACCTTGTAATAAAGACACTAGAGTCACATCAAGATCAAGTCAAAAAATCATTTGACAAGAAAGCCATAGTAAAGTAATTAAAATAAGGGGATCTAGTCCTCAAGTGGGACTCAAATAAGGCTAAGCTAGGCAACCATACAAATTTTGATAGCTTGTGGAGTGGCCCTTACTTGATCCATGAATGAAAATAGCATAATGATTTTTAGCTTGCCCAGTTGGATGGAGAGGTATTACCCATCCCAATAAATGGAATTCATTTAAATCCTTACTATTAGAAAGTTTGTAACCATTGTATATGGTGTACATAATAGAGTATATTTTTCATGTTTTCCTCTAAGTCCATCGTGCACATATTTTTAGTTGTGTGTTTACTTTCCCTTAGTGCCTTAGGCATAGTGTTGGTTTTGTTTCTTGTTATCCTTATTTATTCAAGAGGAAGTTTTCAAAAAAATATTAGCATTGTATCAGTTTCATATTAGTTGGGAAGAAAGACTTATGACCTCTTATGCCTAATGGATAAGACAAGGCAACTAATCTATTACATAGCAAGCATGCAATCCTAGGAGGTCACCAAAAATGTTGGCCAAAATTAGCCTACATATGTAGTACTTTCCTAGCTTCAATCATTTCATGGTTGAAAGGGCTTGTTTGAAGAAGATTAAGGTTATAACAAGGATCCTAAAATTGAATGCAAGTTTGCCAAGTATTGAAACCTCACTTGATCAGATCAAGGATCAATAACACGTGGGTGATAGCACAAATTTAATAAGTTAAAGTTCCCCTAAATCAAGATTAACAGTGCATATTCTTATGTATAAATTTTAATCGATGATCTGATTAAAGACTAGGGTCAATAGATTAAGATAGATCTATAGTTCATGTCCAATCATGTAGAAGTAGATCTAACAGTGAGCATAAATTTAATAGGTTAGAGGATCTTGAGAATAAACATAATGGTGTCATGTTTCCCGATCATGGTGAATTATCAGAAGATCAATTACCCACATTTGATCATATGTTTAGATCAAATATCAATAGTGCACATTTAATCATGTAGATTAAAGATTAATGGTGCATGTTCAATCATGAAAGTGGGATTAACAGCATACAAGTGATCAATTAAGTCAATGAGTCAATAAGCCCAGATTGCATGCAAATCCACTGCATGGTATAAGTGTGTTAACTAGATGGAGACTAATAATAGGGTACATAGAAGGAACAAAGGGCTGCCAAGTGTCACAATCTTGAATGTAGATCAAAGATCAATGACCAACATTGAAATTCAAGGCTAGGAGACTCATGAAAGCATTGACAAAGAAAATTTAATCAAGTTTCCAAGGGGCATGAGATGAAGACACATGTTCAAAGTGACAATGGTCAGGTTTTAAATTTAAATAAGCAGCATGGTAGGGAGATACCACATAGGTAGACATGTCATATCGAAGGATTTTATGGACCCAATAATATGAATATATGGACATGAGATCAAAATGTGATTTGGGTGACATACAATCAAACACCACATATTCATATGTTGCCATTAAAACTAATTTAAACCCCCCAAAATCCCTCAAACATATAGAAAAAACCCTAAAATTTATCATGCATTCACTATTTCTAGTAAGAAGGGGATTTCAAGACAATATATATTTCTATGCAAAGGCCTGCTCAGTCAGGTTATGAAGTCTGTCTTAGGTTTTGAGGGTTTGAAGAGAGTCCTAAACTAGCAAAGAGATGGTTTGCTTCATTGAGATTATGACTATATGAAAACCAACAAGAGGATTGGTTTTCATCTATAGTGGACCTATGATCAGGGTTTGGAGAAGGGGTAGGGTCTTCTGATAATTATGTTCTTAAGGGACAATTCATAATGTATGAGCACAAGAGTTTCAAGATAAGACTATATCTTGTAATGGCATTGCACTCAACCATTCTCACCTTGAGTAATAACCTATAGAGAACTAAAATACATAGTCATGTTCTAGGCATAAAGGATGGGAGTAGTTTTTAGGGTAGTTGGTTCAATGTGGCTTAAGTATATGACCTCCATCAATGGGGTCTATAAGAGTTTTAGGTTTAAATGAGTTTATTGCAAGTTAGAGGAGCAAAGTAAAGTTTAAAATAGATTCTAGCCTCAAAAATCAAACATCAAAGGTAACCTCTATGATCAATTAAGCATCTTATGTAAAGTCAACTAATTATTTACCACATCTTTTAGAATTACAAGTGGAGGGTGGTTTATAAGTCCAAGAGAGAGATTTGATGGTTGGAGAGTGAAAGTGGAGCATTTAATACATTTTCAAAGTCTTTAGAGACTTTTTATCTTAATGAATCATGGCATCATCATCCTCAACAAATTTTTGTCTTCTAGTGTGTTTCTCATGCAATAAATGGACTTAAACACTATTTGGGATAGTGAAGGTTAATTTTTTGAGGAAGGATTAATATTAATTGATCCAAATGTGATTGATAATTCATAAAGGGTGGTTGCAGCTTATTTATTGAATTTTGTTTATTTGCTTCTTCTCTCTCTGTTCTCCTTTTCTCCTATATCTCCCATTTCTCCCCCAATTTTTAAAAAAGGATACTCTCACTTGACAAGAAAAAACCCTATCAAAATTTGTATGAAAGACCTCTTGAAGCAATAAAGATAATTTTTCACTTATATCTTACCTCTGAATTGTGTTTATCAAGCTTGTGCATGATGGCCTTGTGAAGAAGTGTTCTCCTATGTCCATTATCTTTATATCTTATCTATTTTTAGGTGATTTCAAGTTAGATGTACGTCTAAACTTGAGATTTTTTTTTCATTATTGGATTATTTCTATGAATCTTATAATCCCTCTTTGATTCATTCATTTCTTTGTGATCCTAGTTTATGAAACATTTATGCAAATTATCTAGTTTGTGAGGTTATGTGAGCAAAGATTATCTTATGTTGAATTAGTGTTTATTTCATTCTTATGTGAGTCTCAACTAATTTGGTGCATGACCTTTTTATCTCTCTTAGTTACCCTATACCCTCTTTCTATCCCTTTTTCAATTATAATCATTAGTTTAAGTGATCTACCAAGAGGAATGCATCCTTCTCTAAAGGTTAAACCTCATTAAGGATACCCACGGCTTGAAGTTGTTCCCATTTTATGGTTAGTTAGTGAGATCCTAAAGAACCCTCTCCAAGGGTGAAAAATAACACCACAATAGGACCCTAAGGGCATGACCAGTGTTTGTCTAGTGAGGTACTCAACTCACCTCAATATCCAATATGACTACTAGTCAAATGATGATGATGAACTCTACCTGAACATTTTGAATGACTAGGAGGTGTTATCTTAGATCATGGCCTAGAATAAGAAGAAAGGAAAGAAGTTCTAGGTGGTCCCATTTATGCCCTCTCTAACACATACTCACTTCATGGAGGATGTCACCCTAACTCTTATAATTTTGAGGAAGATTTTCTTGGGTATTCTATCACTTTCTCCATGAGCTCTAACTCCCCATCCCCTGACTCTAGCTCCACCTCCTCTAGCAGCTCTGATCCTTATGCTTCATCTCCTCTTCCTCTAAAAATGACTATTCCTCATGATTTGTCTCCACTTATACCTCTTCCAGTAGCTCTAGTATCCCAATCCCAACCAATCTAGACCTATGTTACTCAGTATCAGGCATTTTAATTATAGGTGGTTTAACCACCAACACCTCGACCCTAGGCCACATAGACCCTAAGATTTTATGTCACCAATAGTCAAGAGGCAAACCTAAAGTGAGGCTCATAGAAAGCACTACTATAATTTCCACCCCTCACTCTTGCGACTTTATAGGTTCCACCCTTCACTCTCATCATCTTCTAGATTCCTCTCATAGCACCACTTAGTTATGATTCCTTTCTACAAGCTCCCCAAGTGGTGTGTCCTCTCTTCCCTATTAAACCCCCTTCATTATTCACCCAATTACCCTTAGCCTTTGTCCCTTGAGCATCCTCACTTCTTTATTTCCCTCAACCCCATCTTTTTCCCAACCCAAAACCTCCTAGGTACCTCTATTGGGCATGCATTAAGTTGAGGTACTTACAGGCACATCTTTGTCAGTGAGCATGACTACAACTATCAGGAGTGCATCTCAAGTGGTTAGAACCATCTTGGTGCCTCTTTTGTTCATCTTGACACCTCCCTTGGTAGTTTAGAAACCTCCATAGTTATCCCTTGGGACTCCTTTTATCCCTACTAGTCTTTTTACCATAACATCTAGAGCTAACCTGAATAAGAGACCCAAGAATAAGTAAAAGGTGACTCACCCTTAGGATTTACTTCAAAAACCTTTTGCTCTAGTCTAGCCTCTTCTACTAGCCTCTATGATTATTCTAGAACCAGTCATAGTAGCTCTATACATTTCTCCCCAATACCCTTTTTCCATTACCCTAGGCACCTAGGGATTTGGCTTCAATTAGCCAATCTCTTCCCTTCTATTAAACACTTCTCTCTTGAGAGTCATTTCCACTTAGGTGGGCATGACCCAAGAGTAGTGGTGGGCATAGATGTTCTTATGGGCCTCCCCATTCATACTTCCTCCCTTCATTCCCATGCCTTCTCCTCCTCCATTATTCTCCTCATTCACCCCTTCTACTTCCTTTATCTCCCCTCCACCTCATCATTAACACTTCACCACAATCTCTACCACTCCTCCAACACCTCCCAAAACTTGAGAATGTAATGGAGTTTTGATTGAGCCATGGGAAGCATGAAGAGGACCCTAATGCATAAATTCATCTAGAAGAGGAATCTAGTGGTCTAGCAAACCCAGCAAGATTTTTCTCCCTAACCATGGTGAGGAATTCCATAGGAGGGAAAGGTAGATAAAGATACACTCTCCATTCTCTAGGAAACCCATAACATGTCTGAGAATCACCTTAAGGGTACTCACAGTTAGATTCAAACACTAGAATCCCAAGTTAATAATTTTTTCCCCACTAGGATAATTTAGAAAGTCAAAGACACACTCTTACTACTCTTCTCAGTTCTAGGGAAGGTGGTGGAGACTATGGTAGATTCCAATGTGCTCATCTAGTGAACTCAAGATTATATGGAGAGGATCATAGATATTGATGTAAAATGTAGGATGTTATTGGTGATAATAAACAAAGATATGTTCCTTTTCATGAAATTAATGCCCACCTATGACTTGGGGCTATATCAAATATAATCCAAGAACATCAAAATGGCTATGGAGGAATGGTTGGTTATGGCTCAAACTGTAACAAGACCCTTGGAAGAGGGTATGAAAAAGATATTATCCTAATTCAAATAGGTCAATATATTTGTGTTGTTCTACCTAGATGGCACCTTGGTAGACAAGGGAGAATTTGGAATCCATATGGATCACTTTGACCAGGTCATGAGGAAGAAAGTCACCAAGGCAAACAAAGAAGGGGCTTGAGCACTTCTTGAGCTTTCAATATACTCCACAATAAACATCATCCAATTGTTTGAGGTCTAAGTGTCAATAGAAGCTCCCTTTTAGGTGTATCAGAGACTAGTGACTCAATCTAAGGCAATATTAAATGAATTATCTATAAACCTATCTAAGCTAGATCAAGAGTTTGACCTTTTGATAGCCACATTGGAAGCTAAGGATGCAAGGTCAAAATAGTTGAGAGCTAGAAATTCATAGCAGCCATCATGTATCAATTAAGTGGTCCCCCACATATCTTTTTGAGGGATTAGGGAGGATTTTTTTTTTTAATTTTGAATTATGGTTGTAACTAACATTAGTGGCCATCATGGCCTAGGATGGGAATCTCATGCTATTTGGAGGTGAATCCCATCTTTATCTATAAAAATAAAATTTGTATTATAAATTAAGGGTCAAATAAATTTTTCTCTAAATTATTGTTGAATTTAATCTAGGATTTCACCTACTTTCTCTTTCATCTCTTTGGAATTTAAAGTTGGACATGATTGATACTATTGTAACAACACTTGTTTTTTTAATGAATATAATTTTAGTTTTCTATAAAAGACTTATTATTTGTCTCAAATTACCTTTCATTTCTATTTTAAATGTTTATTAATGCTATAATAATCAGACTAATACCTTGATATTACATGTATGCTATGGTTATAATATACTTGTCTAGTATAATCCATTTTTGAACTCTCTTGTTTATCTTTTCATAGTACTATTAATTTGTGTGATAGTTTACAAGTTACCATCAAAAGTTTATGTGTGATCTACTATAAAATTCTAGTACTTATATTTAGTGAGGGTTCATAGTTGAGGCATGATCCCCTATTTTCTCATACTCTTCCCATTATGTGTTCTTTGAGGTATAATTTTTGGTGAAACTCAATCCATAGTGGTATAACTATGTCAAGGGCACTTGTTTTGATGGTTGATGCATTGATTTTATTCTAAATCTAGAAGTTCTCTTTTTTTCCTTACTCTCCCTTATCTTTTTGTGTTTATTTTCAAATATTTAACTACCCTTTCCCCTTGTGTTATAAAATAGAGGATCATACCATATAAGCATCAATAACAACTTTGGATAATTATACTCTTATTCAAGAACCTTATATTGAACTTTTAGTGGTGGTGTTGCATCTTTTGGATACTATCTCATGCAGACTCCATAGTGAATTCAAATACCTATAGCCATGCCCTTGGATGATCCAAAATCAGTCCTAAAATAAAGTATGAAAGTCCATCATTGTTCCCATATTCTTCTTTGGGGAATACCCAATATCAAGGGTATTTCTTGAATTAGACTTTAGATTGAACAATAACTAGCACTAGGAGCGTCAACACAGTGTATTTTGTGCTTGTCATTAATTTATTAGTTTGAGTAAATATAACAAGAGTTTTGGTATTGATATTTGGCTTATTTGAAATTATGTTCATTGGTAATAATGTACTAACTATTATTTGATTGTGAAGCATCCTGGAGATTGGTTCTCTTATTACCAGCGTTATATCTTATTATGGGTAATTAGTGATTTCCCCTTATTTTTTCACAAAAAACTCAACCAACCTAGACCTACCATGATTATAAATAGTTTTTCCATATAACTTCTTCCAAATTTATATCCCAAGATGGCTTGATTAGCTAGCTCTACCATTAATATCCCAGGGTTTGTCCATGATCTAGCTAGAAACCCTAAGAGATATCTCTCTTATTTCACTCTTGGTATCATATGGACTACTTAAGATAACATTAGAACACAAGTATGTGGTGTACAATATTTTCCCCTTCACATTGATGGATTCAGCATATGATTGGTTCTTCAACCTCCTTGAAGATCTATCCCTAGTTGGCACCATTTTAGTACTATCTTCCTCACCTAATTTAGGCAAATGATAGACCCCAATGTCTTATACCAATAATTTTCTTGTATTAAATGAGAGCCTAAAGAGCATATCAAGAGCTTCAAAACTAGGTTTCAAAAATGTATAGTCGAGTCACTGTGTTTTATCAACTTAACCCCAAGCTAGTACATGAAATGTATAAAAATGATTTGGACCCATGGATGTCCATGTTTCTAAAGAGAGACCCAACAATAATAGACCTATCTCTAGCCTATGAAGGATCCATCAAGGTAGATAAGCAACTAAACCCTCAAGGCCACATGATGGCCTCCACTTCTAATGTGCTACCATAGATTCCCACATTGAATTTTTTTCCAAACATTAATAAAAACATCCCCATACTCTATCCAATCCCTATAATGCATCAAATCCCACTGGATCATCCCACTTCAAACCAACGATTGGGTTTTCTTAACCTAGTGGGGCATGAACTAACTCCTTGGGTACCATATTAGGTAACATTGATAGTAGATAACAATACCTAAATTACACCCTAGGAGTGCATAAATAATGATCTGGGCACTATTCAATGAATGGTATAAAAACTTAGCAATGATTTACTTGGGATACAAAATCATGTGAGTAATTCTAATGTATAAAGTTCCAAAAAAAACTTCACATATCAAAGACCAAGTAGGAACTATAACCATCCTCATAATCCCCCAAAACCTTCACCTAATAGATTGCCTAAAATTAATATATTCAAGATAGCCTTACCTGACTAGTGTCACTTGTATAACATGGTATCCCATGGGTAACTAGACTGCATGGAATTCACTTCTAATTTTGAGATCTTCTATAAAGAAATGGATAAATATGAAGTGGTCCCCAATCACCCTGAATCATCCAACACTAGCAAATCCCCTAGTACTACTATGGTGTTAGAGACCATGGATTTGCCTAGCCAATAATAAAATGAGATAGAGGAGGGTATTAGTGAGGTGTAATCATTTTAACAATTTCAAAGGAGCAAATACACCCTCAATAATAGGTAAGTATAATAGCCCCTCACTACCTTAACCCCCCTAATAATGGTGCAACCCCACCTGACCAAAATGTTAGGAATAACCCCCTACCTCTGATATCTCAAGAACCTAAGACTCTCATAGAGACCCCACTGGTCCAAATTAAAGGAGGTTATAACATAGTGGAGGACATGAATAATATCAAGGACAACATCACACTTTATGAGCTTCCTCAAATCACTAACATGATCTCTTGCTAAAAGACTTGACTTAGAAGTTGACCAAACCAACCCAGTCAAAACTAAGAGTATCCCACACCAAAGTGATCATTCACAAGAATAATATGGATGTACCCCCTTTCCTCTTAACCATTTTGTTTTTCATAAATAATCTACATAATTTCCTAGTAGATTTAAGAGCCTCAGCCAATGTAATATCAACAAGCATATATGAGAAGCTTAGTTTGGTCCCTATAAATTTAGATAAGGTAGTGGTCTAGTTTTAAAAGTCTAAATGATCAAAAACTTATAAGCTTTGGTTGAAAGATAATTCAAGAAACAATAACAACACAATTGTAATAATGTTATCTCTGAGAAGAGATATTTTATTGATTAAATTTGTAGACCCAAACAAATGTCTATCTCTGAGAAGAGATGTCTCATTTCCATTTTGGGTTACATCTTCATTTATACATGTTTTTAAGGTAGTAAGAGGATGTGTAAGGTCACCAATATCAAGTGAGATTAAGTGGTTTAACTTCCATGATTTACAACAATACAAAATTTGAGGAATTACTATTTTTAGAAACTTACTATTTTTAAACTACACTACTAAAATTGAAATTTGGGGCACTTCCATTTGTTTTTTGGGTTAAAACCCATTAAACATAGTTCATGTCATCTCATGACATTCCCCTCATTCTTATCTTTCCAACGGTTCAAACAGGGAGTCAAACAGAGCTATGGTGCAAAAGTTATGGCTCTCAAAAGTTCTACCACCAATTAGGGTAGAACCATCACCCAAATTGTCACCTAAAATGTTGCTCAGATCAGTCCTCCTCCCTTGAGAATTAATGGTCCCCATTACATAAATATTTTTCATCAAGTGTGGTAGTTCTGTTTTGATTTGATTCTTGATGCATACTTGGAATGGATTGTGCTTTGTGACGTTGTGTAGGGCCCGATTATTCACCATTTCTATCTAACCATTAGTTTTTGGATGGAAGGCCATGAACTTCTTTAGATTATTATCTATTGGCTTCTATTGTTGTGTTGTTTGTCTAGTCAGAGCTATAATATTGACCCTTTTGGATTCCTATGGCTTGACCACTATGATAATGAATTTCTTGGCACTAATCAGGGAGACAAATGTAGAAGGTGATACCTCTGGTACCCTATAGCACTGTGTTCCAAGAGTGAGAGTGATCCTTTAATTTCTTGATTCATAGATGCCATGTCAATCATACATGAATGGCTAATTAAAGAGTACATCACAAATATCCAGATTGACCACATCACATAAGACCTCATCTTGGAAAGGTTTTATTGCATATGAGAGAAGACATTGGTGGGTGACATGGAGGTTTCTCCCTGGACTCAACCATCCAATATTGTATGGCTTTGGGTGAGGATTCATGGACAAATATAGGATTTTCACAACATTAGTAGAGATTAAATTATGTTTACTCCCATTATAAATAATGAAATGTAAAGGTTTACCTTTCACCCATAACTTAGAGTGAAACAACCTTTCCTTATCATCTAGCCCCTCCTCGTTAGTCTGTGATGAAGTAGTGATGGCATCAGGCTCAGCATCTATAGTATCTTCTTCATCCTCTTTGACTACAAGGTGTGTAAGATGTAGAGTAGTAGATGTTAAGGATTGTGACTCAGATATTAGGGACTTGATGGCTTGACATTCTTCTTTGGAGTGCATTTCAGATTTGTGGTAATCACACCATTTCCCAGTCTTTCCTTCCTTTTGCTTCCAATTTTAGCCTCATGTTTGACCTTCTTTGTCACTTTTCCATTTTATAGGTTGACTCTTCATATTCATTCTTCCATGCTTCTACTCAATCTTCACCATGAACTTTTACACCTCACTAAAGGTTTCCAGATTGAAGAGTTCCATCTCCCCCCATATATACCATTGTAGTCCACCATGATATTTGAGAACCTTGTGTTTCTCACTTTCCTAGATGCCCAATCTCATAAATAGAGAATGAAAAATGTCTGTGTAATCTTGAATAGACTATTCCTTCCCTTGACAAAGTTGTTTATACTCTATATATAGATCATCATATGCTTCAATGGGGTAGTATTCTTCCTTTACAGCTTCTATGAAATTTTCCCAGGTAGGCTCCACCTCAAGGCCAATATCATTTGTATTGAATCTCTTCTTGTACACTTCTCACCAATTTTTGATAGGTAATGATGCTTTCAAAAGAGTAAAAGTGATCTTATCTTTATTAGTGAAATTATTTATAGAAAAATAGGAAGACAATTGATCCAACCAATTTTTTACTACATCAGCATTGATTTTGCCTTCAAATGTAGGGATATCAAAATTCACCTAAACCTTGAAGGGTGTTGGGGCACTGAAAAGATGTGGGGGTGTAGATGAGAAGCTAGAATTTCCTATCAAGATTTGTTGGAGAATTTGGGTGAATTTTTGTAGCATATACACTTATTATTACTAGAGGGATTCATTCACCATTTCCTTGAAAGCATTGGATGTCTCAGTGTTATCTACCATTTGAGGTTGTTTGGAGCGAATAGGTGGATAGTCTGTTGGTTCTATTTTCCACCCAAGCTTCTTATAATCTAACCTCATCCTCAAGATCATACACTCTAAAGACAAACCACTCTAATACCATTGATCCAAAATTTATAATCTTTGGTTGAAATATAATTTAAGAAACAAGAACAACATAATTGTAATAATGTTATCTCAGAGAAGAGATGTTTTATTGATCAAATTTGCAAACCCAAACATATGACTATCTCTAAGAAGATATGTTTGGGTTACATATTCATTTATACATGTTTTTAGGTTATTATGAAGATGTGGAATTTCACCAATCTCAAGTGATATTAAGTGGTTTGACTTCCATGATTTACAACAATACAGAATTTGAGGAATTACTATTTTTAGAAACTTACTATTTTTAGACTGCACTACTAAACTTGAAATTTGGGGCACTTCGATTTATTTTTTGGGGTTCAAAACCCATCTATCAAAGCTCATGTCATATCATGACATTCCCCTCATTCTTAGCCTTCTAACGGTTCAAATGGGGAGTCAAACAGAGCTATGGTACAAAAGTTATGGCTCCCAAAAGTTCTGCCACCAATTGGGGTAGAACCATCACCTGAATTGTCACCTGAAATGTTGCTCAGATCATTCCTCACTCCTTGAGAATAAATGGTCCCCGTTGCATCAATATTTTTCATCAAGTGTGGTAGTTGTGTTTTGATTTGATTCCTAATGCATACTTAAAATGGACTGTGCTTTGTGGAGCTGTGTTCTGCCACTAATTGGGGTAGAACCATCACCTGAATTGTCACCTAAAATGTTTTTTAGATCACTAAAAATGATAGGGGAACTTTTTAATATACACATATAGTTGTACTTTGAGCCTAGGATTCAACACTTCATAGAAATCCAAGTGGTGGATATTCCCTAAGCTTACAGTATGCTCCTTATTAGATATTGGTCCAAAGCCCTAAATGGTTATATGGCCACATATTTCTCCCATATATGGTTCCCATGGAAGGGATTAGCCAACCAAATTTGGGTAGATAGGGAACCTGGCATGAGACACATGATAACAGAGTAAAATGTCATTAATGAAAAATTAAACCTAGTATCTTTAGGTGTAGGAATCTACACACTAAGAAAAAGACTTCCCAAAAACCAAGCTAACCATTTCCCAAACCTTCTTGGCCTATGGTATCTTTATATAGATGGATCTCATTATAAATAAGGTATTAGGGTTAGTGTTTTTATCATATACCCCCTATGGAGGAAACATTTAGCATCATATAGGTTGTAGTTTCATTACACAAATAATCTGGTGGAGTACAAAGTGTTAATATTATGGTTACAATTTACATTGAAGTACAAGGCAAACAAACTAAGATTATTTAGTGACTTTTATCTAATGGTCAACTAGATCAAGACTAAATATCAATGCAAGCTATCATACCTTATGAGATATAATCATAGGGCTTGGGACTATTGGCCAATTTTGGCCCACATACCAAGCTTCTACCTAGATAAAGAAGTTGAACAAAGTTCTTGACCCATAAATGATCAAAAGATGGCAAAAACAAGCTCTGAAGAGCCAAACCATCATCACACATCATGAAGAAATTGATTGGTTAGCTTGATTGTGCATTTTATAAGTATGCTTATAAAGCTTCTCAGACTAAAATATCACATGGACATGATATATTTCATGCCTAGATCATCTTTTATAAATTTAATATCTTGTTGTCTTTTCTATCTAAAGATATAAACCTTCAAAGTTAAACTAGTAGTCTAGGATGTGCAAATAAATTTCAAGTTAAATATATAGTAAATATCCATTTGAATTCAAATATTCCAAGGATTAATGCACATTTGATAAGCATAAAAATCATGGGAGCTTAAGTCAAGATCTAATAGCACATGATGATTGACAAAGCCAGTCAGTCTGGGCAGATCTAATGGCATGCATTAAATGGTGAATCAAATATCAACAACAAGAGGTGATATAATGAGTCAATGGGTCCTAAAGATCTAATATTTCACATTTGATCATATATCTAAAGATTAATGGCAAGCTCACAGTCAAAAAGTTAGAGGATCTTGAGATCAAACAGAGGACTGACAAGTGTCATGATTGTGGTAAGCTAAAGGATCCAATGGTGCATGTTTGATCAAATAAAAGGAATATAGATGACATGTATTTAATTATACCAAATATCTAATGGTGCACAAGAAATTAAATCCAATGGTGTGCAAGCAATCAAATCAATGGTGAGTAAAAGGTCAACTAGTCAAAAGATCTTGGGAATATATAAGGAACTGTCAAGTGTTATGACTATAGCAACTATCAGGTAAATCAATAGTATGTGTTCAAGCCATGCAAGTAAAATTTAAAAAGCATGATAAGGTATATCTAATGGTTCTCATCTAATCATAGGGATACAAATCAACAACCAATAATGAAGGTTGAAGGTGTCATAATTTTAAAGCCCAGATCAAGATCAATGATCAATATTAAAAGTTAAAGCCAGGACACTTCAAGCAGAAGTAAAATATGGTATAGCTCAATCCAAGGGAAATTATTTCAAAATGCATGTGCCACCATTAGAGTTCAATAAAAAAGATATAGTTATATAGTCAAGGTTGTTAGTGGTGAGGCTCTATTGCCATTAAAGCTCATATTTAGGATAAGTTTGTTTAAGCCTAATATAGTCCAAAATAAAGCTATGAAAATTATGGATCTTTGTCGATATTGTGACTACATTAAAACCAATAAATTAGATTGGTTTTCATCTATATTAAGACTTATGCTCATATTTTGTAGTAGGGGAAAATATATGGTTACGAAGAAGTGTCTCATCCTTTGACATAGTCATTTCTTAGATAAGTAGGTACTCACCATCACTCAAAGCAGACATAACATGGTTCTAAATCAATTTATGAGGAATTTGTCCTTATAGTGAAATCAAGTGGAATGTGGTGTGGAAGATCAAAACAAAGAGATCCAGTTGTTAGAGACTCTATTAGAGTATTCAATGTTGTTTAGATCTTAAAGATCTTTTCTCCAAAAGACTTAGTCATGACTCATCATGTAAAATAAACCCTTGTCTTTTAGTGGATCTCTCAGCCAATGAGAATAACTTAAAGACTAATTGGAGAAAATGTAGGTTAATTTGTTGATGAAGGGCTAGTTTGGATTGGATTAAATATGGTAGAGCATTCATTGAAAGGTGGAAGCTCATTGATTATTCTTGGTTAATGTGCTCCCTCTTCTCTCTTCCCCTTTTCTGTATATCACCCATTCTTTCCCATTTTTAAGGATGATCATTTTTTGGAGTATCAAGGGACTATTTTAGATATTTCAAGATAAGCTCATCTTAATTAGGCTAAACCATATCAAGAATTTGTAAGAACTACCTCTTGATGCAATAAAAGACTTTCTTTACCTATTTCTTACCTTGGATCTATGTTGAGTGAGTTGTGCATGATGACATAGTGAAGGAGAATCTTCCTTGTCCATTATCCTCCTTTTTGACCTCATTTAGGGTGTTTTCAAGCTATTGCAAGTTTGGATTAGTGTTTTACCTAAACCTAGTCCATGAAACACTTATGTACTAAGCTAGATTGTAAGCTAGAATTATCTTTTATAAATCTAGTGTGGGTTCAAGCTTATGAGAGTTTCTAATTTTTTATTTGTTGCATCACCTTTTAGTCTTATTAGGATCCCTTTTCCCCTTTCTAACACATTTCTCAGTGAAAACATTACTTTAGGTGATTCATTAAGAGGAAGTCAGCCTTCTCTGAAGGTTCAACCCCACCATAGGTGACCCACAGTCTGGGGTTATTCCCATAGTGTAGCTTAATTAGAGAGAGCCTAAAAGACCCTCTCCAAGGGTATAATTTAATGTTATAATATTTTTTGGCACACTTGGTAGGACTTTATTATGTTTTACTTCTCACTAAAAGGTTCTTGGTGTTGCCTTTCAATGCAATCAGCCTTTGGAGGCACATTTACAAACACTAATGGTGACTCCACTATGAACATCAGCTGGTGTAAGTAGCTCAAGTGCCTAATCACCATTAGTTGGTATGTATCATCCCCCATTTTTTCAAAATGTATTTTCTTTCATTCCTTATACTTCATATCAAGTTAGCAATGTTTATGGCTTCACCCCAAGTGGCCCTCAAGATTCAATTTAGCAGCCTTGTCAGAATTTACCTCTCTCTAGTCAACCAAAAAAGAGCCTTAGGGAGATATGGCTTGATCTTGAAAAATAATTAAGAGAGGTTGATAGGGAATAAGAGTATTATAGGCAACAATAGAATCATGAACACTAAGCTTATGTTTAGGAGTAAGATTTGAGGTTTTAGGAAGAATGCTTGGTTAGGAAAGACTAAGCCAAAAAATAAAATAGCTATTAGTTGTTCTTGAGATAGAGAGTAGCCAACCCTAGACCCCAACTACCCTCTCTTAATCATGTTCATACCCAGCCCCTTAGCCCACCTTGTCAAATCTCATCTATATCAATAATCAAGCTAATCGTTAAGGGCTATTTAGCTAAAAAATATCAAGCCATCCCATCTTAGATATTTTCCTATGCTAATGACCCTGACTGTGACATACTCTCTCTTAGGAAACCACCCTCTCCCACACCCATTCAGGAAAAATATAAGGTAACCAAGCCTTATTCTTTCCCCTCATGCAAATAAATTAATGAGGGCATAAAGAAGAGAGAGCAAGTACTAGTTAAGGTAGTCCAAGAGCTAATTCAAGAAAAAAAGGTGTTAACTCAGCTCAATGAGCCTGCCATACAAAAGTTCCATGACTCTCCCTCCTCTTCCCAAGAACCACCTAAACAAGCCTTCAAGTTCCCTAGCTGGAAGGATGCACTCATAAGCTTTAAGCAAGGTGAACTTATTCACCCTCCCACCATCTACCTCTTGGATAAAGAGCCTATTTTCCAAAGAATAGAGGAGGAGTTTGTAAGCATAGGTGAACCTGAAGAAGACAACATAAGTGTATATGATGAAGAGAACATGATAGGCATCCCACTCCATTCAAAGGAGGAGAAATCAAGTTTGGATTAGATATTGTGGCATGGATTTGCCACTGATGAATTATAGCTTGAAGGTAGTACTGATGCCTTCATATTTGAATGGAGGTGTATTCAGGATGCAGTTAAGAGCAAAGGGGATATTGATTTGATCCAAGAACTTCCATTTGGTATGGGTAAGGATGAAGATGAGGAAGAAATAAAGGAGAAAGAGGATTAAGATGAAGTATGGAAATAGTTATAACATGACTTCATGGACTAAATCAAGGTTTTAAACTAGTCTATGCCTCCTTTAGAGCATGAAAAAGAACTTGAAAATTAGGTTGAAGAATCTGACCAGTCTCAAGATGAATAATCTATTGAAGGTAGTACTAATATCTTTAATAATAAAAGAGAATGGTCAGATCCAAAGCCATAATAACATGACATTTTTAACCTTAGATGGGTTGATGACCTACCATATGGATCCTTTCAAAGTAAGCAAAGCAAGGATGGTGTAGAATTTGGCATTGTCTCAGATGAGCAAGGGAAAGCTGTCTTTTAGCATGACTTAGAGATATTTTACCTAACCCTAGATAGTCAACCTTCATGTTCAAAGGATCCATCAGATGAGGAGGTTGTAAGTTATATTATATTCCATTTTGGAGCAAGCCTTGAAGAAATGAACCAGTATGTCTACATTGGAGACATGTTTGTCCCTTTTCATCCACTTGAGAGCATGCCAAAAGATTCAATAATTAGGCACCTTAGCCCACCTATAATGAGCTCTCTAAAGTAAGGTATTTTTTATCCTAGTTTATCACAAGTGAATGATGCTAGTATTTTCCCATTTTACCCAAGTGGAAATTTCTTGTAAATTACAACCTTGTATATATTAGAGTAGATTTCATGTTTTTCTCTAAGTACCTGCATACATTTGTTTAGTAGTTTAGTTATTATTTTCTTTCCTCAAAGTGCCTACGTGCACTTGCCTTTATTTGTTTTGTTATTTGTTTTCATATTGCTTCAAGAGTAAATTATCCATAGGGGTATCCTTACATCATTTCATTTTAGCTAAGAGCAAAAAATTTAAGACACCATTCCTAATGGATCAAACAAGGCAACTAGTCTAGGTTCTCAAACATAGCAGGCATCCTTCCCTATGAGTCACCAAATATGTTGGCCAATTTTGGCTCACATACCAATATTATACTTAGATATAGAAGTTAATTATATTTCCTAACCCATAAATGATCAAAAGATGGCAAAACCAAGTTTTGAAGAGCTAGACAGTCATCATACATCATGAAGAAATGGACTGGTCAGCTCAGTTGTGCATTTTATAAGTATGATTAGAAAGCCTCTCAAGATAAAATATCACATTTACATGATTTATTACATGCCTAGATCATCCTCTATAAATTTCATATCTTGATGTCTTTTCTATCTTAATATATAAAGCTTCAATGTTAAACTAGCAGTCTGGGATGTGCATGTAGATATCAAGTTAAAGTTGTGTTAAATAGATATTTGAATTAAAATGATCCAAGGATGAATGCATGGCTCAAAAGTGTAAAGATAATGTGAGATTAATTTAATATCTAACGATGCATGGTGACTGACAAAGTTAGTGGGTCTAGGTAGATCCAATGATGCATGTTAAATTATGCATCAAAGATCAATGGTGAGTGATGATCTAATAAGTTAGTGGGTCCCAAAGATACAACAACACATGTTTGATCATACATCCAAAGATAAATGATGAGATTGCAATCAAAAATTTAGTGGATATTGAGATCAAGTGAAGGACTAGCACGTAGCATGATTGTGGCAAGCTAAAAGATCTAATAGTGTGTATTCGTTCAAATAGAAGGAAGATGAATGGCATAAATTCAATCAAACCAAGGATATAGTGGTGTGAAATAAATAAAATCCAATGGTGCATAAGCAAGCATATCAATTTGTGAGAAAAAGGTCAACTAGTCAATGGATCTTAGGAATAAATAAGGAACTACCAAGTGTCATGATCATGGTAACTATAAGGTAAATCAATGGTACATGTTTAAATTATTCAAGGGAATATTGATGGTATGTGATAAGGCAAATCTAATGGTTCTCATCCAATCATAGGGATACATATCAATGACCAATAATGAAATTCAAAGGTGTCATAATCAAGATCGATGGTTGATATTAAAATTCAAAGCTAAGAGACTTCAAATAGAAGTCAAAAATGGTTTAGGTTGAGCCAAGGGGAAGTATTTCAAAGGGAATGTACCACCATTAGAGTTTAGTATAAAATACATAGTTATACAGTCAAATTTTTTAGTGGTGAGGCTTTGTTTCCATTAAATTTTAGATACAGGATAGGTTTATTTAAGCCTAGTATAGTCCAAAATAAATCTATGCAAACTATGGATCTTTATTGATATTGTGACTATATAAAAACCAATAAATTGGATTGGTTTTCATCTTTAGTAAGACCTATTCTCAAATTTTGTAGTAGAGGCAGATATATGGTTATGGAGAAGTGTCTCATCCTTCAACATAGTCATATCCTTGACAAATAGGTACTTGTCATCATTTAAACTAGACATGGCATGGCTCTATCTAGAATTTAAGGTATGAAGACTTTCTCCTTATAGTGAAATCAAGTGGAAGGTGGCATGGAAGATCAAAACAAAGAGATATAGTAGTTAGAGAAGCATTTGGAGTATTCAATGATGTTTAGATCTTAAAGATATTTTATCCAATAGACTTAGTCATGACTCATCATGCAAAACAAACCCTTGTCTTCTAGTGGATCTCTTAGCTAATGAGAAAAACTTGAAGACTAATTAGAGAAAATGTAGGTTAACTTGTTGGTGAAGGTTAGTCTACATTAGATTAATTATGGTAGAGCATTCATTGAAAGGTGATATCTCATTGATTTTTCTTGGTTAACGTATACCCTCTTCTCTCTTCCCCTTTCCTATTTATCACCCAATCTTTCCCATTTGTAAGGATTCTCATTTTTGGGAGTATCAAGGAACTCTTTGAGATATTGAAAGATATGTTTGTCTTGATTAGGTTGAACCCTATCTAGAATTTTTAAGAACTACCTCTTGATACAATAAAAGACTTTTTTTACCTATCTCTTACCTTAGATCTATGTTGAGTGAGTTATGCATGATGGCATAGTGAAGGAGAATATTCCTCATCCATTGCCCTCCTTTTTGACCTCCTTTAGGGTGTTTTCAAGCTATTACAGGTCTGGATTAGTGTTCTGCCTAAACCTAGTCCATGAAACACTTATGCACTGAGCTAGATTATGAGGTTATGTGAGATAGCATTATCTTCTACAGATCTAGAGTGGGTTCAAGCTTATGGGAGTTTCCCATTTTTAATTTGGTGCATCACCTTTTAGCCTTCTTAGGATCCATTTTCCCTTTATAACCCTTTTCTTAGTGAAAACATTAGTTTAAGTGATTCATCAAGAGGAAGTCAACCTTGTCTGGAGGTCCAACCCCACCATAGGTAACCCTTAGCCTAGGGTAGTTCCCATAGTATAGCTCAATTGGAGAAAGCTTGAATAACCCTCTTCAAGGGTGAAAATTGATTCTATAATAGGGACCTAGTTGAAATGTTTAGCATGTTTAATTTCATCCCTATCCCTTGGGAGGAAAACCAAGTTGTCAACTCACTAACATTGCAGTAACTAACGTAACCCCCATAGATGACATGGAGTTGCAAGAGTTCTCTATGGAACTCATCCCATGTCCCTCTATCTTTGGCAACATGAAAAAAAATTAGGTATTTGAGGATGACCAACAAATCATCCAAATTCCTAGTATTGAAGAAATATTTGAGATTCGAGTTACAAATGAGAAAGACATTGACAACCCAAGAATGAGCTAGAAAAATATGGGATCCTTAATATTCATGGGAAATGGATCCAAAAAGGGATTATCTCATTGGAAAGATAATTAAATACTTTAGGCCCCACACTCTAAGCAAAAAAACCCAAGTTCAAAGACCAAAAGTACTGACTTATCAACTTTAGCCCTACAAAAAATTCACAAATGGTCAATGTAGGTCCTAACTGGATGGAGTACAAATTGAAGAAGTTATGAAGGTTACTATTGTGGTATAAATATGTAATTTATTATGCCTATGGATACCTTAAGGTCTTCTCCCAAAGAGTTATTACTCACACTATTCCCCTCGAGCCTACTCAAAAATTATTTAGGCAAAAATAGAGGCCAGTAAACCTAATCATGGAGCCCTTAATACACGAAGAGGTCCATAAGTTACTTTCTATAAGGATAATTTTCTTGGTATACCACTCCACCTTGGTGTCTAACCTGGTGCATGTGTGGAATAAAAATGTATAAATATGCCTATGTGTAGACTTTTAGAACTTAAATTGAGCCTCATATAAAGATAAATACTCATTGTCATCCCTCGATGAAGTAATCTAAATGGTAAGTGTATCTTAGATGATGTGCTTTTTGGATGGCCTTTTGGTATACAACCAGGTCTTAGTTAATTCTAAAGATTGGGCTAAGACCACTTTCACTACCAAGTGGGGCACATTTACTTATAAATGAATGCCCTTCAATTTGATTAATGTTGGCATAACTTTATAAAGAGTGATGGACTTTGATTTTAAAGAACTGATTGGTAAATGCATAATAATCTATATGGATGACCTAACTATGTTTTCAAAATATAGGTCAAATTATGTATGCCATTTAGATAAAGTATTCAAAATATGTAGGAGGTATGAAATTTCCATAAGCCCAAAGAAGATCATGTTCAGTGTCACGAAACATAAGCTTCTTGATCACATTATCATGAAATAAGGTATTATTATTGATCTCGAAAGGGCAGATGTAATTTCTAAACTACCTTTACCTAACAGTAAGAAAGAATTAAAATCATTCTTTGGAACAAAAAACTTTGTTCATAAGTTTATTTTTAAATTTGCTAAAATTTTAAAACCCTTGAATGCAAATGGCATGTTGAATCAAAGAATACTTTTTAGGATATCAAATATGCTATTATGAAAGTCATGGTCCTCATCAGCTTGGACTATACACAATATTTATATATCCACCCCTTTGACTCTAAACATTCCATTGTTGTTTGCCTCACCCAGAGATTAGAGGGAGAAGATCACCCCATACTTTCATGAGCACCAATCTAAAGGATGTCAAGTTGAGATATTATACCTTGGACAAACATATCTACACCCTGGTCAAGGTAGTGAAGAAATTAAAACACTACATCCTTGGGAATAAAGTGCACAGAATTGTCTTAGATCCAATAGCAAAGTAGATGCTAGGGTAGAATGATTTGGGTAAACATAGATGTTTATGGATGATAAGTTTGCAAGAGTATGACATAGAAATCAAACTAGTTAAGCTGGTATAGATGATAGGGTCTCATCCAACTAATAATTGAGATAGATCTAAGAATAACTATGCACCAAGTAGACCATGGGAGAGTGTTATAATCAGATTTGTATACCCCATTCATGCACTTACTACTCTATGGAAATGCACCTCTGGGATTCAACCATACATAGAAGAAGGCCCTTTGATTGAAGGTTGCACAATACATGTTGAAGAAGGGAGTTATCTTCAAAAGGAACCATTAAGGGATCTACATCTGGTGCATGTCATAAGAGGAATCTAGAGAGATAATGGCAATTTTTAATGACAATTTGGGAGTTAGTCATCCTACAAAAAATGCCATGGCCCACAAAGTTATTTAAGCAGGTTATTATTAGGCCAAATTGTTCAAACTTTTGCCATAAGTGCCAAACCTTTTCTAAAAAGGAAACTCATATGGTAGTGCAACTATAGCCCATCATGGAATCAACACCATTTTCTCAATGGGGATTATATTTTTTTAGGGTCATCAACCCCAATTCATTATTGGCCATAAGTTTGTCCTCACAAGCACAAACTATTACATGAGGCAGTATGAGGTAGTTACAACTAAATGAAGCACTACTATTGAAGTTATCCAGTTCCTAGAAAACACCACAACCACCCATTTTAGGGTCCCCATCTCTTTGGTATGTGATAATGACCCTACCTTCCAATACATAGAATTTATATAATGGGCCTATGATAATGGAATCACACTAAATTTCTCATCTAATCACTACCCATAAGGGAATGAATTTTTAGATTCCACTAATAAGAATTTAATAGATCCTATCAAAGAGTTAGTTGGAGAGAAGCCTCAGGAAAGACACTCATTGCTAAATTTCACATTATGGGTTGACCACACCAAGTATAAACAAGCCCTCAAAATCTTTCATTTCCCCACAGCTTATGGATTGGAGGTGATCATGCCAGTTATGCTTAGGTTACCAACTTATAAATTCAAGTAATAATTCATAAAACTAGATGATAAGGTGAATTGTAGACTCCTAAACATAATTCAGTTAGAGGAATCATGGGACAAAGCTTTGTTAAGCTTCAATAAACATCAAGATATAATTAAAATATGATTTGATAAAGATCTAAGATCAATACCTTTATAATCTCTAACCTAGTCCTAATATGAGACAAGGCTCATGAGAAGAAAGGCCAACATTCAAAATGTGACCCCCTATGGATTGGCTCATACCAAATAGCTTAAATCCTATGTTAGGATGCCTTCTAACTCAAGGATCTCAAGGGAAATAACCTACCACTACCAGTAAATAGATAGTTCCTAAAACATTATTTATTAGTTGTCCCATTCAACATAATTTTTGAGTAATCCGAGTAAGGGTTGGTAATGTATATATTAGATAGGTTTGCTTTTATTGTGTGTTTTATTTTATTATGTTTGATTTTATTTTGTGTGTTTGTCATTTAGTTTTCACATTGTTTTTTTGGTGTTCTTCTGATTCCCATTCTTTTTAGTAGTCACTCTAGGTGATGGCCAAAGCCCAGGAAGAATTGTTGAGAAGTAAGAAGGCTAAAGTTGAATCTTTGATCCACACAAGGGATGGGAAATAAACCTTTTCACATTTTAGATCTAAGAGGCCAATGATTCTAAGAGAAACAAGTGGATTTTAGAATAGCCCACTTCCTATAGAACCACCAAGCTACACTTAATATAACATCTCAAGGAAATATAAGACTATTCAAGCAAATCAAGGATTGGCTAGGTATTTAGAGCTTTCTCTCATCCTTTCACCCTTGGCTTGGTCTTTAACCCTTAATGGTTGAGACTAATAAAAAATATTATCCCAAGGAATCTTGGAAAAGAGTAAGAAAAACATGTAGAATCTAAATTCTAAGTCTTCCTCAAAAGGGCCATACTGATAACCTCCACGCAGGCTTTCCAAACTAATTGGCAATGGAACAAGGCCTTAAACTAGACTAGAGGTATCTCTGTCAAAGCTATAGATGCCTATCTATAAGTATATCAATTCCCACACCACCCCCTTACAATTCATCAAGCCATTAGCACCCTTGAAGGACCCTGATTCCCATTCAAACCTTTATTGCTTGAGTAAAGTCCAAAATTAAATGGAAATCTAAGAATCACTTATCATACACATTGGTGACCATCTATTGGAATAAATCTTGGTATGCCACTTTCTATTATGAAACTTTACTGTCTTCTTTTTCTACTATGTATGAATATATCTATTATAATCTATGTTCTATGTAGAGGTAGAAAATTAATTGATTGGGTTCTAAGTACTTATCATCACTTTCCCCATGGAAGCCATCATTTATTTTAGCCAACACACCCTATTTCATATAACTATGGGACCCCTCCTTTAAAAATTCTCAAACCAAATCTCCTTGATCCATTATTTCATTCTAACTAGCTTTGCCTAAACTAAGTGTTATCACTCTAGAGTACACCCTGCTTGAAGATGTGTAAAACACACCCTCACTCCAACTGATACAATTGGAAATTCTCAAAGTGTGGGTGACTTTGTACTAAGAATAACCTCTAAAGAGGGTTGGTTCCCTGAAGATTTATCTATTAAAATTGATCACTATTATTTTTGGATGAAAAGGGAAAGGGGAAATTGAATGGAAATTATATCTAATGGGGTGATGCACCTGAATTGTTTATCTCCTCTAGAATCTATTGAAAATAATGCATGCATATAAACCAATAAAATTCCTATATTTCCCTTCAGCATAATTATTTCAAATGAAAGATTGAAATAATTTTGGATTACAAGATTCCTTTTGACCTCTTCAAATGACCTACAGAAGGTGAGATAGAAAGCAATATGTGAGGAAGGGACCTACTAAAAGGAGATACAATCCCACTTATATTTTGATGCATAGTAAATTACACTCTATTCTCTATCAAAACTCATATGCAAAATAAAAATCTCCTTTATTGATGTATGGTCCAGAATACAATTTCTACTTCAGCTCTAGGAATTATGAAAAATGGCTTTAAAAAGCCAATATATATGTCTAAAAAACAAATTCAATACAATATGGCATTGAAAATGGATAAGGATTTGTCTTATTTAGTTAACTCAGGACCTAATCCCCTTACAATATTCAATCAATTCTCAAAAATCCTTGAACTCTACAAAGCATGCATGGATCTTAAAATTTTGGCATAGGAATAAGGTGGTGGGCCCCTTGTTGAAAAGCCAAAAGTCCTTTGCATGAAATTTTATGCCAGCCTTTGATGTCTTAACTCAATCTTAAAGTGATTTTGAAGTTTTGAAAGTCTTCAATTAACAAGATCACCAAGAATAGAAGTGGCACTTGTCAACTAGTCAACCAAAGTACAAGACTAGCTAACTCCAAGATAGCCTTCACTTGTATGAAAAGAGATTTTTGAAGGATTAAAATCACATTATCTCTACATGAAACATCATATATGCATCATGAAAACTCATTTTTAACTCCTTGATAGCCAATTCAATGCCAATCTCAAAATTAGCCATTCGATCAACTAGGCCTATTAGGCCAAAAAGGGATTAAAGGCTAATATGTGCAATTGGACACCATGAAACCTAGAATAGCAAGCCATTAAACCTAAAAAACAATAAATTATTCCTGGAATAACTTTCTTCATCACCAAAAATGTGGTTTTGATGAGAAAACTTTTGTCATTCAGTCAACAGTGTTGATTAGACCTATTTTGCTCCATTTTCTAGTAGACTGGCCATTTTGATTGAGATGTTAGGGACACTTCTAGGATTATTTATGATCAAATGAATATTTTATAATGAATTAAAAGTCTTAATATTCAAGCTCCCTTATTAGATTTCATTGAACTGCCTTGTATTTCATTTTACATGCTTTCTTCCAAAAAACACATGATTTATGCCCTCATCTGTACATCTCCATGCATAAAATTGGCATTTTTGGAATCCTCGCTAATTTTAATCAAAATTTTAAAAAAAATTAGCTTGATCCATGATGATCTGATTGTAATAAAATTCACTTTTCACAAAACTAGTTTTTTGAGGGTTTAGGAGGGTTTTAAAGCTGAATCTTCAAAATGATGATTCATGAAGTACAAACCTCCAAATCCCAAACTATTTCCATTTATTCATATCACATTTACCTTAATTACGTCCCTAAAAATATTGGATTCCCATGCAAAATATATGAAAATTTACCATGTAGAGGAAATTTACTTGTAGGGTTTAGCTTGCATTTTGGGCTACCTACACTATTAATGATTATTCATAAAGCATATCCTCTCAAATTATCTCAATTTTTCATTAATTATAATTAAATATTTTTCCTCAAAATATACTAAGAGTTTTTATCCAAACTCCACATGTGGTGAACAATACAAGCATCTAAACAGGAGGCATGGAAGGGTGTTTAGAACTGCAAAAAGTGGAAAACTTCACCAGGATGAAAATAACTCTTAAAATGATTCATAAATCCTTAAAAAATCATAATATGACATTTATCATGCTATAAAAACACTTTAAAATCACAATTTTCCTAAAAAGTCAAAAAATCCCTTTTTGGCCTATATGCCTATTTACTTGTAAAAGTTTGAATGAGCATGATTTGCATAAAATTTTGAGTTTTTACACTCTTTAAATTTATTATTATGATATAAAAACATCATTCCATGCTTTTCAAACTTTTACTTAGGTTTAGAAGCTTCTGTAGCACTCTATAATGATACCTGCTCCAATGGTGACCTCCAACGGATAGTCTGAGGTATGAGACAAAAAAGTGAGTATCTCCCTTTATATAACTACCATGAAAATTTTTAATAATTTTATCCAATTCATCATGACCCTGTGTGTAAAATTTCAAGTCCTGATTCCACCTATATCTCCCAAAAACCTCAATTTTCTCTCAAAATTGACCTCTGTGCATGGACTGTCTATATATTTGACTAATTTTTAGTGTTTTGGAAGTGTTTTCATGGAATTTATATATTTTAAAGATCAAAAATATCATAAATTATATAAATATCCCATACAATAGTTTTAAAAACTCCTCTACCCCTATTTTCAAGCACACTTTGACCTTCAAACAAGGCAATTAGGCTTCACAAGACTATGTTTTATTATTGTTTATGGTTATTGATTATGCTTGAACATGTTAGGTGACCATTATATCTTCAATATATTTTTATAATCTTTTTATATTTATTTAAATTTTCTACTCATTTGTATGTAGCCACTTGACTCCTTTATACAAGGTTGTAGGCCTTTCTTATGCATAGTTATGTAAATGTCTGATGTACCTGACCGTAGGTGGTCCTTTTAAATTTCCTTAATTTTAAATATTTATCATTGTTTATCCCTAAATTATGGTCATTTTCAAACACAAAACCTTCTCCATAAGGTCTCCAACCTCTATAATCACTATTTGACTATAGGTGCTCTCATACATGGTTGTAGGGTTCAACAAGCTTACTGTAGGGTTTCAAATGTTGATTGGTTATAGGTGAATTAAGATACATTTGATAGCTATCTGATGATTTCAAAATATGAATCAAATAATGACATTAATCAAGAACCACTCCACCTAGCTCTTGCCAACTTCATTCATACCAAGGGCTTGAGATTACTTCAAAACTCAGCTATAAAGAAAGTCAACAGCCTGTTGTAGGTGTTGACTACATGATTACATGAATTGAGGTACAAAAACCATAAGATAGTGACATTAGTATTTGATGAGTTGTGACATTTATTGACATTAACTTGAAGGGAACATGAAAAAATGTTACTTGTACGATATCTTTTATAAGCTCTTTGTTCATTGCCCCTACATTTGAATCTTTTTTTATGCATATTGAGAGCTTGTATGGACTGAGTTCAAGGTTTAGGTCTCAAGAAACCTTGAAAAACATCATGTACCATGATTTAATCCCTAGGATATTTTTCTAACAAACTTCATAACTCTTTCCTTGAGGTTTATGCCTTCTAGGTCTTTCCAAGGGCCTAGTCCATCCTCTTGGCTGTAGCTTACTGTTTACACCCTTTCGTGATTGTAGGTGAGTATGGACTATGGAAAAGTCTCTTTATGCATGCAGAGTGTGAAAAAATTATGTGGTATTCTTGAGTCTTTATCTTCATTGATCATCTATTATTTCCATGGGCATGGATATTATCATGGAATTCTTATCCTCTGACATGAAAACCTCTCCTGACTCCCTTTGATTATCTCAAGAACTCATATATGGTTGTATTTAGACCTTAAGGTGTTTGATTGATCATTACAGATATGTCTTTAGGCCTTATACAAAGCATAAATGATCTCATACCCCACCACTATCATGAAACCCTATTTCGTCATAGCATTCTACAATGGAGTGTGTACCAAAAACTTACTTGCTAATCTTTCAGAATAACCCTAAGTATCTTAGAGGGTTGTAGGTAAAAATAGTGTTTCTTAACTATGTTTCCTTAATATCTAAAAACCCATCATGATTTTGTGTACTCATTTCAATTGTTTCTCCAAAATCTTCATGTATCTAAAAACCTCTTTATAGGCCATTATATCCTATCCTCTTTATCAAATTGAAAGTGTGACATTATCTCGAGTGGTTGTAGGTGAGGGTTTGATGGTTTGACTATAGGTATTTATTTCATCCAACCCTTACTTGAAACCTATTATGCCTTCCCTCTTCCTCATTCATGAATAATCTACTCTCAAAATGAAGCATATCCTTGCTAATCTACACTCTCTTCTTTAAGCATCAAAGAGTCCAATTTATAACCAAAAGGTCTCCCTAAAAGGCACAGGCCTGTAGGTGCCTTTTAGGGTTATAGGTGCTCTTTTCTCTTTTTATATTCTTACCTTCAATAATTCCCTTGGTTTTAATTCCCTTCTTATTCTTTGAATTTAACTTATCTTTAATCAACATAACACCACAACTCATTAAGATAGACCCTTCTTTTCTTGGCTTGATGACTTAGTGTGATGTACTTTATACAAACTGTCAAGAAATGACTATGTATCCAAAGCTTATATATGGCCAAAGAAATGAGCTAGCTATAATCATGAACATGCCATCACCTTACCACTTGAAATTTGAAACCATTGAAGGAGGGGAAGAGACTGAAATTGAAACTTGGTTTTCTCAAAAAATCTTAAAATTTGCAAAAAATCCTTAAAGAATGCTAAATAGGCCTTTTGAAGACACCTTCAGAGCATGGAGATGGGCATTCTTGGCCATGAAACTTGAATAATTCCTAATATTTATACATATAAATCATTAAAACTTTATGTAAACCCTGAAAAACATAAATTCTTGACAATTTGAGGTTGCCTTCCTCTTCTTTGACCGTACAATTCACCTTTTGCAAGCATGTTACAATACAGATTGACTGGTTGATTTTGTGAGATTTTCTTGACCTTTAATTGGATGAAAAACACCTAAATTAAGCCATAAAAATTTAGAACAAGTCCTCAATGTTCTAGAAAACTGGTTGCCTTCCTAGTTATAAGGTAGAAAAATTTGACCTATCTTCAATTAAATGGTTCATTAGCCTAGAAATATAATTAAAAAATCACCTAGACCATCAAGAAGCCCTTGTAATCTAGTTTCTTCACCTCAAATTTGAGAGTTGTGCCCTTCCTCAAAAGATCGTACCATTAGAAAACCTATAAGAAGGTCTCTTTGTGCCAACAAACAAAGTACCAAAAGAAGGCTGGTTTAGGGCTTTTATGGCCATGAATTGCCATGAAAATTTTGTTGAAATTTTTTAATTGCTTGATAAATATCTCCCCTACCACGGGTTTTATGTATTCCATACAGATTCCATACTCCTCTTGCAAAATGAAGGAAAAAGCCTATTTTGCCCCTTTAAAAGAGAAATTTCACTTTCCACCACGTGAAAATAATATTTTATAAGTATCACATACCATAACATGAAAAAATATAAATGTTTGACCTTTTTCATGCTTTAATTTGGCAATTTGGCACGTGTGGATTGATTTAGGGGCTTTTTGGGCTTAAAAGCACATCAAATGACCTTTTTAAAGTTTGAAACTTTTGACTTAAGCTATTTTCACATTTTTGAACATGACTAAAGGCAAAATTTATATTTTAAAGACCCTTTTGAAAGCAATTATGACATTTTTACAACATTTTTGACCAAAATTTGTGTTTTTAGGCCATAATTCATCAGTTTGACCAACTACTAAGGGATATTGGCAAGATTTAGGAAAGTTTCAAAAGATAGGGGTAGTAATTTGACCTTAAAAATTTAAATTACTAATAATTCTGGCAAATTTTGGGGGTTGACCAGCCTACTAGTCAAAAAAACTCAGAAACTTTGGTCAAGGAGAGACCATGACAAACATTGAAAAAGGGAAAGCTTGCAGACCAAGACATAATAGGAGAAAATGACACAAACAACAACAAATATGTGCACATGTGCACTTATAGGAAAGGACAAAAAAATTGGAAAGGGAAAAATAAATACTAAAATCATGTGTAAAAAAGCACTTAGAAGAATGAAACTATGACTATGTACAAAGGAGTAACTCTCCTAATAGCAGTATTTAAGAAACATCCCATTCACAATAATTAGAATCTCTTCTCCAGTCAATCTGAATAATTGAAAATCATTTTTCTTCTTACAATCAGTGATAAATAAGGTTCACTCTAAAGGCTATCAAATTTGGAGTGTTTACCTGCTCTTCATCCCATTTGAGTACTATGTCTCCTTGCTGAAATGTTTTTGATGAAGCTCTTTTGTCAAATATCTTCTTGACTTGATATTGATTTGACCACATGGTGTTTATATCATCATCTCTTATCTTCTCCAATTCTCTTAGTTCATTCATTCTGACTTCCATTGCATCTCTTTCCAGAAGCTCTAGCTAATGTGCAAGCTCTAAAGCTGGAAGCTCTAATGAGATAAGCAACCTCGCTTCTCTTTCATAAACTATGAGATAAGGTGAATGACCAATGGCCTTCTTAGGAGTGATTCTATTAGCCCATAAAATATTTCTCAACTTTGTATGCCAAGATCTCTAATTATCTTCCATTGTTCTTTTAATGATCTGAATCAGGTTCTTGTTAGTAGACTCAGCTAGTCCATTACACTATGGATATTACTTTGATGAATATGTCAAATAAATACCATTTTTAAGATCCCATTCACATACCTTTGTACTACTGAATGCCAAATCATTATCCAATATTATAGTAAAAGGTGCTCCAAAATGAGTGACTAGGCTCTCATAGAATTCAAACACAGAGTTCTCATTTGCCTCCTTCAAAGGCATTGCTTCCACCCATTTGGTGAAATAGTTTGTAGCTGTCAAGACCCATTTATGACTAGAACTAGATGGAGGATGAATCATGCCAATAAAGTCTAAACCCCATTGCATGAAAGGTTTTTCAACCTGAATTAGCTTTAAAGGCATAGCAACTAGTCTCTATTTTCCTACAAACATTACACACTTTGTATATTTCCTAACCCATGCATGTGCATATATAAATAAATTGGGCCAAAAATAACCGGCTCTAATGTTTTTTTTTGTTGTGTTCTTGGCTTCGAAATGACCTCTAGAAGGACTATCATGAAATTATTCAAAAAGCTTGTCAAATTGACTAATTTCAACACACCTTAAAAGCATACTTCTAATGTCTTTTTTGAAAAGTGCTCCATCAATAAAAATGTAGGGTACTAATTACATCCTAAAATGTCTTCTTTGTGATGCATTCAAACCCCTTTGACACTCTCCATTTTGAATAAATCTAGCAATATTATGTGTCTAGCTTGTAGGAAGTGTATTTTCAGCTTCATGCTAAGTGTCTTGAATTACCAAAATTGTTTCTTTTTCTTCTTTCAAATCTTCTACAATATGTTCACATAATCCTTTGTCTCATACCAACTTTGTAACCTTGACTTCAATGTCATATTCCATGCACTTAGTGACCCATCCAGCTCTTTTTTTTCTCAAATCTCTATTGAGAATGAAGTCCTTCACACTTGGATGAGCTACCATTAGTATAATCTTATTATTTGAAACCAAATGTCTAAATTTTTTTAGACCTCTTATAATAGAAAGTACATGTTTTTCTAAAAAATAATACCTCTCTTCATAACCATCTAAATCATGATTAAAGAAAGCAATGGGATGTTCTAAACCTTCATCATTTTATTGCATTAGCATGGCTAGAATAGTACTAGAAGTAGAGAAAACATACAAGAAGAAATCCTTACTAAAATCTAGATTGAGAAACATAGGAGCTTGGCTAGTTTCTTCCTTTATAGCTTCAAAAATACTTTTACCTTCTTTACTCCAAGTGAATTATTGGTGTTTATTTAGCATTTGAGTAAGTAGCCTTACAAGTTCTACAAAACCAAGAATGAATATTCTGATAAAGTTTATCTTATCCAAGAAGCTCCACAATCCTTTCTTGTGTTTAGGCAATGATAGAGTAAGAATTACCTTTATCCTCTCTTGATCAATAGAAAGACTAGCTTTGGACACCACATGCCCAATAAGTCTCCCCTCATGCACTAAAAAAATACATTTCTTTGGATTCAATGAGACTCCAAATTGTCTACATCTATCAAAAACAATTTTCAAGTGTGTTAAGTGATCATTAGAACTCTTAGAAAAGAATTGTAATGTCATCAAGATAGACTAAAACCATTTCACTCAAAAGACCATGAAAATCAACATCCATTGCCCTTTGGAATGTAGCTCCAGCATTGGATAGGCCAAAAGGCATCTTCTCATAAGCAAAAGTACCCCATTTGGTGGTGAAATCAATTTTATACTAGTCTTACTCTTTCACTAATATCTGATTATATCTTGAGTACCCATCCAGTAAATAAAATCTCTATGAACTTGTTACCCTTCGTAAATTTTGATTTATGGAAGGGAGTGGATAGTGATCTTTTAGTGATACTCGATTCAGATCTCTAAAATCTACACATAACCTTATTTCTCAATTCTTATTTATTACTGATACAAGATTTACTATCCATATTGAATGCTTTATAAGAAAAATAATACCTGATCAATCAGCTTTGTAAGTTCTTTTCTCATGAGAGTTTCAACTTTGGGGTTGATAGGCCTTTGCTTTTATCTTACAAGTTTTGCATCCTATTCTAGTTCAATAGTATGTTGTGCCACTATAAGATCAAAACCTTTCAAATAATGGTATTCCCAAGCAAATACATCCATGTACTCCTTGCCTAAAGAAATGAAAGCTACTCTCTCAGAATCAGTATTAACTTTACCCAGCTTGAGTAGCTTACCTTCAGCTATGCTAATTTGCTCATAGTGTTCTTTCTTGGAAGAAATGTTCACTTTATCCTTCCTTATCTGATCATATTCATTTAAAATATTTCTAAAGTCACCAAAACTTTTGGCATCTTGTTTGATTTCAATTACACAATCTAATTTTCATATTGATCCTATAATTTATCATGATTTCTTTGGCAAAACTCTACCTCATTATGTAGAAAATGTGTTATTTTCTTATCAAATTCAATTACTTGCCAACTTACATCATTATTTAGGACTAAAGGCCTACATACAACCTTGATTTGGGTCTAATTTTTATTGTCCTTAATCTAATCCAGAATATCATATTGTGCCCCTATGGTAGTAAATCTATCTGCATGCTGATTTGCTCCTCTAGGAATGGAGCAAATGTCAAATGCAAGGAAATCTTCCATGAGATCCCAAAATCTATTTTTTAGGCCTTAAAAATAGGATTATTTTATGCACTTAAACCTTTGACTTTCTAGACTACCAACTCACTGTCACATTTCACCTACAAGAGCTTAATATCCCTCTTTCTAGCCCACTAGAGACCACAAATAAGAGCTTCATATTTTGCATTATTGAAAGTACAACAAAACTATAATATAATAGAAGAATGATACCATTGATTTTTTGGTGAAATAAACATTAAACTAGCCCCACTTCCATTCTTTTTTTTGGATCCATCAAAGAATAGATTCCATACTCCATCTTGATCTTGCATTGAGCTAGTGAGACTATGCAATAAGTCACCCTCATTGTGCATTTAGTAGACTCCAAAAATAGCATCTTCAATACTTTTATAGGGGTCATGTCCATGATTTTTATTATCCCACTCATCTAGGAGAAGATCTTTTATGCCTTCAATAGGCTTAGAAGGCTCTTTTTCAATGATGTTATCTTCTTTTGAAATATTGCAATTCACATTTGACATATTTGGAATATATGGTTCAAGGTGAAATCTGGAAATAGGCTCAGATATTATGGTTACTTTGGTTTCATACCTAGTTCTAAAAACCATGTATGACCAATATAAGGAAAGGTAACCTCCCATTTTGGTAGTGAAATCTCTGGATAGGCATAGTGCAAAATATGGAAGTAGATCAACAATAACATCCTATAAAATGGTAAAATTTGGACAAGCAGCAAGTATGATTTTTAGATCTTTCAACACACCTATAGTCTTGGTAGGAGACCCAAATAATTTTAATACACCTTTATCATGGGTTTCATACTACAATCCTAAATTATCAACTATTGATTTAGGCATGACATAGGTACTAGCCCCACTGTCAATCATACAATTGTGAACTAAATAATCTCCAACGATAATAAAAAAGTAAAATGGAGTAGGTTTATTCACCTTAAGAGGTTGAGATTCAAAATATAGATTATAATTAGTTAGAATAGTACTTAATCTTTCCTTTTTAGGTGGTATATTAAGGATACTGAGCTTTGAAATCTCCTCTTGCAAGTACTGCTTTTGTCCTGGGATTAGCAGTGTATCCCACATTGAAATTCATATTAAAGTATTCTTCATATGATCCACAATACTAAGTGGATAATTGGTTGCCCTTGACTATAATTTAGGATTATAATGAGCTCCAAAATTTTGTGTAAATTGAGGTATGTAAAGCCCTTTCACATTCTTATCTTTTGGATCTTGAGCTTATTAATTTGAACTTTTCTAAGGTAGCTCATACATAGTCATCTTTTGTTGTGGCTGAGAAGAAGGAAATGTTATCCTATCAGGACCTGAACCTTCACCAATTGATTTTTTCTAAGATCTAGTATGGGCTGAAACTAAATTATTAATATTAGATAAATCTTGACTTTGATTTTCAGCCAAGTGCTCAAAATAATTCTCACCTTCCTGGAAGTTCACAAATATAGTTTTAGTGGGTGTTTTATCACCACCTTCTCCTTGTTGATTTAGAACTTCTAATTTAGTGAATGAAGGAATGTCTCCATGAGAAAGACAAGCTTCCTTATTCTAAGAAGGTGGTTGGTTTTTAAATGAAGGAAGAACTAAACTTTGTTGCATAAAAGATTGATGAGATCTCTCACCAGTTAGAGCCATTGCCATATTGTTTGCTTGATCCCATTGATTGTTCCATTTTCCTTCTTGAGTATAGTTATTTTGAGTTGGAACAATAGCTCTAAAATTTCTTGGAGCATTAGGATTATACTTCCTTGACTGAGAATTATACCCTTTTCCTTGTTAATTAGATTGATAGGATGGTTTATAAGACTGATAATTCTAATTACTATTCTGATATGGCTTGTATGGTGGAGCTTGTTGTCTCTCAATTGCAGCCAATTTTTTAGTCTAAGCCTTAAGAAGACTCTCTATCTTCCCTAATCTATAAATTTTATCACCTTTTGTTTGATATAACTTTTATGACTCTGGAATTAGAGTAATAGTTAGAGAAAGATGATGGATCTCTAGAAAAAGAGGCATTGGTAGCCTTGGAGATAACTTACCTACTTGTGTAAGGTAATTTAAAGCCTTGATTGCTACTTCAAAATCTTTAGGTAAAGTGTTCCCTCCCATGGATTGGATCATGATAACCACATCTAAATTAAGAGCCTTTAGATAGCACAAAAAAGCATAGTTGGGTGTAGGCTTGATCACTGAAATAATTCTATCCCAAGTCTTTTAGAATCTATAGTTGAAATCCACCATGAATTCATGATTAAATCTCTTAATTGTTTTAATTTGCTCAATAAGAGAAATATGATCACTTTTGTCTTAAAAAATTTTGCATAGGACCTCTCCAAATTCATCTCAGTTATTGAATGATGCAGGAGCCAAACCTCTGTACCATTGAAGTGCCTTCCCTTTTAAAGAAGTTTCCAACAACCTCATTGCTACATTTTCTTGCATCACATGATACATAAATAAAGATTATCAATATTTGTAATATGTTATATAGGGGTTGTTAGATTTTTTCCAATGAAATAAGGAAGAGCCTTTGGATAAGAAATTGGAATATCATCCCATTGAGTGAGATTAAGAGGACTACCACCATTAAATGCAACAAAATCTTGTCTCCTGGGGACAGCCATCTGAGATATAGGATTTAAAACACTATTTGGTTGAACAACATTGGCTTGAATAGGAGGATTTTATGCAATATCAAGGGTAAAAAAAGGTGTAGGATTTTGATTTGACTGAGAGACTTTCTTCTTCTTTGTTGATTGGAAAGATAACTTAGAGAAATTTGTTTATTTCCCTTTTACATAGGATCTTGTGACAACTCTTGGTGGCATGAAAAATTTACAAATATAGAAATAAAAATTTGTAAATGAATAATAGACTCAGATACATAGATAATAATTTAAAAGTGTAAATAAGTGGTCCTACTGGGCATGCCATAAATTGTTATCATTCTAGAGTGTACCCTGCTTGAATATGTATAAAATACACCCTCAATCTTGCTGATAAAATTAGAACATATTAGAGTGTGGGTAACTCTGTAATAAGAATAACATCTAGAGAGGGTTGGCTCCCTTAAGATTTATCTATTAAAACTGATCACTATTATTTTTAGATGAAAAGGGAAAGGGGAAATTGAAGGGAAATTACATCTAATGGGGTGATGCACCTGAATTGTTTATCTCCTTTGGAAGATGTTGAAACTAATGCATGCATATAAACCAGTAAAATTCCCATATTTCCCTTAAGTATAATTATTTCATATGAAGGATTGAAATAATTTTGGATTACAAGATTCATTTTTACCTCTTCAAATGACCTATAGAAGGTGAGATAGAAAGTAATAGGTGAGGAAGGGACCTAAAAAAAGGAGATATAATCCCACTTATATGCTAATACACAATCAATTACACTCTATTCTCTATCAAAACTCATATTCAAAATAAAAATCTCCTTTATTGATGTATGGTCTAGAATACAGTTTTTCCTTCAACTCCAAGAATTATGAAAAATGGCTTCAAAAAGCCAATATATATGTCAAAAAAACAAAGTCAAGACAATGTGAAATTGAAAAAGGAGAAGGATTATCCTTGGTTATTTAACTCAAGACCTAATCCCCTTATAATATTCAATCAATTCTAAAAAATCCTTGAACTCCACAAAGCATGCATGGATCTAAAAATTTTGGCATAGGAATAAGGTGGTGGGCCCCTTGTTGAAAATTCAAAAGTCCTTTGCATGAAATGTTACACCATAATTTAATTTATTAACTCTATCTTTAAGTGATTTTGAAGTGTTTAAATCCTTCAATTAACAAGATCACCAAGAATAGAAGTGGCACTTGTCATCTAGTCAACCAAAGTGCAAGACTAGCCAACTCCAAGATAGCCTTCACTTGCATGAAAATATATTTTTGAAGGATTAAAATCACATGATATCTCTATATAACATCATATATTTAGTATGGAAACTCATTTTGAACTCCTAGATAACCAATTCAACACCAATCTCAAACTTAACCATTTGATCAACTAGGCCTATTAGGCCAAAAAAGGCTTAAAGGCTAATATGTGTAACTGGACACCATGAAACCTACAATAATAAGCCATGAAACCTGAAAAAACAATTAATTATACCTGAAAAAATTTCTTCATTACCAAAAATGTGATTTTGATGAGAAAACTTTCACCATTCAGTTAATAGGGTTAATTAGGCCTAGTTTGCTCCATTTTCCAATAGATTAGCCATTTTGATTGAGATGGTAGGGAAATTTCCCATATGATTTATGATCATGTGAATATTTTATGATGAATAACAAGTCTTTGGATTCAAGCTCCATTGATTAGATTTCAATGAACTACCCTGTATTTCATTTTAAATGTTTTTTCCAAAAAAACATGATTTTTGCCTTCATATGTACAGCTCCATGCATAAAATTGGAATTTTTGGAATCCTCACTAAGTTTAATTTAAATTTTAAAATGTTTTAGGTTGATCCATGATGATCTAATGGTAATAAAATTTACTTTTCACAAGATTGGTTTTTTGAGGGTTTAGGAGGGTTTTAAAGCTGAATCTTCAAAATGATGATTCATGAAGTACAAACCTCAAAATTCCATAATGTTTCCATTTATTCATATCACATTTACCACCATGACATCCATAAAAATATTGTATTCCCATGCAAAATATATGAAAAGTTACCTTGTGGAGGAAATTTGCCTATAGGGTTTAGCTTGCATTTTGGGCTACCTACACTCTTAACAATTGTTCATAAAGCAAAACCTATCAACTAATCTCATTTTTTCATGAATTATAATTAAATAAGTTTACTTAAAACATAATAATATATTTCATCCAAACTCCACATTTGGTGAACAATATGAGCATCTGAACAAGAGGCATGGGAGGGTGTCTAGAACTACAAAAAGTGGAAAACTTCACCAAGATGAAAATAAATCTTCACTTTCTTAAAAAATTATTGAAACATCATCATATGACTTTTAACATGCTATAAAAATACTCTTAAATCATATTTTTCTTAAAAAGTGAAAAAATCCCTTTTTGGCCTATATGCCTATTTACTTGCAAAAGTCTGAATGAGTATGGTTTGCATAAAATATGGAGTTTTTACACTCTTTAAATGTCTTATTATGATTTAAAAACATCATCCCATTCTTTTCAAACTTTTACTTTGGCTTAGAAGCTTCTTTCGCACTCTAGAATGATGCATGCTCCAATGGTGACCTCCAACGGATACGATGAGGTCTGAGATAAAATAGATGAGTATTTCCACTTTTAAAACTACCATGAAACTTTTCCAAAAGTTTCTATAACTTATTATGACCTTTTTTACAAAATTTCAAGTCTTGATTCCACCTATAGCTCCCAGAAACATCAATTTTCTCTCAAAATTGACCTCCATGCATGGAATATCTACATATTTGACTTAGTTTTAGTGTTTTGGAGGTTTTTTAATGGAATTTATATATTTTAAATATCAAAAAAATCATAAATTATATCAATATCCATTACAACAGTTTGGAAAACTCTTTTACCCCTATTTTCAAGCACACTATTAGGCTTCACAAGATTGTGTTTTGTTGTTGTATATAGGTATTAATTAGGCTTGAACATGTTAAGTGACCATTATATCTTCAATATATGTTTATGATATATTTATATCAATTTAAATTTTCTACCCATCTCTATGTATCCACTTGACTCCTTTATACAAGGTTTTAGGTCTCTCTTATGCATAGTTTCGTACATGTCTGATGTACCTAAATGTAGGTGGTCCTTGGAGAGTTCTTTCATTTTCAATATTTATCATTGTCTATCCCTAAATAATGATCATTTTAAAACACAAAACCTTCTCCATAATGTCTCCACCCTCCATAATCACTATTTGACTAAAGGTGCCTCGCATTCATGGTTGTAGGGTTCAATAAGCTTACTGTAGGGTTTCAAATGTTGATTGGTTGTAGGTGCATTCAAAAAAATTTGATAGCTATCTGATAAGTTAAAAAAATGAATGAAATAATGACATGAATCAATAACCAGTCCACCTATCTCTTTCCAACATCATTCATACCAAGGGCTTGAGATTACTTCAAAACTTAGCTATAAAGAGAGTCAACAACCTGTTGTAGGTGTTGATTGTATGATTACATGAATTAAGGTAAAAAAACCTTAAGATAGTGACATTAGTATTTGATGAGTCTTGGCATTGATTGACATGAACTTTAAGGGAACATGAACAAATGTTACTTGTAAGATATCCTTTATAAGTTATTTATTCATTGCCCCTACATTTTAATCTTTTTTTATGCATATTGAGAGCTTGTACGAACTGAGATCAAGGTTTAGGTCTCAAGAAACCTTGACAAACATCAAGTACCATGATTTAATCCCTAAGATTTTGTTTTAACAAACTTCATAACTCTTTCCTTGAGGTTTATTCCTTTTAGGCCTTTCTAAGGGCCGGTCCATCCTCTTGGCTATAGCTTATTGTTTACACCCTTTAGTGATTGTAGGTGAGTATGGACTATAGAAAGGTCTCTTTATGCATGAAAAGTGTGAAAAAATTATGAGGCAGTCTTGAGTCTTTATCTTCATTTATCATCTATTATTTCCATGGGCATGGATATTATCATGGAATTCTTCTCCTCTTACATGAAAACCTCTCTTGACTCCCTTTGATTGTCTTAAGAACTCATACATGGTTGTATTTGGACCTTAATGTGCTTGACTGATCATTATAGATATGTATTTAGGACTTATTCAAAGAATTGATGATCTCATACCCCACCACTATCATGAAACCTTATTTGGTCATAGCATTCTACCATGGACTATGTACCAAAAACTTGCTTGGTAACCTTTGAGAATAGACCTAAGTATCTTAGAGGGTTGTAGGTGAAAATAGTGTTTCTTGACTATGTTGCCTTAATACCTAAAACCCCATCATGATATTTTATACTCATTTTAATTTTTACTCCAAAAACATCTTCATGTATCTGAAAACCTCTTTATAGGCTATTATATCCTATCCTCTTTGTCAAATTGAAAGGGTGATTGTGCCTTGAGTGGTTGTAGGTGAGGATTTGATGGTTTGACTATAGGTATTCATTTCATCCAATCCTTCCTTGAAACCTATTATGCCTTCCCTCTTGATCATTCATGAATAATCTACTCTCAAAATGAAGCATATCCTTTCTAATCTACACTCACTTCTTTAAGCATCAAAGAGTCCAATTTATAACCAAAAGGCCTCCATACAAGGCAAAGTCTTGTAGGTGCCTTTTAGGGCTATAGGTACTCTTTTCTCTTTTTATATTTCTCACCTTCAATAATGCCCTTTATTTTAATGCCCTTCTTCTTCTTTGAATTAACATTATCTTGTCTTTAATCAACATAACACCTCATAACTCATTGAGATAGACCCTTCTTTTCTTGGCTTGATGACTTAATGTGATGTCCTTTATACAGACTATCAAGAAATAACTATGTATCCAAACATTATATATGGCACTTGATTTCTATGAAGACCTCTTTTTTAGTGATTTATTCACTAGAGTGACTAGTACTATTTGGTATTTGATCAAGGCATGACCCTTCACTCTAATGTTTTGGCAGTTGTAGGTAACCCTCCATGATATCACCCTATATGGACAAAAGCCTATAGATGACCTTAAAGATAACTTGAAAGTAGATTTTTATCCTTGAAAACATCCATATTGTGCTAGATAAGGTCAATGTATATCATCCATATGAAGGTATCTTGACCTATCACTCTTTATTAATGTCCTTCATAATACCTGACTATATATATTATTGTAAGTCCCTTCAATTATTGAATTTGATGCTTGGCTAGTGCCCATACCCCCTTGATCATGCTTTAATTATGGTGCTTTATTAACCTTGACACTCATTATGATGGAACTAGAATATTGAGATGATGTGAGGGTGATATGAGTGGATTGATGTTGAAAACAAGATGGAGGGGAATAGAAAAAAGCAAGAAAACACCATAAATGGTTGTGTATGATAGTGAGGAGGGAAAGATGAGATGGGGTTGGAAAGAAAAATGAGGAAAGCATGACAAAGCTAAAGTGAGGAGCTAGCTATAATCATGAACATGCCATCACCTTACCACTTGAAATTGGAAACCATTGAAGGAGGGGAAGAGACTGAAATTGAAACTTGGTTTTCTCAAAAAACCTTAAAATTTGCAAAAACTCCTTAAATAATGTTAAATAGGCCTTTTGGAGACACCTTAAAAGCATAGAGATGGGAATTATTAGCCCTAAAACTTGAAAAATCCATAATATTTATGAATGGAAATCATGAAAACTTTATTTAAACCCTAAAAAACACAAATTCTTGACAATTTGAGGCTGCCTTCCTCTTCTTAAACCGTACAATTCACCTTTTGGAAGTATGTTACACTACAAATTGACTTATAACTTTGTGAGCTTTTCTTAACCTTAAATTATATGAATAACACCTCAAATATTCCATGGAAAGTTATAACAAGTCCTCATTATTCTGGAACAAGTTGATTTCCATTGAAACTCTATCCAAGGTAGGAGAAATTGAAGAAAACCAATTTCCTTCCTAGTTACAACGCAACAAAATTTGACCTATCTTCAAATGAATGGTTCATGATCCTAGATAATCTAATTGAGAAACCACTTAGACCATCAATAATCCCTTTAAGTCTATTTTATTCACCCCAAATTTGAGATTTGTACCCTTCCTCAGCAAATTGTACCATCAGAAAACCTACAAGTAGGTCTTTTTGTGCCAACAAGCAAAGTAACAAAATAAGGATGGTTCAGGGCCTATATGGCCATTAATTACCATTAAAATGTTTCTATATCTTGGTATCATCCTAATGAATATCTCCTCTACCTTGGGTTGTATGGGATTATGTACTTATCTTACAAAATGAAGGAAATAAGCCTATTTTGTCCCATTAAAAGAGAACTTTCACTTTCCACTTCTTGAAAAGAAGCTTTTAGAAGTATCACGTGGCATAACGTGAAAAAATAGAAATTTTTGACCTTTTCCATGTTTTAATTTGTCAATTTGGCACGTATGGGGTGATTTAAGGGCTTTTTGGGCTTAAAAGCACATCAAATGACCTTTTTAAAATTTGAAAATTTAGTCTTAAGGTATTTTCACATTTTTGAACATGACTAAAGGCCAAATGGATATTTTAAAGACCCTTTTGAAAGCAATTATGACATTTTTACCATAGATTTTTAATATTTTTTACTAAAATTTATGTTTTTAGGCCATAATTCATTGATTTGACCAACTACAAAGGGATATTGGCGAGATTTAGGAAAGTTTTGAATGATAGGGGTAGTAATTTGACCTTGAAAGGTCAAATTACTAACACCAAGGCCTCAAAATCTTGTGTCAACCATATTTCCCAGAATAATGGCAAACCTTGTTTATTTTATGACTAAGGTAGGCTTATTGTTTTAAGGATTTACAATGCTAACCTTATAGGTCTACTTTCAAAAGAAGTTCCTAGAGTCTCAGTCCTTTCCTACAAAAACATACTCAACATCCTATACAGCAAATCAAAGAATTAATGGTGGCTTGGTAATTTATTAATTGATTGAAAGTATTTTCATTTTCACTTAGTCTTTTTTATGGATTTCATAAGAATGAAAAAACCAATGGAGGAGTGCCATGTGGTAGTTATCAGAGATGTTAGATGAAGGCCCACTAAGGCCATGTCATGTAGCAATGTGTTAGATCGGTTAGTCTCCTAGTCCTATCAGAGATGTCAGAGCTTGCGGGATCCTGGCCTACTCAGGGAATTCTACGTAGCAAGGTGTTAGAGTGACCAATCTCTTGATACTATCAGATATGTTAGAGCTTGAGGGATCATATCCCACTCAATGCATGCCACATAGCAAGGTATCAAAGTAAAAAAAACTCCCAATACTATTAGAGATGTCATGGCTTGGGGGAGCTTGGCCCACTTAGGGTGTGCCATGTATCAAGTTTTCAAAGCATCTAGTCTCTCAATACTATCAAAGATGTTAGAGCCTAGGGAATCTATCCCTCTCAGGGCATGCCACATAGCAAGGTGTCAGAGTGGCAAATCTCCTAGTCATATCAAAGATGTCAAAACCTAGGTGAACCTAGCCCACTGAGGTTGTGCCACATAGTAATGTGTTAGAATATCTAGTCTCTTGATCCTATCAGAGATGTTAGAGCTGGAGGGAGCCCAACCCACTCAAGGAATTTTATGTAACAAGGTGTTAGAGTGTCCAATCTCTTTGTCCTGTCAGAGATGTTAGAATTAGGGGAGCTTGACCCACTCAGAGTGTACCACATATCAAGGTGTCAAAGTGACCAGTCACCCAGTCATGTCAGAGATGTTAGAGACTAGGGGAGCCTAGCCCACTTAGGGTGTGCCATGTAGAAAGGTTTCAAAGTAGCCAGTCTCATGATCTTGTTAGAGATGTCAGAGCCCACTCAGGGAATGCCACATAGTAAGGTGTTAGATTGGCTAGTCTCCCATACCTATTATATATGTCAAAGCCAAAGGGATCCCAATCCACTTAGGGTATTCCATGTAGCAAGGTGTCAAATTATCCAATCTCCCAGTCCTATTAAAGATGTTAGAGCTGCAGGAGCATAACCCATTAGGGCATACCATGTAGCAAGTTATTATATATGTTAATCTCTCAATCTTGTTAGAGATATTAGATCTTGAGAGAGCCCAACCCACTTAGAGAGTGCCAAGTAGGATAACTAGGCATATGATTAGGTGGTCACCTAAGGCCTTAAGATGGTCAAAATGGAGTATGGATAGAGCCTAAGTACTAATTAGAGGATTCCACATGTCCTTAAATAACACCTCACCCCTCAAGGTATGGCAATGAAGTATAAATATATGCTTCGTTATTGATCATTAATAGGAGTACCAGTAGGTGGATGACATGTGGCATAAGGCAAGAGTTGCCCAAGAGGCCTCAAGAAGATGTGGCCACTTGCCTACCACACATTGGAAATTAACAGAATATAAATTTGGGCTTAAATAGACAATTTTAAAATGTCCCATCACCATTTCTAAATCTAGTTGGTGGGAAAAATCATGAGTTTAAAATTTAACTCCAAATTTAGAAATAAAGAGGGGAGATCAAGACACCAACTCAAATTTGAATCCAGAGTAATTGAGCCACCAAATGACATTAATATAGGGGGATGAATGTATGATTTTTTATAAATATCTTAAGGAAGGATAGCTAATAATTATCACTATATACCCTTAAGATCAAATCAATTCCTTACTTTCTAATTCTCATCACCTACCCTTGAATTTTTCCCCCACCCTTAATACATTTATATTGGCCTCCATCTTGATATCATGGTTGCATCCTCCTCAAACCCCAACGCCAAACCTGAGAATTGGGATACCTTGTTCTTAGAAGGCTTGACCTAATTTAAGCATTATAATGACCTATTCAAAACCATCAAATAAGTACCAAGGACTCAAGCTCTGATAATGATGAACAGTTCAAGTTTGAATATGCCCTTTAGGCTTATAAAAAATATGGTATTCACAAGGCTACATCCAAACCTAAGATGCTCCCTTGTGCAAACTTGTTTGGAAAATTCTCACCATCATCTGAGTGTAGAATGGAGTCCATTATTGGGTTTGCTCGATCAACTCTCATCACCAGATTGTAGACATTTCTAAGAACACCTATAAGGCATATTACTCTCTCCTAGATTTCACCTTCTTGTATGATGTAGTAGCGGTGCAAACTTGGATTGACACCTTCCAAATTTATAAGGTCCTATAGGATTAGGCCAAGAATCTAGATGCCAAGTTGGTTAATAAGGAAGATATCAATGCATGCATAGTCTACACCTTTTAGGAGTAAGTTCAAGTGGGTATGATTCTACTGAATTGATTGTTCAGTGCCCTAGACTACCTCTATATTAATGAATTATGGGTGCCCCTAATCTATATGATACTCATTAGCTTTAAAGTTCCATACATGGGAGGGTTGATCAATTTCAAGTTGGTCATTTCCATAACAAATGCCTAAGTAGGTGGGAATTTCTATATGATGAGTTATCACATAAACACCATCTACAAAATACTCACCTTCAAGCCATTAGCTTTTCCTACATGGATTCTAGAGGGCTCAATGATCCATGTAAAATTTTATAAGCTATATGACCACTAGTACTAAAACCATATCTAGGATATCTATGATTACTTCCACCTAATGGTATACAACATGATCAATGAGGGCCCAATGCCATATTTATCATAGGAAATTAGGGACTCTATTATGACCATCAGTGACTATTAATACTACCAATAGGAGATCATGATTCAAGTCATGGCATTCTCAAATATCCCATATACTTTTCATACTTCATCCTGGATCACCTAGTAGAGCAGGGATCATATAACAATTGATGGAAGGTGTTTTCATATTTTTCATGCCCATCACTCTCAATCTCCATTTGGCACCATGTTTATAAGGCCTTCCCTCCCCTCCATAAAATGATGATCAAGTGGGATTCCTCCACTCTAATGGGAGATAAGATCCATAATCGGGACCTTAAAGTCATGATCAAGGCTCATCTGGTGAGGTATCAACTCACCTCAATATCAACTATAGCCACTAATTAGAATATGATAATGAGCTCTACTTGAATGCTTTGAATGATCAAGAGGTCTTGTACCAGATCATGGATCAAAATAAGAATAAATAAAATAATGTCTATGTGGGCTCATATGCACCCCCTTTAGAACCTATTCACTTTATAGAGGATGTCACTCAAACTCTTCTCATAATTTCCAAGAGGATTTTGTATGGTATTCTACCACATTTTCTACTATGAGCTTTGGCTTCTCATATTCAGACTCTAGCTCTACCTCCTCCTATAGCTCCTACTCCTCATGTTCTAAATCTTCCTCCTCCATTAGTGCCCACTCCTCATGTTTTAGCTCCATATCTACCTCCTCTAAAATCTTTGGTATCCCATTGCTAGCTAAGCTAGACCTATGTTACTTGATATTAAGCAACCTAAGCACAGGTGGCTCAACCACCAGCACCTTGACCCCAAAATTCACCAACCCTAAGGTTCGATGTCACCATTAGTCAAAAGGCAATCCTAAATCAAGGCTCCTAATAAGCACTAGTGCAAGTTCCACCCCTCATTCCCACCACCTTTTAGTTCCACCCCTCACTCTCGTTGCCTTCCAACTCCCTTTCATGGAACCATTTAGTTATGTTACCCTTCCACAAGATCCCTAAGTGGTGTCTCCTCTCTTCCCTATTTTGCCTTCTCTATTATTCACCCAAATACCCTTGGCCTTGGTCCTCCCAACCATCCTTACTTATTAATTTCCCTCCTTATATGATAGCATTCAAAGTTGACCTAGGTAAAAAAACCCAAGAAGAATCAAAAGGTGACTCACCCTCAGGCTTTAGTTTAGAAACCTTCCACTCTAGTCCAACCTCCTCTGTTGGCCTCTATAGTTCCTCTGACACTAGTTATGATAGTTTTGTGCATTAATCCTTGACCACCTCTTTCCATTATCTTAGGTGCCTAGGGATTTGGCTTCAACAATCTAATCTCTTCCCTTTAATTAAACGCCCCTATCTTGGGAGTCATTTCCCCTCAATTAGGCATGACCCAAGAAAAATGGTAGGCATATGTGTTCCTATGGGCCTCCCCATTTATTCTTCCTCCCTTTGATCCCATGCCCACTACTCCTCCATTGATTTCCTCATTCACCCCTTCCACTTCCTCCATATCCTCTCCACCTCATCCTCTTCCCTTTACCATAATTTATACCACTCCTCCAACACCTCCCAAAAACTAAAGAATGGTCACAAGATTTCAAGCACCAAAGATGATAATCCAAGATGACCCAAACATGTAGTGGAATTTTGACTAAGCCATGAGAAGCATGAAGAGAACCCTAAAACAAAAATTCATCCAAGAAGGGAACCTGATGGTCTGACAAACCAAACAAGATTTTTTCTCCCTAAATAAGGTGAAGACTTCCACTAAGGAGGAAAAGGTAGATGAGGATCCACTCTTCATTCTCTAGATAAACCATGACATGTCAAAGAAGCTCCTCGAGGATATGTAAACTTAGGTTCAAACACTATAAGCCAAATTAAAGAGTCCCTTCCCCATTGAGCTAATTGGGAAAGTCAATGACACCTTGTTACTACTCTTGTTAGTTCTAGGGAAGGTGGTGGAGACTATGGTAGAAACCAATGTGCTCATCTAATGAATTTAGGATTATATGGAGAGGATCACAAAGATTTATGGGAAATGTAGGAAGTTGTTGGTGATAATAAAAAAAGGCTTGTTCCTAAAATTGAAATTAATTCCCACCTCTGACTTGGGGTTATATTAAATGTACACTAGGAACATGAAAACAACTATGGAGGAATGGATGGCTATGGCTCAAACTGTAACAGGACCCTTGGAAGAGGGTAGGAAAAAGATATTGGCCTATTTCAAGGAGGTCAATATCTCTATGTTATTACAATTAGATGGCACCCTATTAGATAAGGGAGAATTTGGAGTCCACCTAGGTCAATTTAACAAGGTCATAAGGAAAAAAGTCACCAAGGTGAACAAAGAAAGGTCTCAGCAATTCTTGATCTTTCAATGTAGTCCATAGTAATCATTAGCCAAGTGTCTGAGGTCTAAGTGTCAATAGTCCTTTCCAAGTATACTGAAGATTGGTGACTTAGGTTGAGGCAATATTAATGGAAACCCCTATGAACCTTATTAAGATAGACCAAGATTTTAACCTTTTGGTAGCCATACTATAAGCTAGGGATGCAAAGCCAAAATAGATAGGAGATGAATCTTAATAGTAGTCCCTATGTATCACTTAAGTGGTCCCCCATAGATCTTTTTAAGGGCTTGGGGAGGATTTTATTTTGAATTTTGAATTATGATTATAACTACCATGAGTGGCCATCATGGCCTAGGATGGGAAGCTCATGCTATTTGGAGGTGAATCCCATCTTTATCTAAAAAGGAAAAGTTGTATTGTAAAGTAAGGGTTGACAAAATTTTGCTTGAAAGTGTTGTTCGATTTAAGCTAAGATTTCATATGTTTTCTCCTTCATCTTTTTAGACTATAAAGTTGGCCATGATTAATACTATTGTAATAATACTTGTTTTTTAATGAATACAATTTTAGTTTTCTGTAAAAGGCTTGTTTTGTGTCTCAAATTATCTTTCATCTCCATTTTGAATGTTTATTAATGCTAGATTAACTAGACTAATACCTTGATATTAAATGCATGGTATGGTTATAATGTTCTTGTCATTTATAATCCCTTTGTGAACTCTCTTATTTATCTTTTCATAGTACTATTACTTTGTGTGCTAGTCTACAAGTTACCATTAGAAGTTTATGTGTGATCTACTATAAAATTCTAGTACTTATATTTGGTGAGGGTTCATAGTTGAGGAATGTTCCCCTATTTTTTTAGACTCTTCCCATTATTTGTTCTTAGAGGTAGAACTTTTGGTGAAACTCAATCCATATTGATATAACCATGGCAAGGGCACTTGGTTTGATGATTCATGCATTGATTTTATTCTAGATCTAGAGGCTATCTTTTATGCCTTACTCTCCCTTCTCTTTTTGTGTTTATGTTTAAAGATTGAACTAACCTTTCCCATTGTGTTTATAAAATAGAGGAGCATAACATATAAGCATCAATAATAACTTTGGACAATTAGACTATTATTCAATAATCTCGTATTGAACTTTCAATGGTGGTGGTGTATCTCTTGGAGACCATCTCATATAGACTCCATAGTTAAGTCAAATACCTAAAGTTGTGTCATGGGCTGATCCAAAATTTGTCTTAAACTAGATGATGAAATTCCATCAATATTCCAATCTTCCTCTTTGTGGAATACCCAATCTCATGTGTATTTTGTGAACTAGACTTTGGACTAAACAATAGATATTATGTTGAGATCAGGATAAAAGCATCGATACAAGTGTCCAAACCCCCAAAAATAATATTTCTAGAATTTGATAGATAGATCCCAATCTTACCCCTACCTATTTCCACCTCTTTACTTCTTATATCTACCTAAGCATTTATAGATAAGTGTAGACACTAGAAAACTATACACAATGGTTCTAGATGTCAAAATACCCTTAGACCACCTTAGGACCTCCTAAGGACCATCCCCCAACCATTTCACCACAACCTCAAGTTAGTTAGATGATTAGCTAAACTAGCCCACTAGCCTTTTTAACCTAACTTGACCTTCACCCTCGATCATCGATGGTCACCCTAACCATCGATAATCACCCTGATTGTTGATGGTAAGCTTCTATCATCTAAATAACTAACTTTTACATCATTTTTCCTTGATTTTTTATAATTATCTTATCTAATTCATGTGTGATCCAATACATGCACAAGTTATATTTAGAAATCAAGTTTGAACCTACACTTCCACATCTTCTTTTTTCCTATAAGAAGAGAGGGGTAGGAGGTGAAAAGGGATCTGTAACTATCAAGAGATTTTATATCTAGAGTTTTTTGTGTAGGTGTTCCTCCAGTGATCTAGTAATCTAGCTATCATGATAAATAGCAAAAGTAATGTCATACATCGACCAATAGCCAAATATTGTTACTCTATCAAAATCACTCTAGACTCCATCAAAAAGTTTTCCACCTTGACCATTCATCTGATCAACCATCAATAAGCTAAGTATCTATTTTTAATTATTCAGTCACTTTGTTTATACTTCACAACTAGCCCAGCCCAAACCAATCTCTAAAAACCTTATTTTGGAACCTCGTCAATCAACCTTTTATAACCCAAACCTAACCCATAATAATCATCAATGATCATCCCAATCGTTGATAGTCTATCCCAACTGTCGATGGTTACCACAACTACCGATGGTCATTGTGGCATAAAATAATAGCAAGCTATTTTCACCCATCAGACCTCAACCAAATCCAACTTTCTTTTCCTTGACCTACTTATAGAGCCCCAACCTATTTTCTAAACCATACTCAATCTATTTAACATTAGTATTGACCTGATTATTGCTATAATTAGTCAACTTCATCAATTTATTTATCAAGCATTTCTTGTATTTAATTTCAGTATCTTCTATCATTTATGCAAGTAATTTACCTTCTAATTTCTTAACTTAATTGTTTTAAAAGGCATTGATTGACATCCCCCAAGGAATCTCTTGATTCAAGGATCTATTTAGCTCAAGGAAATCCACCTAGATATCTATCTAACCAACCATTGCTTTAGTTTTGTCTTATATATAGGTCATTCCTCCCAAGCCAAAAAGAAGCTCTTTACAATCAATTGATTCAACATGTGCACAACCAAACAAGTTCTTCTACCATACTCTTATCTAGTTTCTTTCTTTTCCCTTTCTTGTAATATAAGATGAAATTCTTTAAAACATTCTGGCACACCCGATGGTAACCTTGAGTCTCTACTTAGGTTTATTTTATTTGCATCTAAGTGTTCTCCCTAATCTGTGTTCATAAATGAAATTAAAATTTCTTTTGGGTTTAAAATCAACTGCATTTATTGGTTGCTTACAAGTTTAGTTCACTTAGTTAAATTAAATCAAATTAATTAAATCATAGCATCACTTATATCACACACACAAACCAAACCACCTACATCAATCAAACATAAAAACAACTTGACAAAAGGCCTAACTAGGATTTCATCACCTAGCAGTCACCTCACCTTTCTTAACAATCCTACTTGGAGGCTATTACCAAGGGGAGAACCAACTCAACTCTCTAGTTGAATATAAACTCTAGAAATCAGTATATATTGGCTAAGCACCTGACACCCTTATCACTGTAGTGTGTGAAGTGAGGGGGTATGCCCCAATATCAAGCCACATATTAATTCCCAATATAGATCCTTTTGAGAGCCTTAAACACCTAAAACCAACCATAGACTTATTTTCTAATACCCACTCTACAAGCGATTTTAAATAATGTAATTTCTTATAAAGCTTAAGACAAGCCAAAAGAGATACTAAAACAACTTTAGGACTTTACGTACTTTTTAGTGTGTGTTTGATTTCCTTGATAATTTCTTGTCTTCTCTCTGTTTGAGTGGTGAGATTGTTTTTTTATTCTGTCTCCCTTCTCTTTCATGGTTCTAACTCACCAGTACCAAAAGAACCTAACATAATAGAACCCATCACTAAACTAATCAACCTATTCTACCTCCTCATCCATGGAGTATATCTCTAAACTAGAGAACTCTACTCATCCTTTATGAAGTCCTACTTTCCCTTGGGTAGTTCCCCAAGGAGATATAGATTTTTCCACTTTATTGGACAACAACCCATTTTCCCTCTAGCATTATATTAACACCTCATCTTACCATATCCCTATTTTGGTTCCATCTATGGATCTTCTTTATGGCATGCCTTCCCACCTTATGGGGAACACTTCTATTGCCATAGTTACCACCCAACCATTAACCACTCAAACATATTCATCTACCAATAATCCCTTTGATAACATTGTGGAAAATCAACCCACTCAACCTACCAATACTATTACACCTTATACGCCCACCAACAACTCCAATACCTTATGAGTAATACAACCATTAAACATTTATACTCCATGTACTATTGGAGCACCTACCACTAGCATTTCTAACGTTCTTTTGGTTACACCCAATCCATTACTCACTACCCCACATCAAAACCTTGTGATGTCTATAACTTCTACCCTACCACCAATCAGTACCAAGGTTATTACCTATCCTTTGACTATAAACCCAACAATAGCTCCTACCCAACCAACCTTGATCCCTAAATAGGTGCCATTATGCCAAACCCAAGCTACATCCCTAACCCATAAGGGATTATACCTCTACCTACTACCCAACTACCTGCATCCACCTACCCCTACTTGGCATCTACCCAACCACCTATGTCCACATACCAATATGTGGTAGCTTCTCAACCTCCCACCAACTATCAATATGTTTCCCAACCACCACAACTATATTCACTTCACAAATTTTTAGGGACACAACCCCAAACAAATTTGATGAAAATGCTCATGGATAAAATGACTACTTTGGAGTCATCCATCTCTGGTGCTCACAATATTTTATCATATGACCAGATCTATAATGAACCCATCGACTCATCTATCCCTATCAACGCATATCCTCCTCAATGAGAGCTCCCAAAATTTACTAAGTTTTATATCAAGGAGGACCCCCAACAATACCTTAGTGCATTTAGACATTCATGTTATTTGATTGCCTATGATGATGCTCTCCTTATCCACAACTTCCCTATGTCTTTATCAGGGCCAGCATTGGATTGGTATAGTGCCATAACCAAACATTCTCTTTTATTTTTCACCCAGCTTGCCTAAACCTTCTTGGATCACTTTTAAATAAACTTCTCTAAGAAAGTTTCAATCACTAACCTTTATTCTATGCGGTAGTTTGATGATGAATCTATTGTTGATTTTGTAGCTCGTTGGAGAAGCCTAATCAATCAACTTTCCTTCTCTTTACCCCAATCCAAACTAATATAAATTTTTGTTCAGCATGTGCCAAGCACATCTCTTCTACATTGCATGTTCAAAGCTTCAAAACCTTTCACAAAGTTTTTACTATGGTACATAAGATAGAAAATAGAGCCATCGATGAAGGAAAGTTAAAGTTGAAAAACAAACACTCTACCTTCAAATCCAATGAGGCCTCTTCCTCTAAACCAAGTAACCAAACCAACACCAATGAACTATGAATGTGGTTGTCCTTAAGATGACTCCTCCACCATCTATCAATCAGTGAAACTCTTCTAATTCTTCAATTCAAAGCATGAGGAAATAAAATCGCAACAATTAGAAGCAATTTAATCTACTTGGGGAATCTTATGCTTTAGTCTTGGAGAAGTTGCTAAAAGCTAATATCATACAACTTCCTCCCATTAAATCCCCTCAATAATTTGACTCTTCTCATCTTGCACCTGGCTGGTACAATGAGAATGACCTATGTGATTTCTAATGAGTAGTTATGCATGACATTAGTAGGTGTAACACCTTCAAAAATGTTATCCAAACCCTCATTGACAAGGGATAACTTGTGTTGGTAAACCCCAATGCATTTTTGAACCAAGCCCTTAACATTTTTAGACAACCTTTTCCCAATTGTACACCTACCAAAAATGAGATAAATAAAGTTGAGTCCTCTCATGATGCCTATACTGTCAATATGGTTCTTGACATGCTCATTACTAAAGAACCGACCACTCAATCTACCTGTTATTTGCCCTCTCCACTTATTGAGATAGTGGAATTAACTTCTCTTCCTTTGGAGACCCAAACCATGAAATTAACTTTTTCACCAAAGTAAGCAACCATCACCACTTTACCTCCTCCCTCAACTATCATACAATTCACTTCCACTTTAGAGATCATTCCCAAGGAAGAAACCACCATATCTGCACCTCCCACAAAGTAACCACCCATCCAAACCTTGCTTCTTTTAATTGAGGGAAAAGATGAGGTCACCATTCCCCTTTCTCAACCTATGGGTTTATACTTCGACTCCATTGCCCAAAGAACAAGACCAGTCTATAAACCATTCTCTAGACTAGTTGATAGATTGGAATTTATCTCCAAACCTGACATGGATTGAGCCACCTTTTTTTAATAATTGGTACTCTCTTACATCACCAAATAGGAACCTCCAACCACATCTTTGACAAACTAACCCACCACTTCTATTATCCAACCTGCTATCATATGAACTGAACCAATAAAAACCTCTACCAACCCAACCATCTTGCAACCATCCAAAGCAACCAAATCCCAAATAACCAAATCATCCACTATCACTTCAACCAAACCAACCAAAAACCTTGGCATCTTCCCCATGTAGAGCCTTAATCATCCATCATTGAAACTAGAGCTAACCTCACTAGACCCACCAAACACGCACCCAACCAAATCAACCAAGGAGGTAAAACCGATAAAAGGTTAAAAGGCCAAAGTTATGCCTCCCTCAAAATTCACCTCTATTTTAGGGCCTCATCCCTCTACTTTGATTAAGAAGCCAATTGTCTCAACCAAAACCTAACCACTACTTTTGGTTACATCATCACTCTTGATTTTTGACACACCCATCTTCACCAAGCCATCAATAACCAAAATAGATGCCTTGAAATCTTCTACCTCTAACTTATCAACTTATTTACCTAAACCAAAATCATAAATTAATAACACCACCTTACCCAAGACCTCTACCACCAAGCATGTTCCTAAAATGACTTCCATCTTAACCAGTAAGGCTAAAAGCTCTAAACCCTTGCCACCTTTAGTTGAGTCTTACTCAACTATTTTCTAAAGGTTATCACAAGATTCTTGCTTGACCTTACCTCCTATCACACCATTTGACCCTCTTCGTCCAAAACCAGTCTGGTATAATGATTACCAAGTATGCTCCTATCATAAGACACTTAGGCATGACGTAGAGAACTATAAAGCTCTCCAAACCATAATCCATCAACTCTATGATGAGGATGATCTATTATCATATGAACCTCCCATGAGCCCACTACCAATCCAATAAACAACAACCAATACCCAATGCCTACCTACTCCCCCATTCTCACCTTAAAGTGACAGTGAACCAAACTAATCTCCTACCCCAACTCTTCCCTCTATCCATACTATCCATGTGGTCACATGATCACACACATAGAAAATGGATAAGGGGAAGGAAAAAGTATCCATCCCATATAAATACCCATCCTCCACCTCCCAACCAAGTCAAATTCAAGCATCCTTACCATCAACCAAACCCAAGGTATCTAACTTGGTTACTTCTCAATCCAACCCCTCCCAATCAATCAAAAGAGTGGTTCTCAAACAAATTCACCAAACCTCAGAAAAGATGAGCCTATATGAATTGATTTATACCTCACCTCATCATCACCAAGTAATTATAGAGGCATTACAGTCAATAGAGGTCCAACTTGAAGACCCTCAACCTCTGGTATCTTTTGTTGGCACTCTAAAAATTTCCAACCTTGTTACCTTCAAGGATTTAGAAATTCCTTCTATCCACCCTAATGACCTATATTCCCCTCTTTTCATCACTACCTACATCAATAAAATCCACATCAAATGGTTTATGATTGATGGGGGAGCCATTATTGATATCATCTCCTCATATGACTATGATCAACTTAAACTACCAAATAATGTCATGTCCAAAACTTTGGTCATCCTCCAATATTTTAATGACACCATGGCCACTACTCTATAAATCATTATCCTTCACATTCTCTTAAGACCTCACACACTCCCAGATCTCTTCTATGTAGAGAAATGAAAATTCTAGGATAATGTTTTGTTCAGATGACCTTAGATCTGCTCCATGGGTTGTGTACCCTTTACCCTTCATCATTACATCAAATTTGAGTATCAAGGTCAAGTTGTCACTATCCAAGCTGACCCAAGTCCTTTTTGATCACACAACATGACTTATAAACCCAATGACATCCTCTTACCTCCATCTAGCATACCCTCATTAGCTAAAGACAAGCCCTTAACCATAAAATATGAATCCCTATCATCTTCAACCAATAAGGCATCTACTAGCTCATTAATCCCCTCAGATCATATCCCCACCACAAACCCCATAAAATCAACATTATAATGTCTTTCACTTGGAAAATTTCACCTCTTGACCCTTGATTCCTTCCCTACTCCCCATGAGTATAGGCAGCTTAAGAACCAACCCAAGTCTAACCTCAATATCGAAACCATTATTCCCTTTAGACCTTCAAACTATCAAACCCATTTCATCTATGGGGGACTTGAAAAACCCCTAGGCACTTCCACCACCTCCTTTTCACCTCAACCATTCACCTTTAGCTTCTCTTATCTAGATAAACCAAAATTTTCCAAAACATACCTCTACAGGTGTGCTTGGAAGGGATTTGGCCTAGGTCAGTATGAATATGGGTCGTATGAGTTACTTCCAATCAAAACTCAAAAAACCCACAAAAATCACGACCTCAGTTTTATGCCACCTAAACAAAAAACCAACACACCTCTTATTACCATCATTGATGAGAACATCCCATCCTCACTATCCACTCCACCATCGATAGCTAAAGATTTTGACATCATCCCCGCTAACATTTTTTTTTTCATAAACATGATCAGCCTCTAACCCTTGACTTATCAAAAGGATGGGAAATCTTAACCATCCCTATGACCCATCCTGAGATGATAGGAGATAACTCTCTTACCATTAATACCATTCAATATTAGGATGATGATTCCATTCTCACCTATCTTGGTGCACCAAATTCTTCTATCCATAAATCCCTTCCTCTGAAGACTTTAACCATGTTGAACAAATCCACCATATATATCAACTTAGGTACTCTAAACAACCCCCACATTTTCAAAATTATCCAATTGCTTAATTCTAAATAACTTCAGGACTTCACCTTATTTATATAAGATCATAGCATAGGATTTTCCTAGTCTTATAATGACATGCCAAGAATCAAACCCTCCATCGTTACCCACAATATAGTCACCAACCATGATGTTAATCTCATTAGGCAAAAAAATTGGTAAATACACCCTCGCATATCCCTCCTTATCAAAGAAGAGATCCAACATCTCCTATCCATCAAATTCATTCAACCCATTGACTACCCCTAATGGGTCTCAAACATCGTGCCTATCTCCAAAGCCATAGGGGGACTACTCATTTGTGTGGACTTTCAGACCTCAACCTTATTTTCCCAAAAGATGACTTTCCTCTACCAAGCATTGACCAACTAGTTGATCTTATAGTCGGCCATGAGATTTTATCTCTCATGGATAGATTCTCATGCTAAAATCAGATCTTAATCACCCCTAAAGATCAACATAAAAATATTTTCATCACCCCAAGGGTACCTTATGCTACAGGGTCATGCCTTTTGACCTGAAGAATATTGGTGTAACCCACCAACATGCTATGAAATACATCTTGCATGACCTTATCCACAAAATCATTGAGGATTATGTTGATGACCTTATTGGGAAATCCAAATATCATAAGGATCATTTGGTCATTCTCAAAATTATCTTTGAGTGATTCATCCATTACCATGTCTACCTTAACCCCAAAAAGTTCATTTTTGGAGTCTTATTAGGAAAACTCCTTAGATTTATTATATTCCTTTGGGGAATCATAGTCATTCCTACCAAAATCAAAGCCATACTCAACATGCTTCCTCCAATCAACCTTAATCAACTCTGAAGTTTTTAGAGGAAGCTCCAATCCATTCGTCACTTTATCTCTCAACTCTTAGACCGATACCAACCCTTCCATCATCTCCTAAAGAAGGATGTCTCTTTCAATTGTAAAGATGACTATCAAAAGGCTTTTGATTCACTTAAATATTACCTTTTGTCTCCACCTATCCTCACCCCTCCTAAGGACAATCAACCTTTCTACCTTTATATCTCCATCACCAACCACTCCTTAGGGGCAATGCTTGTCCATCGGCATGAACAACATAAAGAGCAAGCTATCTACTACATCAACTGCATACTTGTAGAATATAAAACTTGGTGCACCTATATTGATAAGATTTGCCTAGCCTTGGTCTCCATGGCTTCCAAGCTTTGCTACTACCTTTTCAACCACAAGACCTATGTCATAACCAATACTGACCCACTCAAGTATATGCACTCTAAGCCATAACAAAACCAATGTATGACCAAGCAGATTATGCTTTTAGCTAAGTTTGAACTTAAGTTCCTTTATTACAATTCAATTAAAGGGAAATTTATTACCGACCAATTGGCTAAAGAACCATTAGCAGATAACCAACCTTCTCCTCTTGAGTTTCCATATGGGTCCATCGTGACCTTCTCTTAGGCAAACTTTACCTATCAAGTGACCATGTTCTTTGATGGATCAAAGTGTCAACATGGTGGTGGAGTTGGCATTATCCTTATCCCCTACATAGTGAACCTCTTCCTTTATCCTTCAAGATAGATTTTGAATGTACCAACAACATGGTTGAGTATGAAGCCCTAGTAATAAGCCTTTAAACTGCGTTAACCTTGGGAGTCAAAATGATCAACATCTTTGGTGACTCTCAACTTGTGGTCAATCAAATAAATGGATCTTACCAATACAATAATGATGTATTTCAATAGTACAAACAACTAGTTAATGAACTCTTAACATCATTCAAACACTACCATATCCAAACGACCTCACGATCGATGAATAAGTTTGCTAATATAATGGCTTCCCTCACCTCTCAAATCCCATCTACACCTTATAACTCTAAGTTATTTGTCATTGTCCATAGACTTACCTCATCCTCTTATGTCAAACCAGACTCTCCCACCATCTTTAATGTGGAAGAGACCCAACTTGACCTTTGGTATCATCAAACCTTCAACTATCTTAACCTTTCCATCATTCCTTTTGGTCTTTCCAAGAACACTCAAAGAGAGTTTATCTAGAACACCTCACATTATACCATACTAGGGGGAATTCTTTATAAACATGGATTTGATGGTCTCCTCTCATGCTATCAGGGAAACACATGATGGGATATGTGGGGGACACTTTAGTGGCCTAGTTGTCATTAAATGCATCCTTTGTCTTGGCTATTATTGTCCTACCCTTAACCAATACTATTGTGATTATGTGAAAAAGTGTGTTAAGTGTCAACAACACATCAAATTGCATCACTCACCTATCCATAGTCTTCACATATCGATAGATTTCTAGCCTATCTCATAATGAGGACCAGACCTTATTAGTGAAATTAACCCCCATTCTTCATAGCGGCATCATTTTTATTATCACTATAATCAAGTAATTTACCAAATGGGTAGAGGCTATTCTTCTTTCTCTTATCTTAACCAAAACAAAAAATATTGTTCACTTTATTAATCATCACATTATCTATTATTTTGATGTTCCTCATAAAATTATCACTAATAATGGTAAATCTTTTAAAAACAAACAGGTCTAAGGTCTTTATGATGCATTTAGTATCAATTTAAGTGTCTCATCACCCTATCACCCTCAACAAAATAGATAGGTGAAAGCCTCTAACAAAACTCTCAATAACATGCTCACTAAAATGGTTAATGCATCTAGTCGAGATTGGCATTTGCATATCCCCTTTGCCTTACGAGCATATTGTACTAGCATCCTAACCCCTACAAGTATTACCCCATTCTCTCTTGTGTTTTGGAGTGGAAGTTATATTACCTCTTGAAGTCCAAATTCTTTTGCTTCACATATCCCTACAAGATATTATTTTTAAATATGATTATCATCAGAACTATTTAGCCCAACTTGAGCTACTTGATGAACATTGTTTAGTTGCCCTCACCCATCTCTATGTCTATCAGGTATGAATCAAAATTGATTATAATAAACACCTTAAAGTGTGAGAAGTAAATATCAAATACCTCATCCTAAAGTAAAATCAACATTTCACCAATATGAAAAAAAGCAAGTCAGGCAAATTTGCTTTCATTTAGCTTGGACCTTATATCATAATGCACAAGTATGGATTAAGAGCTTACCGATTGTCCTCTCTTGATGGTAACCTAGAACATGAGCCCCTCAATGCTTCACATCTGTGTCCTTTCTTTTCTTGAAGAGGATCAAACTCACTTTTTTTCTAACTTAAGCTCATCCCTTGCTTTTAAACCACATTCATATCCCTATTTTAGGGGCAATCGATTAAAATTGAATCATGAGACTATCAATCATAATCATAGCCTAATCTTAAATAATGAGTACCATAGCTCTACCCATGGCATCATTCTCATGGTACTTTCTACCCTTTTTATAGGATGGATTCCCATGATCGGTATCACCTAAACCTATTGTGCACCTAATCAACCTTCTTATGCTTTTAGTTTTGCCTTCATAAAGGTCAACCTTTAAGCCTATATAATCAAGTACATGTCAAGCCAAAAAAAAAAAAAAAACAAGAAAAATCAAAGTCATAAGCAAAAATAATCATGGGTCATTCCTAGCATTCATAGATTACTCCTTTGAAGGACAACTTCTGCAAACATATCAAAAATTGCTCAAAATAATGTAGACTACTCCCTTAAAGGGCATCTCTCAAAAGACCTACATAAAGCACGCAAGATTAGACCACTAAAAATAAGCAAAAGACCCATTATCAAGCATGAGAAAAGGCAAAAACCACAACCGGCTCTCATAAGAAAGATAATTTTGAAAGCCATAATCAGCTCTCATAGGTAGACTTCCCACATCAATCAGTCTACACCTCATATGGCATAGACTTGTTTATACTAGCTCTTCGGTAACCTCCATAAGAGCCATGCTAGTCTCACAACAAGGTTCCATTTTTCATCCATCTACCCTTTATAGACTATAATCAAGGGATTTTTGAGCTCACTTGACATAATATGATCAAGACACATTTTTAACCAACTAACGAATGCTAATGCAAAGCATTCAAAGGGCTTATGTTCCTTAAGTCAATCCAACTTCTATTTTTGTTAGTCCTTGCCAAATAAGAAACATTGTGTCTTCTATTTATCCTCTCATAACTGGTTGATGTTTTCACTCAGATGTTTTTTCTCTTGATTATCTTTTCTTTCTCACATTTGGTTTTGTTATTCAACTTAGTTTATGTGTTCTACCTTAAGAAAAATCACCATAATCATAACCACACCACATAATATCATCATCATATCATGAATAAAAGCAAACATCATCATCATAAACCATATCCATGAACATAATCATCATAAACAACATCATAGAATCCATGAACAAATAAATAATAAACCATTTTCACCACATGTCTAAATCTAAATGAAGAAGAATATACTCATTAAATCTTAGCATCAACATCATCATCATATCAATGGTCATCTCAAAACATGAAATTCAATCATCACATCCATCAAAGTCATCATCATAAACAATAGAAAACAAACCATAAACAATAATCCATGTGATCAACACCATAACATTGTCCATCCATCACATAATCCATTATCATATCAAACATATCAACTGTAACCATCATATCAATATCATCATAAACATAAACAAAAAGCCATCTCATCACATGCCTCACTAGGTGAGTCTATAAACAATGTCATCATGATCATAGCCATAATCAATATCACATCATCAATGATCAATATGAGCATTAAATGCCATGAACAATAAACAATATACAAATATCATGGGCCTATAATCATAAATAACCACATAATCATCGCATATGCAATAAATATACATGTATCTCTCTCAAAATATATATCTCATCGCATCAGCTCATAGGTTGGTATCAAAATCATATACATCAATATATATAATGTCTCATATCAGACTATGCCCCTAGGGCACCACTATCTCTTGGAACACCACTGCCTCTTGGTGCCTATCCTCTTGAGGTGCCTACCTGTCCACCTATAGAAGTAGCCCACTACCCTAGTGTTTCCATGTTAGCACCACTTGTTATACCTACCCTATACTCACCCCATTAGGGCTCATTTAGATATCACCTGAAGACTATGGCCTCGTAATAATAGAAATCCTCCACTGTAGCTATGTACCATGCCATGGGAATAGTGTTTGATGGTCCTATAGGTGTTGTTCTTCCTCCTTTGACCTGCCTCAGGGAATTTTTCTCTTGGGTAACAAAGGCTAGCATAGCTCTATCTTGGTCCCTCTCACCTGTAATAGTGCCCAACTGACCCTATGTTACTACCAACTGACCCTATAGTGTTACCATGAAAGCCTATGCTAAAAATAGTCTTGTTTATGCCTGATCTCTTTCTATAATCACTATTTATACATTTGGGGAAACCCCCCATACCTAAAATTGTTGAACACCTCTCTCAATTAGATGTACATCCATCTCTTGTCACCCACCATCATCACCCCTAAAGTTAACTTTAGTATAAAGTGTTGGTACCATGTTGGGTACCTATCTACAAAACCTACATCATTTATCTTAGCCCTAGCCTATAGCTCCTCATTATTAATGAAAATATAAACTATATATGGATATAAGAGTATAATCTCTACATCATCTTACCTATACCTTGGGAAAGGACCCAAAATACCCTACACTAGGCCAAACTATCATCAAACCCTATCAAAAGGAATGAGATATGTCTCACCCTCTCTCCTACCAAAGATCCACTTGTAGATCTACAGGGATAATGTATTCCTCCTATAATGATTCCACTCTAGAAACCTCACATAGGGCCTCTAGATCACATCTCCAACAACCAAGGCATCCATTGCACCTCTAAACCAATCAATGTCGTGAACCCCTACACCTAGTCTTGAAAGGGTAAAATCATCTCTCCACTGCATGAATCTAACTCTAAACTCCATCTATGCATACCCCTCCCATAGTAGCCCCATCAACCTCAACACCCAGATGTGTTCATGAGCCCAATTGGTGGAGAATAAATACTACACTAAAACTATACATATTATGAGCTTTGAATCCCCACAGCTCCCTGTATATCTAAACTAGTAACACAAGCACACAATTAAACACTATATGGCCCAATAGTATCCCAACTAATACCCTAAGAAAAAATTAGGGAAACCTCCTACTACTTGAATTTGGCATGGAAAAACATGACACCACCATCATCATCATAAGTAGTCACCTCTTGCCTCTAGCCCTCTGATATAATGGAGTATAGCTAAAACCTCTAACGTGCCACCTAATAAAATCATGGTCATCTCCATATAGTAGTTTTATGAAATCATCTCTCTCCTCCCTCTCAGTGTGATAAATTGGATCATCCCATATGGGTAGTTGAGTAATCCTATGAACATCTTCAAGTAAGATCATCATCTCACCTATCAATAAAAGGAAGGTATCCATGGTGGGATCCCGTCTCTCAATGAGTGCCATAATCATCATCACATCCCATGGCACATCCTGATAATGTATCATAGCACTAAGGCCTACCTCCTCTATGTGATCCTAGTCAACAATAGTCATACCTCGATGGATCTCATTAAAGATCCAGGCACCCAATCCCACACCTAAATCAGTTCCCATGCCTATAAGGTTTGAATGCAAACAAACTCAGTTCTCTATACTATTTTTTCCTATGAACTTAACCTCTTATACTTACCTCTTATGCTACTCAAAGCATTCACCTACTTTAACCTAACCTCTGGCTTACCCCCAAGCCAAACCCTTGACCTAATGAATCAACATAATCAATGTTACCTACCAAATATATGTATTTATAACTTCACCTATTAGCTTCACCTTAACCTAAGACATGCCCCTTAACCTTAACCTTTGCTATTTACCTTTAATTATTACCCATTCAACTCACTAGCATCAACAACTAACCATACCATTCAAGAAATTCAACGTCAATAACCCATTAAGCTTAACCTTAACTTTTTTTAACCACATCCCCAATTGGCTCAACCATCAATGGTCATGGTGACCATAAATGGTTATATCGCCACCTTCTATTGGTTATCAATCATCGATAGTTGATACTAACCATCAACGATCAGGTATGATTGTTGACGGTCATTATGTGTGACTACTAATGGAATACCTAAACCCTACCCACCCAAAAACCTAGAAAAACACCAAAATCAAACCATAAATTGGTACCTAATCTTACCTCTACCCTCTCCTAACTAAACTACCCTGACTAATTTTGAACTTCAACCATGAATTTAACCAAGACTATCAAACCCTACAACTAGGCTAAAACCCTACCCACCCAACCAAACAATAGTAAAACAACCAAATCCAAATGCATCTAACACATTCAAACTACTCTATAAATTAAATACAAACCCTACCTCATTCCTTATCCATCATCAAGGAGGAATCCTAGGACCTGCTACCTGGCCACATCTTCATCCACCCTGCATCCTAGCTCAATCAACATTCTAACGCTCCAGTTCACTCGATTAGCTCATCACCAATCAACCTTACCCACTCATCCATCATCAACACTCTCTCACGAGATGACAAAGATTAAAACACCAAGTCCAAACTTCATAAATGAGTGAAATTGACTCCTAATGGCACTTTTGACTTTGCCCTTTTAAGGTTTGAACTTGACCACTGACGATCAGTGTTAGGGTGTGGAGCTAAAAGCTTCACCAAGGAGCATACTAAAACAGGTTCGGGTCTACACAGACGCCAGCATCGGTCAGGAGCGACCGACGTCGGTTAGTAGCAGTTGCATAGGCATCGACGTCGGTGGTAGGGTCGGCTGGCGACGGTCACAGGCGAACAGGCAGGAACTGACGTCGGTTACCTGTGTGTCCAGAAAGTTATTTCCGTGGACAGCAGTGAGTGTTTGCATGATAAGTTTGAGTCGTGGACTCAAGCTTGCATCTCTATTATTAGCAATATTATTTTTAGAGCCCTTGTTCAAGAGGCTTAACTGTTTGTTGTAAGAGCATGCTCAAGTTTCCTATTTCTATATGTAGGGAAGATCTTCTTAGCTTAGAATTGTAGTAGAAGTGTAGAACTGTAAGAGTAGAACATTGTGAATGTTTGAAGGACAGTACAGAGTTGCATCAATCCAGGTTGTTGGATTTGAGTGTACTTGAGAGAGAGCTCTTGAGGAATAGAGATCTAGTGAGAGATCTTGTGTGCATCTGAGAAAGGTGTGGAAGAACGAAGTTTCTTCAAATTGTATTCCTATTGTAAAGAGTTTCAATACAAGTTTTCAGGGTGTTTTCTTGTATATCTTGTTCTCTGTTATTTATCATTTCAGTTACTTATCTATCTGATTTATTTCCGCGTTTATTGCTTTCACAAGTGTAATCTATTATTGGTTTGATCCCCCAACAAGTGGTATCAGAGCCTTGGTTATAGGTTATAGGTTACAGATTACAGGTTGCTCACAGGGTTTTTGCAAGAATTTCTGTTTGAGTGGGAGAAGCAATGGCAGAAGAAAGTAAGCTGAGAATGGAAAAGTTTAATGGCAAGAACTACCAACATTGGAGAATGCAGATAGAGGACTATCTGTATCAGAAAGATCTCTACTTACCGTTAGGTGGGATAGCAAAGAAGCCCAAGGACATGGAGGATGAAGAATGGGAAGTTCTTGACAGAAAGGCTCTTGGGTCTATAAGACTGAGTCTGGCCTCCACTGTGATATCTAATTTGTCACAGGCAAAAACTACGGTAGAGTTGATGACCACGTTAGCAAATATGTATGAAAAACCCTCAGCTTCAAATAAGGTATATCTTATGAAGCAATTATTTAATTTGCATATGAATGAAGGTGGATCTGTTTCTACTCATCTGAATGATTTCAATGGAATTGTTAATCAGTTAAGTTCTGTCAATATTGTATTTGAAGATGAAATAAAAGCTCTTTTGATATTATGTTCTTTGCCTGAAAGCTAGCATGGCTTAGTAATGGCAGTTTCTAATACTGCATCTGCATCAAATATTTTGAAAGTAGAGGATGTGGTTAGTGTTATCTTGAATGAGGAAATACGCAGGAAAAGCACAGAAGAGACATCTGGGAACGCTTTAAATTTTGAGAGCAGGGGAAGGCAAAAAGAAAAGAGCAAGAGGAGATCAAGATCTAAGTCTAAGGTGAGAGGAAGATCTAAATCCAGGAATGGCAGGAAGCCACAATGCTGGAACTGTGGAAAGATGGGGCACATAAGCAGAGATTGTTGGTCAAAGCCCAAGGAGGACAACCAACACGAAGGAAAGGAAGAAGCCAAGGTTGCAGGTATTGCACAGGATGCTTTAATTTTCTCTTTGCATAATAACATAGAATCTTGGGTATTAGATTCTGGTGCATCTTTTCATGCTACCCCTAACAGAGAGTATTTCAGTGACTATATCCATGGAGATTTTGGAATAGTGTACTTAGGGGATGATGAGCCTTGTAAGATTACTGGCAAAGGTAAAGTGCAGCTGAAGATGCAGAATGGCAACACATGGGTGTTGAGAGAAGTGATGCATGTTCCTACTTTGAAGAGAAATTTGATTTCTGCAGGTAAGCTAGGTGATGAGGGTTGTACAGTAACTCTCACAGCAGATTCTTGGAAGGTGACCAAGGGTGCACTAGTTATGGCCAGAGGTAAGAGAGAAGGTACTCTCTATCTGTGTAATTGTGTTACTAACAAATCTCCTTCAGTTTTATCTACTTCAGGTGTGGATTGTAAATTATGGCACTCAAGGCTTGGCCACATGAGTGAGAAGGGGATGTCAATACTTAAGTCTAAAGGTATGCTTTCAGATTTGAAAAGTATGGATCTAGAGTTTTGTGAGCATTGTGTATTTGGAAAACAGAAAAGGGTTAGTTTTCTCAAGACTGGGTCTACTAAGAAAAGGCAAAAGTTGCAGCTTGTTCACACAGACGTGTGGGGACCGGCTCAGGTAGCCTCTATTGGTAGATCACGGTACTATGTTACATTCATAGATGACGCCACAAGAAAGGTATGGATCTACTGTATTAAAAAGAAATCTGATGTTTTTGAGACTTTTAAGTTTTGGAAGGCTATGGTTGAGAATGAAACAGGCAGAAAGTTAAAGTGCCTGAGATCTGATAATGGCGGTGAGTTCTGCAGTCTTAAGTTCAAATTGTATTGTTATACACAAGGAATCCGTAGGCAAAGAACGGTTCCAAGGACACCTCAGCAGAATGGTATTGCTGAAAAGATGAACAGAACTATCATGGAGCGTGCAAGATGTATGAGATTGCATGCAGGGTTGCCCTTAGAGTTTTGGGCAGAAGCAGTTGACACCGCAGTGTACCTGATTAACAGAGGACCCTCTACAGCTCTGGATGGTGGAATTCCAGAAGAGGCATGGACAGGTAAAAAGGTAGATCTCTCATATCTCAAAGTTTTTGGTAGTGAAGCCTTTGTGCATATAGATAAGGAAAATAGAAAGAAGCTTGATCCTAAGTCTATGAGGTGCACGTTTATAGGCTATGGCTCAGATGATTTTGGTTTCAGATTTTGGAATCTAGGAACTAACAAGGTAATCAAGAGCCGTGATGTTGTTTTCAATGAAAGAGTGATGTACAGTGATCAGATAAGGAAGCTGGATCAATCTGGGCAGAGCAATAGTGAATTGGATGAAGTTATGGTCCAAAATGAGCTCGCGGGAATTAAAAATAATCACTTGCAGGAAAACACAGAGACGGACGTCGGCAGGGTTAGAACCGGCATCGGCAGTACAGAGACCGATGTCGGTCATACAGAGACCGACGTCGGCAGACCAGGCACCGAGGTCGGTCAGGCAGAACCGATGACGGCGAGTGACAGGTCTACAGATGGCCGAGGTCGGTCACTGTCAAAAAATTTGGGTGGACAGATTGTTGAAAACAAGTCCAAGACACCCACCAGGAGGTCTGAAAGGGTAAGTAAGCCTCCAATTAGATATTCTCCTTCCTTATATTATTTATTGCTAACTGATGGTGGAGAACCAGAGAGTTTTGAAGAAGCATTACAGGTGGAGTCCAGGAGTAAGTGGGAGCATGGCATGGTTGAGGAGATGGAGTCCTTAAGAGAGAACCAAACATGGGATTTGGTTGAATTGCCAGCTGGTAAGAGAACACTAAAGAACAGATGGACCTACAGGTTGAAGGAAAGTGAGGTTGGACAGATGCGATATAAGGCCAGATTAGTGGTAAAAGGATTTGCACAAAAGCCAGGTATTGACTTTGGTGAAATTTTTTCTCCTGTTGTTAAGATGACTTCTATAAGGGTTGTATTGTCTTTGGTTGCTTTTGAGGATTTGCATCTCGAGCAGCTAGATGTTAAGACAGCATTTCTTTATGGAGATTTGGATGAGGAAATTTATATGGAACAGCCAGAAGGTTTTGAGGTCAAGGGTAAGGAGAAGTTTGTGTGCAGGTTAAAGAAAAGCTTGTATGGCCTCAAGCAAGCTCTAAGGCAGTGGTACTTGAAATTTGACAGGTTTATGACTGAGCATGGCTACAGTAGGTGTCAATCAGACCATTGTGTATATTTCAAGAGATTTGATAATGGTAGATATATTATTCTATTGTTGTATGTAGATGACATGCTGGTTGCAGGGTCTCACATGCAAGATATCTCTGAGCTTAAGGAGAAGTTAGCTCAAACATTTGCTATGAAGGATTTGGGAGCAGCGAAGAAAATCCTTGGCATGAGCATTAGGAGAGACAGAAAAAATCACAGGTTCATATTGTCTCAAGAAGATTATGTGAATAAGGTGTTGGAGAGGTTTAATATGCAGGATGCAAAACCGGTAAGTACACCTATGGCTGGACATTTTAAGTTAAGCAAAGAACAATGTCCCAATTCACATGATGAGGTAGAGTACATGAGTAAGGTTCCATATTCTTCCGCAATAGGGAGTTTGATGTATGCAATGGTGTGTACTAGACTAGATATTGCCCAAGCAGTGGGAGTAGTAAGTATATGGCCAATCCAGGTAAGGAGCATTGGAAAGCGGTTCAATGGATCCTTAGATATCTGAGAGGAACCAGCAGCAAGCATTTATGCTATGGAGGTTCAGATACTTCTCTACATGGCTATGTAGATTTAGATATGGCAGGGGATTTGGATGGCAGGAGGAACACCACAGGTTATGTTTTTACTGTAGGTGGAACAGCGGTTAGTTGGATATCTAAGTTGCAGAAGGTTGTAGCCTTGTCAACTACAGAAGCAGAATATATTGCAGCTACAAAAGCTAGCAAGGAGATGATATGGATGACACAGTTTATGGAAGAGCTTGGAAGGGAGCATGGGAGTTGCAGATTGTACAGTGATAGTCAGAGTGCAATCCATTTGGCCAAGAACTTGGCCTTTCACTCTAGAACCAAGCACATACAGCTAAGGTACCACTTCATACAGCAGGTATTGGAAGATGGTGAGTTGAAGCTGGAGAAAATTCATACAGACAAGAATCCTGCTGATATGCTAACAAAGCCGGTTACTAAGGAGAAGTTGAATCTTCATTCAACTTCTATTGGTCTTCATGATTGAGTTGAAGATGGAGGAGCTAGAAGATGATGCTGTACAGGTTGGTGCAGCTGGTTTATCTCCAAGTGGGAGATTGTTAGGGTGTGGAGCTAAAAGCTTCACCAAGGAGCATACTAAAATAGGTTCGGGTCTACACAGACGCCGGCGTCGGTCAGGAGCGACCGACGTCGGTTAGTAGCAGTTGCAGAGGCACCGACGTCGGTGGTAGGGTCGGCTGGCGACGTTCACAGGCGAACAGGCAGGAACCGATGTCGGTTACTTGTGTGTCCAGAAAGGTATTTCCGTGGATAGCAGCGAGTGTTTGCATGATAAGTTTGAGTCGTGGACTCAAGCTTGCGTCTCTATTATTAGCAATATTATTTTTAGAGCCCTTGTTCAAGAGGCTTAACTGTTTGTTGTAAGAGCATGCTCAAGTTTCCTATTTCTATATGTAGGGAAGATCTTCTTAGCTTAGAATTGTAGTAGAAGTGTAGAACTGTAAGAGTAGAACATTGTGAATGTTTGAAGGACAGTACAGAGTTGCATCAATCCAGGTTGTTGGATTTGAGTGTACTTGAGAGAGAGCTCTTGAGGAATAGAGATCTAGTGAGAGATCTTGTGTGCATCTGAGAGAGGTGTGGAAGAACGAAGTTTCTTCAAATTGTATTCCTATTGTAAAGAGTTTCAATACAAGTTTTCAGGGTGTTTTCTTGTATATCTTGTTCTGTGTTATTTATCATTTCAGTTACTTATCTATCTGATTTATTTCCGCGTTTATTGCTTTCACAAGTGTAATCTATTGTTGGTTTAATCCCCCAACAATCAGGGTGACTAATAACAATCGACTTCCAGAATCCTGACCAACAATGGTCAAGAGGTTAGCATTTTTGATTTTGCCTCAAGAAACTAATTTTTTACATACCCAACTTAGTGCCCACCCATGGAGATTACCTTCTCTACCTACCTCAACCGACAACCATATCACCTCGCTACTGGCTATTTTAGCTCAAATTAGTGCACATTTTGCAACAACCTTACCTTGGTCCTTTTGACCACACTAATAATAATTGCCATGTTGAAATTTTATTTTTATTTTTCTTGCATTACCTTATTCACAAATAACCAACTTATGTCTTCTTGGGATCATTCCTACCTCGGATACCTATGACTACACTAGACCAATTTGTGTCTTCTCGAGAGCACTTCCTACCTTGGATACCCATAACACATAGACCTTACCTAAGAGACTTGAATTTATGAGTATACCCAACCACCATGCCTAAATATAGTCATGTGATCCACTTATCACTTATTCTTCTAGCATCCACCTTAATTTTTACCACCTATGGTAACTTAGTCAATGCACAATCTTGGCTATCATACTTTATGTGCATGTTTGTACTTTAATGCCCAACCTATCACCCACCCTTTATCATCACCTTCACCACTCATCAAACTTTCACCTAATTCTATTTTACCTCATCACTTCTTGGTTTGAGGGGGAACACCTCCTCCCATACTCGAGGCAACTGAACCTTCAACCCACACTCTATTTTTAATTTGTCATTTACTAATACAAACTACATAACAAAAAGGCATAAAATGTAGATACTAAAAAATTATACACAATGATTCTAGATGTATAAATACCCTTAGACCACCTTAAGACCTCTTAGGGACCATCCCTCAACCATTTTATCATAACCTTAAGTTACTTAACTAATTAGTTAAACTAGCCCACTAGCCTTTTTAACCCAACTTGACCTCAACCATCAACCACTCACAGTCACCCCAACCATTGATGATCACCCCGACCATTGACAGTTGGGTTATACCATCTAAACCACTAACTACCACATCACTCTACCTTTATTTTTAATAATTAGCTCATCTAATTCATGTGCGATCCAATGCATGCACAAGTTATATTTAGATATCAAGTTTGAACCTACACTTCCACCTCTTCTTTTTGCTTATAAGAAGAGAGGGGCAGGAGATGAAAAGGGATCCATAACTATCAAGATATTTTATATCCAAATTTTCTTTTGTAGTGTTCTTCTAGTGATCCAGTAATCTAGCCATCATGATAGAGAGCTGAAGTATTATCATCCATCAACCAATAGCCATATCGTTACTCTACTAAAATCATTCTAGACTCCATCAACAAGTTTTTTGCCTCAGCCATTCATCTTATCAACCATATAAAAGCTAAGTATTTATTTTTAACTATTTAATCACTTTATCTATACTTCATAATCAGCCCAGCCCAAACAAATTTCTCAAAACCTTATTTTAAAACCTAATCAATCAGCCTTTTATCACCTAGACCCAACCTCCAGTAATCATTAATGGTCATCCTAACCACCGACAGTTTTTCCTAACTACTGACAGTTATGCCAACTACCAATGGTCACCTTAACCAATGATGGTCACCTCCATCACCGATGGTCACCTCAATCATTGATGATCATTATGGCACAAAATAATAGCAAGTTATTTTCACCTACTAGACCTCAACCAAATCCAACTTTCTTTTCCTCCGCCTGCTCATAGATCCCTAACCTATTTTTTAAACCATACCAAAGCTATTTAGCATTAGTATTGACCCACTTATTACTATAATTAGTCAACTTCATCAATTTCTTTATCAATCATTTCTTTTATTTAATTTTAGTATCTTCTATCATTTATGCAAGTACTTTAACTTTTGATTTTTGAACTTAATTATTTCAAAAAGCATGGATTTACAACCCCCAAGGAGATCTTACTTCAAGGATATATCTAGCACTAGACAATCCACCTAGCTATCTATTTAACCAACCATTGCTTTAGTGTTGTCTTATATACAAGTCATTCCTCCCAAGCCAAAGAAGATCTCTCTACAATCATCTGATTCAATGCGTACACAACCAAATAGGTTCTTCTACCATACCCATATCTAATTTCTTTCTTTTCCCTTTCCTGGAATATAAGCTAAAATTCTCTGAAATAATAAGCTAAGTATTATCTCTTCTTCATGTTTATGTAATAAAATTACTATTTTGAGGGTACTTTCTATATTTAACACAACTTAGCATTTTAATTATATAATATTGATTTATTTGAGTTTTCAATTAATTAATCTACTCTATAATTGTTTAATTCATCCTTGTGTATAGGTAATTATATCCCCTTAACCCTCCATACCTTTTAAAAAGGGGTTAAACATTTGGTGAACCTGATCACTAAGTCATCTTATGTAACCATAGTTTATTCTAGTGTTTTTTAGCTTCCTAAGGTTTCATACTTTACTTTTGATATATTTTATTCTTTATTTTACCAAAGATAAAATCAAGGTTTCTCGTATGGCACCATTTATAAGATCAATCATAGCCTAGGACCAGGAAGAGGTATATATTTATAAAGCCATATATATTGAGCACAAGCAATTTCAAAATTTATCAAGTGAATAAAAACATGCATGTTTGACCCATTTCATTAACCAACATACCCCTCAAGGTTCTAATAGTTACCACCCCACTTCCATTATTCATCAATGACCTTTGTTGGGTTTCATGGTCAATCTTATTAGAAACCAAAAAGGTAGGTCCTCACATCATGGTGATGTTCAACATGTTACAAACTTTCCTAAAATAAATATGTATATTCATGGGCCAAATTCTCCTTTATTTAATCATGAAATTTTTGTAATGTTAACAAGGATATCATGACTTCTCTACAAACATCAAATGATGGGAATGTTTCTTTATGAAAAATAATGTAATTACAAAATGTTCTTAAATTTCCAAAAAGTGCACCCATTATTAATAATTCACACTCTAATCTCCCATTATTTGACTGTGTGTTTTTCACACTATTTACAAGGCCATCATGGCTTCCTTAAAAACTCCAAACAATGTACCTTTACCAAAAGTTCTAACATTTCCAAATAATATGCAACTACCAAAGATTCCAAAGTTTCCAGAAAAGGCATCATTACCAAATATTTCAAAGGAAGTACTATATTATTACCAAATATTCCAAAACTTTTACATGATATACCAAAGGTCCCAAGAATTTCAAATGATATACCATTTCCAAAGGTTCCTAATTTTTCAAAGGACGTACCATTACCAAATGTTTCAAGTGATGTAAATATTAAACAAATTGCTTGTAATAATGAAACATCCATTATTCCTATGTTCTAAATAGATGGTGAATTACCAAAAATGATCACATCTTTGCAAATTTTAACAATTCCCAATGCTTATCTTATATCTATAATGATTACTATAGGATATATCCAAAGGCAAGTCTCACTTCTCAAAGTAAAAATGTCATCTTATAATGGTATTACTAATTATTACATTATCCAAAATCAACCTCTTAAAAAATATGTACTTGAATATCCTTACCCACAAGAGTTTAACATGTTAATATTATTTGTATTTTTTGGCCATGAAGATACTTCCAAACATATAATTCAATATGTACATTCTTTTGAAAATTGGGCTAAAGATTAATGAATATTGTTTAAAAAAATCATATGAGCCTTATACATGAAGCTTGTGACTAGTTCTATAGTTTATCAAATGGTTCCTTAACTACACCAAAGTAATTAGAAGATGTTTTTTTCTCAGCCTTTAATACACACAATGTGCTAGAATTTACATTGGAAGATTTGAAAAACTTCAAATAATATAATGATGAATCTCTTCAAGATTATGATATTCAATTTTAAAATGCATCATATTCCTTACATATCAACCTTCAAATTTAGAACTGCAATTCCTATTTAGTAGAGGTATTACTCGTCCACTAAAATAAAGGGAATTATATAAACATTATACTTCATTTACCCACCTATACATGGATGTATATAGATATGCTTGTTTCCTACTCAAATATAGTAAAGACTTAAATATCTCTCCTATAAAGTAAAAATGCTTTGTCCATGACACATATGATGGGAATGAATTACCAAGTGAATATAATTAACAAACATGCAACATTTCAATCTTTATATGACACCTTTACAAAAATTACTCAATACGGGACCAATACAAGATGTACATACTTCACAACCAATTCAAAACTAAGCAAAAATCACCCTCACCATAAGGATTTAAAAATGATATTTTTCATGGGTCAAGCGTATTTTCACCATAATCATATATATCCTATAAAGGATAAAAATATTTTGTATTGAAAGACATTTGGCACAATGTGGTTATGTCATCAAAGACTTACATTATAAAAAAATTTGGAAAAACTCATTAGGATACATAATATTACTAATTTATTGTGGTCCATATGTTGTCCAAATGAAATTTTGGATTATTCCCCACATAAATCAATATAATTCTACATTGGGCACATTTTGGCTATACCAAATGAAATCTCAAATAGATCAAAATAACTAGGTATTTCATTTTCCTACAAGGGAAGATTAGTTCACATACCACACAATGATGATGTTAATTCTAATAATCAAGTAAGGAGAAAAGAGGAGCATCATAGGAACATTTTTCACTCAAGACACTCCTATAATAACAAACTTGATCCATTTGAACCACATTGACCAAAACAAATCAAATATCCCAAAAAAATTAAATATTCAAAAACATTCAAATTGTTGTAACCCCATTGAGATACATAAAAGTTACTCAATTTTTTTATTTTCTTTAATAAAGCCATATATTACTTATAACATCAATATATTTCAACATTTAACTAATAAATGTATTTAGAGTAGTAAATTCAAAAATATAATTAACCCATTGGTTAAAATATGATCCATTTAGTTTTCAAACAGTTTCAAATGGAATATTAGACGTGTATTTCTCATGAAATGAATAATAGAAAGGGAAAAGTACATTGGTACATTAGAATAATCCTTAATTATAAGTATACAACCACTACTGTTACATTATTCATAATTATTTACAAGTCTCATAGCCACTAATGTGTT